>BMAV01007737.1:336771-385445 GCA_019973955.1 Trichonephila inaurata madagascariensis
ACACATATATGTACTCCTACATACATTTTATTATATGCACACACACACGGTACAGTTTTCTATTAACTTTATTTCCCTTCAGCTTTTTTTCGTTAAACTATAATTAATTATTGCAGCGTAATAATTAATAATTTAAATTTAAAGACTAATGCATATTTTTAAACTAAAATGTTATGAAAAATATTTTTACCATTCTAACGTCATCTATCTCACTGATACTTCTTATGTATATGTTCACTCGAACCAAGGCGGGGCCATCTGAAATGAAAGAAAAACAAATTATGCATAACTTTGGTTAAATATCACACTGGAAAATTTGAACTGATAGGAACTAATGAATTAATTTGTTTCTAATCATAACTTTTAAATAATTAAGTATATTTTGTTAAATGAAGAAATTAGAAAGTCTTGTGCATTCTTGATAATTTTCTTTTCATTGTAATGAACTCATTTAAAAGACTAATTAAAGATTGCAATACTAATTTAAATGCAGTCCACACGGTATCGAAAAATTGTGTATGCTCATATATTGAAACCATTGCTCTTATGTTCAATGAAATGTTCATAAACGTTCGGAAATTAAAATGTAATAACGTTCAGAATATTGAAGCAATACTCAATGTAGTTCTTCATCCCTATTATCATTTCATTGTAAAATAATGTAACAATGTATAATTCTTTTGTTTTCACAATTAAGTTTATTATTATTAAAAAAAAAACATCTATTCAATTTCCGTATAAAATTTTCCTACATTACAAAACAATATTGTCTAATTTGGAAGCAAAATATAATAACGCCACATCCAATTTTTATTTAAACATGTAACACATGACATCTATGACTGGATGAGATCAGTTTATTTATGAAACTTTTCATCCAAAGATATTTATCCTTATTGACGAATGTATAATTTTCTATGTAATTCCCCAACGCATGTTTCCAATAATCTTCAAACTGTTTTTATTATTATAGTTCTTTGAAACTCAAGTAAATGCGGATGAATGATTTTAACCCTGAAATTAAAGAAAAATCCTATTAAAGTGGGCTAGTGCGCACCACAATTAATGACCTAAAAAGTGGCAGCTTTTTTAGAAATTGTCTTTTTTCTATTCTATTCCGTTCTTCACCGCCACTTTTCAGTTTATCAGTGTAACTCACTAATTACAATTTCAATGAATGCATTTCAGCAACTTGTGTTCCAAAAATCTATCTTTTCAAAGATTCAAACTTTCGGCTTAAGTGAATGAAGACGCATATATATAACTTTTGAAAAGACAAGAAACAAAACAAAAAGTTTCTGAAACATCTCTAAAACATTTTTAATTTTTTCAAAAAATATTAAGGTTGATAAATGAATCTTTTTCTTCACAAAAATTCGAAAAGATCTGTGAAAGACTGATTTTTTTCTTGACAGCTTCCAGCTCTCATTTGTCACTGTCAAATGAGAAAGGAGACTGTAAATCTGACATTTCACGATAGATGGCAGCATGCACATTTTTAAATACGTCATAATTTTTGGTACTCAATGGAATATTTTTTTAGAGTAAAATATCCAAACGAGCTATTTATTAATTATGTTATTGAAAGTTTCTTCAAAATATATTTTGTTGGTTTAAAACGCCACAAAAGATTAAAAGTTGAAATTCTTCGAAATAAATGCCTTTTTTTTATTGGTGAATTAATACTTTTTTTTAAAACAAGCAAAAAAAAAAAAACTTTTTTGTCTAAGTTAAAGTAACACATTTTTTTTTATCAAACATTTCCAAAGATATTCTTGAAAAAAATATTAGAAATATATAATAGCTACATTTAAGAACTTCTTTTGAAAAGGCTCCCTAAAGTAGCGAATAAATTCAAAAATATTAAATACCTGAGACTGAAAAAGAATTATCTTTAGATAAAATACAAATCAGAATTGTTGTTATTCAAAATTGAAAGAACAACGCATGTTAGAGGTTTTAATAAAAAATTAATTTAGAAAGGCCTAAAAATGTAAAAAAATAAGATTTGTATCACTACAAGATGACAAAAATACGGCATATGACAATTTAAAAATAATTTATTGTTTTCTTTATTAAATAAGTCCTCAATTGCCAATATTCCTTTTTTTTCTAATACACCTTTTCTATTATATCTTTCAATTTTCAATTTAATGACATATCAAATTAAATAAATGAGCACAAATGTTATTTTTATACTAAAATTAAACTTCCACATGTTAAAACATGTTACATGAACTGTAAAAATTGTCCAACTTTTGAGAACAAATTAAATAATTGAAATACTTAACTCAAAATATCATCTATTTAAAAATGTTTTTTAACATAATAGAAAAAAGGCTCACTATAGCAGTATTTTTTTTAATAGAGATGGAAAAAGATTTAAACATTTGAAATTTTTATTATCTGAAAAAAAACCCTAACTTTTATCCACATCTGCATCAAATAACGAACTTATATTGAATTACTTCTGGAAGTTAAAATTTCGATATAAAAAGCAATTTAAAGAAAGAAAGATAAAAATAAGCAATTCTGCATTTATAGATTTGAATTAAAATATCAAAATTCATATCAGATACTTCTGATAAGGATATCGATGACTCAGAAGAAAAATCCTTCAAGAAATGGAGTTGCTGTTTATACAAACATTTTCCAGCATTTTATTTTAAGAAATGTTCAAATCGAAGATCTATATCTAGTAAATAATTCAGCGTAAAACTCACATGCTATGTATATATATATATAAACTATTATTTTTTTGATATTTCAAACTTTCTCGTGCAAAATATTCGTCGTGCATGTTAAGCACATATAAGAGTGTCATCTTAACAGCTTATATATTTAAATAAGCCATCAAGATGTCAATTTTAAATTCATTTTTATCGTGGAAGTTAAAATGAAAAAAAAAAAAAATGAAAATGCGCATCTTAAGACTTGGTTATGCGCCATGAAAATACTAGCGGTTTGCGGTGTTAGTGGTATCGCAAGCTTATTTTTCGTATTTTCTGTATTTCACACTTTAAATGAGTTCTTTAGGAGATAGAACGAAGTGGTTTTTAGGAATTTTTTATTTTCATTACGATATAAAAGTTTGCTTGTATGTGCTATAAGTGATTTTACTTCATTAAAAAAAAACATCCAAGTATAAAGTGCTACTATTTAAGTAAATTTTAAGCAGTAATTAATATTATAATATTTTAGTATTATTAATAATAAATTATTTTAAATTATCTCCATATCACTCTTAAAGTATCCGACAACATTCAGAACCGTGATTTAGAAAAATCATAAAAATGAATAATGTTTTTGATACTTATGAATACACCTGAATCAGAATATACATATAAAATTGTTTTAAAAATATTATTCCAATAAAAAATTATTCTAATTAGACTTTTTGGCAAAAAAAAAGAAAGAAAAAAAAAGTATAATATATTTACAAAACATTTTGATTTTATGAAAAAAATTCTTCTATAATAATAATATTTTGCTTACATACAGCTAAAACCTCTGTAAAAGGCCCGAACTAGGAATTTTTGAACTATATAATTTAGAAGTGAATTTATTCATGTTTTATTATATCAGAGAAATTTTTACAAAATTCAACATCGATCATTATTTTAATTCATCGTAACTCTAAAAATAATGTGAACTTTTCAAAAACTAAGTTCTATATTGAAGTGTTAGATATATATAAGCAAAATATTATTATTATGGAAATATTTTCCGTAAAAAGAGAATATTTCGAAAATATGTAATTCTTTCATAAGTTTTTGTCAAACAATTGCATGTAAATATTTTTTTTATTGTACTAATATTCTTAAAACAATTTTATATGCATACTCTGATTTAGGTGACACTAAAAATATTAAAAACATTAATCATTTATATGCTTTGACAAAATCGCGATAACGAGCGCAGTCGAATACCTAAACATGCGTATAAAACAGCATTAAAAATTAAGAATACATATATAAAAGAAAAAAACTGTTTTAAATTAATGGAAAATTTAAATTTTGTCCTTTTATATCTTCGAATTATTGTGGAATCAGCCAGGGGTACTTATTATCCCGGCTTCCATAGTAAAAATATGAAACATTTCAGTAGTTTTAATGTAATTTTGCATGAAGACATATATATATTTCATACAAAAGTAATTTTTATTTGATTTTTTTATTCAAAGAAATTCCTATATTTATCTAAGATTGCTAAGCAAAGAAAAATTTCCCAATGAAAGGAACTTGATACACCAGATATAAATATGCATATCACTACTTTGTAATTATATTTGTTGTTAATCACTTTTCATTACAGTAATATGTATACTATTCATTTAACCTCTTAATGCCATGCCCAAGATTTTCTCGGGTACCAGACGAGTGCTCCAAAGTATCACGCCCGAGTCTAATAAGGGTAGATTTTATTTTGAATGCATGTTGTGTTTTTATACACGAATACATATCGGGAGAAGTTTATTTTGGCTTCATCTCTTTATCAAACTTGAATCTATATCGGAAAAAGTTAATTTGGGCTCACAAAATCACACTAAACTAAATTATTGAAATACTAAGAGGTATTTATCTTTATTTATTTATTTATTTTAGAAAACAATGCTCCACTAGAAGCAAACTTTACCACTGCCATGTTGTGTAACAGCCACTTCAAACGAATATGAAGTTGTTACAAAACCTTAAAAATTTTTATGCATGTAATTCAAAATATCAACTTTTAACGAATTAAATATATTTTATTTTGAAAATAAATATATTTTTGAATTAAATATATATATATTTTTAAGAAATGTTTAATTTTTTTAATAAAAAAGATTTTGCAATTTATGTACCCAAATCATCAAAATAACTTGATAATTAAATGGTTAATGACTAGAAAATGAAACATTCTTAGCTTTCTTTTAATTTTAGCTTAGATAAAAAAGCATGATAAGATGTGGTGAATTGGTAATTTTTCAGATATCATGATATATGCAACTACTTTCATTCTTGAAATTATTGCACTGTAGATAATTAAACGAGGACTAGAATTTGGAGCCATTGAAAAGTTTCTCTCAACCAAACTACGAAGCCAACGTATGTAAATGAAAAGCTATTATTCGTAGAGCGCATTGCTTTCCAGATGAAGTCGTGAACAGTAATCAGTCGTTGAGTTTGCATTCTGAAATTTCAGTTGGCTGAAATCCAGCGTGTGGAACGTTTGCAATTTTAGAATAGTCTAACTAGCGTTAGAAATTAGGAATTGGTAACTCTTACAATATTTTGAAATGCTTTATTTAGATTTGTATGTTTCGACAAAACTATTCTTATCTTTGAAATCATATTTGAGATATTCACGACTTGAACGAGTTGTTGAACTTATATTGTTGTTTTTTCATTATTATATTATACAGATCACGTAAATATAGTTTAAATTCATAGCTAAGAAGCTTAAAAATGTATAGAAAACCATTAAAAATCATGAACTCGAGGTTCCCTGAACTATCTGTTTTATGATAGCTTATAAATATAATAAAATATATTTTATTTTACTTTAATGGGTTTTAATTAACATAAAAGTATTGTGCAAATTTTTATTAGGAAAGAAAGTAAATGTTTCTGTAATTAATCTAAATAACAACAACAACAACAAAAAACTTTGAAAGAATTGAAAAACAATTTTATACGGGGTCTTAATGATAATGTTTCAAAGATATGTGTACTGTTTCTTAAGAATATTGTAAATTAACCACTTTTATCATTTTTTTAAAAAAATTGAAAAAAAACTATTTTTTTAAATTTTATGAGTAGACAGTAAATATGTTTTAAGGTATCCGACTACGTTCGGAAACTTGATTTTGCAAAAGCGTGCAAACGAACATTTTTTTATTATTACCTTCACTTAGATTAGAATACATGTATAAAATTATTTTAAGAATATTATTGCTATAAAAGATTATTTAAATGCAATATTTTGGCAAAGAAGGAATTTAGAATTTCCTATTTTCAAAATATTTTCTTTTTATGTGAAAAATGTTTCTATAATAATACTATTTTGCCTTTATATAGATAGCTAAGACTTCTCCAGAGAGCGTGAAATGAGATTTTTGAAATATTCACATTATTTTCAGAGTCACTACCAATTAAAATAATTATCGGTGGTTTTTTTTTTTTTTTTGTTAAAATTTCTTCACTCTGATGTATTAAAATGTGTGGATAAATTCACTTCCAAGATTCTCAAAAATCTTAATTCAGGCTCTGTACAGAGATCTAAGATATATATTGGCAAAATATTATTGTTATAGAAGCATTTTTCATAAAAGAAAAATGTTTTGAAAATAGATAATTCCAAGTTCCTGTTTTACTAAAATATTGCATTTAAATAATTTTTTTACTGTAATAATATCCTTAAAACAATTTTATACATGTATTCTAATCTAAGTGGCCCTAAAAATTTAAGAAAAAAAATATTCTTTTGTAAGCTTTTACAAAATCACGGTTCCGAACGTAGCAGGATTCCTTAAGTAAAGATTACAAAACTGAAATAACTTTGTTTCAATATTTTTTTTCCTTATATTTAGATTTAAGGTATCAGGATAAAACTTTATTTACAAGAACTCTTATTTTACGTGAGTGATAACAAAATATCTTTTTCTTGAATAACTGCTTAATATTTAAGTTAAACTCTCTCCACATTTCGACTATATAAGAATGCATATTTATTGAATAAGCATAAGTTAAAGCGGTTGAATGGATAGCGATTTGCATTTAAGAAGCATTGGTAGGTTGAAATAAAATAAAATAAAAGAATAAACAAGACAAAAAAATCAACAGACTTGATTGCTCTGTAGATTAAAAAAATATTTAAAAAAAAAAAAGAAACTGGGAATAATTCAAGTGGAAATACGGCTGGCTTAATTTTTCTAAAGTAGCTTCAGGAACGCTCTGCTGAATAATTTTCAAAACTTCCGGTTTAAAATGGAAGAAACATGTGGCGATCTTTTTGAGAGATTCTTCGTTAGAAAATATTTATTCCGAGAAGCTCCTTTTAAATTCAGTTTTCAAAGGTTCCAAACTCGACAGCAATTGCCTGATTATTGTGTCATTCCCGAAGAATGATCGTTATCGAAGAGGACGGAAAGGAGCTGTGTTCCTTTGAAAACAGTTTGAGAAGCACCAGCTGTGGCCATATTCCCCTATTCCTCTCTTCCTACATTGAACACAAAAGACTCTGCTGGTGTACGTATTTTGTTATATTATGGATTACTTACAATTAGGTCGGTGAGTCTTACTGAAGAGGAACTCGCCATACAGAGATTTATTGTTAGGCATTTTCTTTTTTGCAAGGTGTTGACGAATACTCATTCGAGTTACAGAGAGCGGAAATTAAGCATATATTTCACGGAAAGGACTTATCTGTATTATGGAACATTCTAATTATGTTTCTGTTCGAGTTTGGAGAGCATTTTCTGATACTTGATTTATATATAAGGTAAACCGTACATTCAAAACATCGTCTTCTACAGAAGCGCTCTGAACGGTAAATGGAGGGGTGAAAAGAATAGTTTGTTCGAATTTGTGCAATGTAATAATCTGTAGAACGACGTGCAAAGGATGATAAAAACTTCATAAGATTAGTTAAGGGAATGCTTAATGATATAAAGTTTAAACTAATAGAGAATGGAGGACATATTTGTTACGTGTATGTAGAAGAGTATCCACTTTCTGAATTATGTCTTTGAAAGTAAAGAATGTAATACAGCTTCAGACTAAGTAATTACGCCGCAATGTAATCTATTGTGTGTATGACTGATGTTTTCAATAAAAATTGTTGCTCAAAAGGGAGACTCGATGTAACCTAACATAATTATATAAAACATAATTTATCAATATTGAATGGCGACTATATATAAATTTTCTTTCTACATTAAGACGTGTTTCACTTTTTAGAAATAATTATGTTTACAGAAATACTTTCACCTAAAAAGCCTGTTACCTGAAAATTTTCTAATGAAACTAATATACATTTGAATATATATATGTATTGAACTAAATAATTTTTCATAGTCTAATTCTTTTACTCTGATAACATATACCCAGTTATCAGAATAAAGTAATTATACTATGACCACATCTACTTAAGAAATAAACTGTTTTGACTCAGTTTTCTGAATTTAAATAATGCAGAATAAATACAGGTTTAATCATTGCAATAATATAAAAGAACATTTAAATATCCCTGGAAATAATGTCGAATGTTTTCAAATAGTATTTAGACATAATATTCAAATATTTGCAATATTGCATTTTTACTAAGGAACAACAAAAAATTTTATAATCTAAGTTGTCCATGTGTGTTAAGATTATTATAAAAAGTTTTCACAGATGTGTGATCATATATATATAATACGAATTTTATTTTGTTATATAAATGCTGCGCTGTGCATCCCTTTAATTATTAATTTTTGTCATGATTCAATAAAAGAAAAAAAAGTCATTCTTAAGAAGTGTTAAAGATGAATATATTAACTTGATATTAAGAGATGAATAAAATGTATCAAAAAGAAATGAAGCATGAAATAAATTAATAAAGAAAATTAAATTGCATTGAATCATGAATGCAATTAATGCATTAAAAAGGATTATGTCAAAATGCCTTAGGCATTCTTTTAAATATTTTATTGAAATAATAGAAATAAAGCATGAGAAAGTTAACTGGATTTTTATCGTAAGATAATTACTAATTATAAAGACTATTCGAAAAATAAGGAATTGTCTCAAAAGCTGATTATGCAGATCGAGTATTAAGATATGTTTTCTGTATATTTTAATTACGTGTTCTGTCACTTGAGTAGAAAACTAGCGCATAAAGCAAATCTTCCTATCTAAAATAAAAAATTCGCATCTGAAACATTGGGGAAAATCATGTACTTAAAAAATTGTTTTGCAACAACAAAGTTAATACTCTCTCTCTCTCTCTATATATATATATACAATCTCATTAAATCTACTATCTTATTATTAAATAAAGATAGTGTAAAAGAGTTGTCTCTCAGTACGATCTGCAGTTCTTTTATTTTTGGTTTTAGAATAGTTTTCGAATCGGAGAAGATCATGCATAAAACAAAACCATAGTGAATAAAGTTGAAGACTCTTGAAAGTACTATTCTGAAGACTGAGAAACATTCTTTTGTTTTTATACTTTGTCTCGTTAATAGATGACAAGGGTTGCTCGCAAAATAAACTGAAAACTCAATACGGTCCTCTCTTAAAGAAAACGACTTATGCAAAACAGCCAAGCTGGTTCCCCAAATCCTACCATCTTCAAACATGAATTTTGTTAGGAAGACCAAGAGAAGAAAGCAATACCATGAAAACTTTCCACTTTCATATCCTTTCAAATGAACAACAAGACCCGAGAGATGAATTCTCCGCATCTCATCTCGTTCGGAAACAGGCATATGCAAAACAACTGACACTGTCCTGAAAATCAGAGCATCTTGAAAAGAAGCCTCGTTTCTCCAGTGAATGATCGCTATTAATCCAACGGAAAAGAAGCTCTCGCTCCACCATTGTTCTCTCCAGAGCGATTTCTAGGGGAGCACCATCTGCTCCTCCTACGCGCCAAAGGATACCGCCACGATAGCATCCGGATGCCACACAATAGACGCCTTGATGTATAGAAGGTGTCGGAGCTTGGAGAATAGAATGGCTGGCAAAGTCCGGCCTGGTCATCCGTGAAATAAAGACTTCGAGCAAACTCGCGTGACGTCAGCTTATATCTGACATCCGAAAACGGATCATTGCGCTCCACTTGTTACCGCCTTTTCGGCTCACCTTTTGGACGCCTCTTCAGTGCAGCTTAGGCGCTTCATCATCCTAGCGCAAAAAGGCCTATCCTCCTCCTCCAGATGATTCTATAATTATCTGCTAGACTGAATCGCTTCGCAATACCCATAGGAAGGCACTTTGCAGTGCAAGGCTCAAAGAGACCACGGATTTCTTCCACTCTTCTTTTTGGTAGAGGGCTCGACTTTTTGGACGGATTGAGCGGTCCAAAAAAAGTAGTTGAGAGCAGAATTAGACTGGAATTTGGAGTCAAAAAGAAAAATGATTTTTCTGTCGAGTTAAGAAGGGAGGGGGGGGGTATGGAAAATACCGCGCTGTCCCACTTTCGTACGGTAGAAAGCGCCGGAAAATCCCTGACAGGATTGAGGGGCATTATCTTAGAGGATTTAGAAACAATTTAATTCGGGTCGTACGAATGGGTATCGCTTATTGAATTCGTTCGAGAATAAGTTTTTGGCAGTAGGATGATCCGGGGAGTTAGGTTTCAGTTTCGTATCATTTAATGAAATAAAGCTTTTCAAGGATTGCATTGGAAGGTAAACGTAAAAGATTTTTATATATTAAAATTACTCTTAGAATCTCTTTTAAGAGCGTTGAAGTTTCAGGGGATTTGAATTTACAGAAAAGACAAAGTTTATATTTTGGAGGTAAAAATTGTAATGAAAATAAATAACTTGTTTTTCATGTTATATTCAAGAAATTATTTGAAAAAGTAAAGTAGAACAATCAAATTTTAAATCAAATAAGTATTTCCACTAATATATTGACATAAAATTTTATATTCTTTTTCTTTTATATATTGCATCCGTACTCATCGAAGGTCAAGTTTCTAGGGTTAGAGGTCACATTTAATCGGTAGCTAACGCCGGAAACGATTCTTCAAGTAAGCTACACATGTTATATTATTGCAGAAAGTAAATTTGCAAAATGAATATAATAAGATGTCTGTGAAAGTTTTATTTAAAATATTAAAATCAAAAATGTTCATTCAAAGATCGAAAGATAATATAATAGATAATAAATAAATATTTATCTAAAATATTTCTCTAAATGATTATTTTTGCGTCACATCAAGAAAAAAATAACGTTTTGTGTGTTTTTAAGCTTTTATAATATGTTAAACTAGATTATAAAAATTATCTGATTAGCTTTCAGTATAGCTTGAACGTAATATCATTATTATTTTTGTATAACATTGTCGTTACAGTATTATCATATATTAATACATTTTTTTTGTGATATCCTATTTTGTCGAGATAATACAAATATTTCAGAATATAATTTGTATGTTTATTTTTTTATAATATGGCCTAAATAATTTCGTGAAGATAAAAATAAATTGAGAAAAGGAAGTCCTTCATGGTTAAAGCCTATTTTTTATGGTAACAGCATTAGTATTGGAAAGAATCTTATTCTTTTATTTATTATATCAAGCCTTACTTTATTTGATTAAGTTTGCGATACATTTTCTAATTTAATCAACAAGAAACGGTAACATGATTTCGGGTTTAAAATTTCTTTTTCATTAGGTAGTCTGAAGGTCTGATTAATGTAGTTTTTGTTACATATCTTATTTTTTAAAAGTGTTTATTCTGCATTTATGCTTATACCATAATAGAAAAAAAAATATTATTAAAAATATATTTATATTATTTTATGTGATTTCCTTGTAAATTTATCTTCAAATAGAATATTAGTCTTTTTAAAAGTTTTAAAAAAATATAACCTTGTTTTAAATATGCTTATATAGAATTTATTGAGCTGCAAATAAATTTTAGAAATCATATTTTGTTCAATGGTCTTTGGTAGTTATGAAATATATATACATTTGAAACATATATTCATTTATACCATAAACGATGAATTCAGATTTAATAAAAAAAATAGCAAATAGCAATTTAAAACAAATACATTTTCTCTTTTCACGTTTTTAAATTTGGTTCATTTTAACTTTAGGTTTTTAACTTAGTAACAATTAAAGTTTTCCAGCAAATTCCCAGTTATTGATATCGGTCAATGGTGTATTTTGAGCATTTTATTCAAAGGATATTAAAAAAGTTAAAAATATAGAAATTGTGATGCAAGCTTGTATACCTTATGTTTCCTTCAAAATAAGAGATAATTTTTTTTAAAATTAGTATGCACCACATATTTAAATACAAACATCCATTTAAATATTTTATAAAGGATTTTAGAACAACTGGATTGAATTAAATTTCATCACTCTCAACCTAGAACTTCGAAGCGTAGTTACTGTCACATTATCTTATTTCCAAAGAGAAAATCAGATATCATTTATTTGTAAGCTTCATGAAGGAATCATATTTCAGACAATGCAATGTAACTCGATTTGCTTGAGTCTGTTCAGATTTTACTCGTATTCTAAATGAATACTTAAATTCTCTCAATAAAAAGTTGATTCAAGAATAAGTTTACCTTTACCTTAACGATTGATAAAAAAAATCTCGATGCAGTTTGGTTGGAGAAATCTCTCCAACAGGGCCTTAATCTACATCTTTTATGCTGATTAGGCTGTTGTCAATAACTTATTCATCAAAGCGTGAATCATACTGCTCGACTGCATCAAACAAACCTCACACTTCTCGCAAAATTTAATTTTTTCCTGCCTTTTGTATTGCTGGCTAGATAAGTCCTCTTAAATTTGCCTCAGAAAGCAAAAGGGAGAAAAAGGATAAGCATTTATTACAATAAACTGCTCTTAGCTGAATACTAAACAGATGGACGTAGAAGAATACTACGCAAAAGATTGCGGTAAAAAATATCAAACAGTGGGTAAGGGAAACAGAGTTTGAACCATAGATTGTGCGAACAAGCCAAGTGTAAGCTTCGGTTTGACAGAGAAGAATTGCCCGAGAAATTGCCCAAAGAATCCAACATTACCATAACCACGATTTACTTTTTCTTATTTTATCTACTGTCACCGAATATCATTATCCCCTCTTCACTCAAAAAGGGCTTCGATTGACAGTTCACTGCTTCCTCGATAGCATATATTTATAGAGGTTAAAATAGACCAGTGATGAGTTATAATATTTCTCTGAGATTTTCCTGGCAATGGACATTTACATAACAAAAATCAAGAAATTATTGTTATAAGGCAAATAAAAAAGAAAACGTAGGATAGGAATGTGTAACTGTTGTTTCTTTGTTGATTACAGAAAGTTTCTATGTTTCTTTTTAAAGGATAATATGCACAGTAAATTTTAACACATGTGGGTTAAAGAGCGTTACAAAACAGAATCATATTAATAAAATTGAGAAAATAAAACTATTTAGAAAACTATTTTATTCTAAACAATTGATTAATGTTTTTTTCAAGGAAACTTGATAATTTTTCTTCACATATTATAAATTCTGACTTATTGAAATTTTAAAGAAGAGCCTCACATAATATATTTCACTTATGAATTTTCAAAATTAGACGAGAAAATTAAGCATATTCTTTCATTTTCAATGCCCAAAGAATGAATGCACATCTTAAAAACCCTAAAAATTGTCAACGCTGTGTTGTAAATGCGAGCTGAAACGCCTGGATCACTGTCTTTACCAAAAAACCCTTTAAAGTTCTTCATCCACCAGAAAGAAAGGCTTCACTAGTAAAAGCTTTTCTATTAAAGTCTCGGTGATTTTCAAAACAATATTTTTTCTCAAGAAATATCCTGAAGTTTTTTTGATGTTTAAAAACGTATAGATCTTTAACTGTCTTAAGTTGCAGACATATCTAGGTTTGAATTTTTTACGAAGATGCTTTGTGATAAATTCTTAGAATATATGTGAGTTGGAGGTAAAAGTGCATACATGTTTGGTGGAATGTGAGCATGTGTTAACACTTCAGGTACAGACTCTTCAGATTCTTTTACCAAAAGTAAATATTGACAATGAAACATCAGAACTCTTTTACCGATTCTTTAAGAGAAATTGTTATTCCACTCGAAGTTTAATAAACGTTTTAATTATTCCTTTTTGAAATCTGAATTAATTTATTAATTTGAAACTTTTGAAGAAACTTTAAGGACATCTGTTGCTTAATTTTTAAGCACCTTTAACTAAAAATAAATCACTGTTATTGCCCTATTTCTACAATCGAAGCAATTGAAAATATATTAAAACTGTAAATTTAAAATCCTTGTATCACTCAGGATTCCTAATTTACCTCCACAATGAATGTTTCTGAAGAGAAATTAAAACCAAAGTCAAGGTTTGCTTGTAATTTTCACCTTGTTGAGAATTAACAGTTTTTGAAATTTTCCACTCCTGAGCTTATTTTGTGTATGACTATGACACAGGTATCTACTTTTATTTCAGGGAAAGATTTTCCTATGAATTTTTAAAAGTTAAGCAAAACATTTCTTAAAATTCAATGATTAATCTAGAAAGAAGCTATTATTTTCTTATTTGTTTGCTTTCCGCGGTTCGTACTAAATTTCTAACTGCATGGGTCCTCAATATTTAATAGTTAGTTAATAATAATTCATGAAGAAACATCACATTTAACAAGGTACATCACTTTGGTGAGCTATTTTTTTTTATAAAAAATGTGATTATTTTTAATAAAAAGCTATACAATTTCAACACAATGTGTTTTACTAATAGTAATAACTCAGCCTTTTTCAAGTTAAAGGAGAACATAATTACCTCGTATTTTTTTTAGATAAATTTAACTTAAAATTTAATAACAAATATATTAATCATTTAAAAGCTATTTTTATTTTCGTGGAAAATTTATCAAAAATTAACCCTAGAAAGACTGATTTTTAGTATATACTGTATTGCCCAAAAACAGTCAAAATGACTGCATTGTGAAAAAATAACTAATGGGTAAAGAAATTTGTTTAAAATTAATTTTTATAATATTTTTTATATTATTTACAGTCATATAATAATTTATTAGTAAATATTAACAAAAAAAAATTTATTTCACTTGGAAAAAAAATATTCTAAGTAATTGTTTTTCTAATTGAAATTAAAAAGCAGTCAAAATGACTTCCTTCGGCAATCTAGTGTTAAAATTAATCCAATATTGCTGATTAATGTTACCTGTATAAAAACAGCTTTTCCTCCAAAACTCTTCTAATATTTCAAAATGTTTTGAAATACCTCTTGTATATAGTAATTTTAATTAACAAACAGTGGAAAATATTACACTACAGTAAGAAAAATTATTATAAATTATAACTAATATTTATTACAATTTATACGTAATTATATTTTAATTTTAACTTTAAAAATAAGCTCAAGTTATTTGCAAAAGTATACTAACTAAATGCATTCTTTACACCTACACATTAATTCCGAATCAAATGCCTATATTTCCTGATATTGTTAGCCAGTTCACTGTAAGTATAATTGTTATGTACTACTTATATGGGCCCTTCGATTTGACTTCCCTGGCGATTCCCGATGTTTCAAATGCAAGCCTTTTAACCACTGTGTTAACCACTGTGATAGTTGAGGCATTAAACAGAGTTTAGAGTGCTTAGGAATGCGATCGTTACGAAGGATTCTCATTCCAGTTAAAACAGATTACAGATGCACTCGATACTGGACTAATCATTGTTGTGCTAGCATGTCCGTCGAAAATGAATCAACTGTATCAGGAAGGGAGATTGCTAATGCACTAAAATTTAATACCAACTACAATGATTAGAATATTTTACCCCAATTAATTAGTAAGAAAAAGTATCTTGTGGATTCATGAATAATAATGCGTGAAATAAAGATTAGAGGTGCATAATTAAATAGTCTGGTTTGTTATTTAAATAGCGTTTGAGAAAATACCTCTAATAAAGTATACAAAAGCTTTGTTCTTTTAACAGTTCTTTTTTCATCTTCTGTTATCTTCCTTTTGATGTTGGAATGAGAGTATTATAAGAGGATTCATTATTCCCCTGTCGTGAAACTGTGTATCGTTTTGTGTCTAGAAATCCAACCACACATTCTGTTAGAAAGGTTTATGCATTCTTTACGGTGATAAATAAGTTATGTTGATACTGGATAAGCCTATAAGAAAGTTTTTGTTAAATTTCTTCTTTTTCACAAATTATTTAATCAGTCTTAGTGCTTCAATATTTCCCTAAAATAATTTTTGTCATAATTTGTTATTCATGTAAAAGATGTATAGTGCTTTTACATGGATTTTTTTTCGTAAATAATATATGCAAATTAGCTAATGAAAATTAATTCGAGCGAATTGTTGTAAGAACTCATATATCTAAAAATACAAGTCTGCAATACTATTTGACATTTTGTGTGCAAATTGATTGAATATTAACGTCGCACTTTTCAGCTACACGAGGGCTTTTGGCGACGGACCACGTAATTTTGAACCATGGTCAAGTGACGTGGACGACACCTGAGCTGGCACCCCCTCTCCTAACTAACTACCACACCACACAAACGGGAGGACGTTTCAGCTCTCGACAGATTTAAAGTGCATCGCTGCCCTA
Organism: Trichonephila inaurata madagascariensis; assembly: GCA_019973955.1. Classification (NCBI taxonomy): domain Eukaryota; kingdom Metazoa; phylum Arthropoda; class Arachnida; order Araneae; family Nephilidae; genus Trichonephila; species Trichonephila inaurata. Next base: position 353,078 of record BMAV01007737.1, read on the forward strand.
CACGGCGGGTCTTTAGTGGTACTGGACTCGAACTCGTGACAAGACAAGCCACGGTCCGATACCTATACCACTCTGCTACCGCGGCCACATTTTGTGTGCGAAAGTGTGGAGGGATGAGTGAATATTAACGTAGCCCTATTCAACTACACAAGGGCTTTTTGCGACGGCCTTTGTAATTTTGAACCGTGATCAGGTGACAAGGACGACACCTGAGCTGGCCCCTCTCTCCTCTTAATATATTCCACACAATATCAACGGGAAGATGTTTCAGACTCTACATGTTTCATATGCATCGTCCCCCTCTTCACGGCAGGTCTTCAGCGGTTCTAGGCTCGAAGTTGCGATACGCTAGCTACGAGTCCGTTACCTTGACCACTAGGCTGCCAAGGCCACAAAAGTGTAAAGGGGTTTTAAACCTTAAAATTTTTGTATGGTATAAGTATATCTTCCATCCTTTTCGACGAAATGTTTCAGAGGGCTAAAATTTCTAATGCTTTTTTATATTAGACTTAATTTTTCGATGGGAAAGAAGTCTTGTAAAAAACTTACAGGTGATAAATTAAAACTATTTAAGAACCCTGGAAAACTTTGTTTTGTGTGTTAGGGTTATACACTTAAATTTAGGCACACTTAATAATAAACTTCACTGATATGAAGGCGACGTGTTTATTTGTGCTTAAACAAATTTGTTTACTTTGCAATTGTATTGCAACCTTTTTTTATTATTTTAAATATAAAAAAAATAAATAAAAAGGTAGTCAAAATAATAGTCATACTTTTTATCACAGGTATGACAGCTATCAACTTAAGTTATGTAAACCCGCATATTAATGTTCAGATTTTAAAAAAATCAATCTTTTAATAATAATGTTCAACATCTTTATATGAAGAAAATAATAATAATTGCAATAAAACTCAATGAAATACAATTAATTTTTTCTTTTCATTTGAATTCATGAATTTACATGTTATATTATACTATAGCTTTTATTTCATAACTATCATTCACTCCTAAAATCAATAGAATTTAACTGTAGGAATACATGAGTGAATTTGATAAACTAAAACAAACATTTCCAAAAGTAGATAAAACTATTGTAACTGAATTTAATAGAAGTGCATCTTATTCTATAAGAACAATTCACGTTACGAAAACAATAGAATCAGTACATACTGGTATTCGTGCTCAGTATTATCAGGGTAAAGTTTTTCCAGATATGAAAAAACAACAAAAAAGTTGTGCCACGTAATCTAATCTGGAGGTGGACGTAATGCTATTCGCGCGGTAAACGGGAGGTAAATTGAATTTCGGCTGAGCCTCGTTTATTTCATTTTCCTTTTATATCTTAGGTACAGGCTTTTGAATACCTATACATTTAAGTTTTCTGAAGCATTTGTGAAGAGATTTCCGATGACATTTTCATAGATTAACACTCAAATGAACTTTCAGATCATTCCAATGCCAGTCTTTCAGTTCAGATGTTACAAATACTATTGAGGAGACAAAAAGACTATACAAGAATTTTTTTTTTTAATTAAATACGAGGATGTGTTTATGGCTTCTAGATTTATTTAGAAACTTAAATGGGGGAATGGTAAGGGAAAAAAATTGTTGCGAAGAAAACTGCTACAAATTGATAAAAAGTTATATAAATGCAGCCCATTCCGAGTAAAATGTTCTTGAATGAATTTTTAATTTTTGAACATTTATATATTACATTTCAATTCACTCTTGAAAAGAGCTAATAGGTAATGAATATTTAAATCGTCACGAAAAATAAAACAGTATTTTTTAGACATAATATGAAATTGCTTTAAAAATTCACTTCTTATATTTATTTAAATCATAGGTGTCAAACCTGAGGACCACAACGTACATTTCTGCGGTCCTGCCAATATATTGGCACACACAATAATATATAATAAAATAACAAACAGAAGCAATATAAAAGTAAGATAGGTAAAATTCACTTAACTTTTTTTAATTATACTTTTTATTTGCTATTACTAAACAAAATGCGTGCATTTATTTCAAATTTAATAAGTAATTTTTTTTTTAACATTACAAACATGCCGACCTTAACTTAATATAAAATAGAACTTGTGGCATGTAATATCATGTGAATTTGAGATGCTTGTTATAAATGATTGTATATTTTGTAATAATTCAGTGATTTCTAAAAAAAGTAAGTCAAAACTATTTTAACATTACACAAAATTTTCGCAAATGTCTTTAATTTACTATCCTCATAACTTAAAAAGCAATCCCTTTTCCCGTTTTAAATTTTCCAAAAAAAAAAAAGAAACGTATTTTACGTATAAAGCGTTTTAAAGTAGGTAGTTACATGTAGGAAATAACATCTACTATTATAAAAACATTTGTAAATTTTGTTCTAAAAAAAAAGGAAAAAAGAACTTGGTATTTTTATAAATCTAATAAATTGACCTTAAAAATTAAACTTAAAACATTTTTGTCAATTTTTGAGGAAACCTGAGATTTATATAAAGCTACTCAGATACCTAAATTCTTCTATTTCTATTTTCCAAGGCAGATGTTTGAGTATTGAAATATTTTAGCATATACCATGATTAAAATTCCTATATATTCATAAAAATACTTTTTAATACTGCTTTTTACTTTTAGATTTTAATTGGTTTTGATTCAGCTAATGTATGTGGCTCATGCGACTCATTTTATAACATCACTACAGACTCTTTTTGCATACAGTTAATAGAATATAAGCTTTGAAACCAAAATGTTTATCTTGTAAGACATGCGTTTTTTTTTTCCATTTATAAGATGTAATTTTTTCCGCATAAATTCCAATTATAATGAGACATGCGCAGATTAATGTATTTTGCGCTTAATTGCAATTTGCTGAAGAATCGAGCATGTTAGAGCATTTAGAAATTGTGAAATTTACTTTTATTTCTCTTGAGATTAATTATATGACAATGTAATGACTATTAATTGAGGATAATTTCTTAAAAAAGCATGAAATATTAATATTTTTTCCAATAACATCTGATTATTTGTGTCCTTATGTCTTTAAATGGTTATTCTTAAACAATAAAAAAAAAGACCAAAACATTTTTTGTATATTTATTTATTATTGGTTTGAAATATACGGCGTAAATTGCGGAAGCCGTTAAAATGTGATAAGGAACATCGAATTTCTCTGTGACTGAATTTTAAAACTGTAAAGCATTAATCAATTTTCAAAATGAATGCCAAAATTTCATCGTATTTCTAAAACGGAATAAATAAAAAAAAAATTAAAAAAACGCTCAAAAACTATACAAAAAATCATTAATTCATTTTATTTATGGCTGGTTTATGTTTATTTTATTCATCCATCATTCATTTTTAAACAATTCCATTTCATCCATTCACGTCACAAATTTTTACTTAACAGTCGCTCACACTTAGAAAAAAAAATCCCCTATAAACTCATTATATTTAAAAGCGTTACCTCTGCCCTCAGCACCTCGGGTTATTGTAGCAACCGACATTTTATACGCACATTAAATCGAAAAGAAAAGACATTTCCCTTCCCCCAACGTTACAAACTGTAGCTAAATTCCATTTGTCGTGTTTTGTCCTCTTCGTAAAAGAGACAGATTCAAGAACAATACCGTTCAAATGTGAAGCCACTTGGGAGCTTTATTTTATTCAAAAACAACACCAACAAATAAAATAAAATAACTATCATTAGAGCATGACGCTTTGGAGAGAAGGATCCAGAAATACGTGTTTATTCGCAACAAACATTAATAGCGTCCCTTTAAGGCTTCCAGCTGTCACAAACTCTTTTCTTCAAGCCACCCCAGCCCTTACCCCCAAATGAGGAAGCCCAAGTGTTCAAGCTCTTTTCTTAACGACTCCAAGTATGGGGAAAGCCCTAATAGAATGCAAGATTCCCCTCATTTGCGTTCCACGAGTTGGATAGCCACATTTTAGCTTCTCTAACATCGATTGCTTCCGTCTCATAATCCTCTGCATAACTTACGCCTCGGCTATCCTAACGACTATTAAAGTATCGACTCCTTGTATTGTATCTGGGATACAATCTATCTCCATGGATTATTTAAGAGGGAAATCTCTTCCACACTTGCATGTCTCGCAGATTACTCAAATTAGTTCCGGGTAACGTTCATCTCCAGTGAATCAAGCATAGGAAATCATTGGGATGGTTTCTTCTTCTTTTTTTTTAAATTTATTGTTTGTGTTCTCAATAGCAATAATCATTCTGTTTCAAGGACTTGAAGAAACTTTTGTGTCGTGATGAAGATGTTCTGATTAAAAATTTGACTTTTATTTTAGTGTACCGTTTAGGCTGTCTTCTCCAAATGTATGAGCTAAACGTGAAATACGTTTCCAGACAGAAAAGATTTCTTGAAAATTTTCCGTGTTGTAATTCCTACATCTGTTTATAATAAGGTGTTTTTAAGATATCGAAGTATTCCATAAGTAACTTATTTTTCCATTTTAACATGTAAAGGGATCGCTCATAAGCATTGCGGTTTAAGGGAAAAAAGTGCAAAACACATTTTATAACAGAAAAAGTGAATCAACTTATATAAGAATTAGTAGTGCAGCAAAATATGATGTTCTTTATAGGATAGCGAAGCCAAAATACAACATTAATGTTGGAAAACTGTTATGTATGAAAAAATATTTTGAATTGAAACGTCTTTAACTTTACGTGGAGACAGCTTTGAGGTAATAGGGAGGTGCTTAAGTTGTGTATATTAAATATTTCTGAGATCTCTTCTTAGTCATAGGTGTACTATTAAGTAAACTAATGATAAGCTTTTTTAAGCTATACCTAGCAAATTAAAAAAAATAATAACTCTAACATAGATAAAATATTATCAAATATCTTATTCGATATTCTCTCATTTAAATTTATTTTAAGTGAACTTGGAATGCGAAACAAAAATATTTTTTTTATTTTATTTTTAATTTTTATACAGGTGGAGGTGTGATTTATAATCTAAATAACTACATAAAAACAGGTAATCTATATTATATATTGGCTTCTTTTATGTACCTGTAGTTCGTACATTGGTCTATATATTACAATATATTAAATTTTAAAAAAAAATATTTACTGAAAGTCCACGTATCCACTGATCTCTAGTTCATTAAAAAAAAGTAGAAAATAACCATGCTTATAAAGTACTTTGGTCTAAGTTCGAGAGAATGCACAAATAGAAACTTGCTTTACACATACACATATCTTCTCGTCTCATATTCTTCTTTGTATCCATATCTCAACACTATATTCTGATAAACTCCTTTTCATCAAGAAACTACCTTTTATTGCTACAGCGTTAATAATTTTAAATCAACAGTGAAAAAGTTTTTTCTTTAACAAGGCATTTTACAAACAATATTCAAGTGCAGAAAAATATTAGTTTATAGTTTCATTAAATAAATGGGGAAAACATAAATCAATCATTTATCTTTTTCAATCCAAATAAGATCCAAACATCATTTGAAGCTTCTAAATACTTTAATATCCCATAAAAGTATTCCTGTAAAATATAAACTAAACCCTAGAGAACAACATGGTCCGGTAAAAGAAATTTCAATTTGAAATATTTTTGTACAGAACGATATTCTATGTGACATAAAAAGTAAAAATAATCTTCTCACATAAATGAACGTCAATATACAGGTAAAAATCACTTATACAAATTTAAAACAATTTTAGCACATTTTAATAATTCAACAAATAATAAAATTACCTTAGGGCTAATTTTTATCGTTTTAATATTTATTAATTGATCTAAATTTGCCCTCCCATATAAATTAATATCTTAAAAGTATTCTGATATCTTTAAAAATGTATTCGTATTCCAGACTATAATTTGAGGCAGAAAAGCACGACGATAGGAATAATCACTTTGTTTCAATCTTTTATGAGGGAATGAGAAGTGTTCTTTAATAATTGAGTATCATTGGAGCCTACTACAGATGATCAAATAAAGGAAAATAGAACATTTCTGTTGCTTCCATAATACATTGAACGTGACATGACTGGAAAATATAGACAATCGAAAGTAATTTATGAAATAAAATGATTTATTCTTTTCACTTCAGTTTGATTAGTATTAGTTCTCAGTACGTGATAGCTATCAGAAAATTAGAGATTCATTATATTAAGTAATTAAAAATTATGCAGTATATTTTACGTCCCCGTACGTTGAGATAACTTTTAGATGTGTTATATCACAAAAACATTTTGAAATGAGAGGAAAACTGAACACACGACTAACACAAATCTTCTAGTAAGGAACTTTGAATTTTTCTTATATTCGTTTGGTTGCTGTTTTTGCTTTTGAAATCAGAAAAATTAAATATTATTTAAAGAAATATTACAGCTATCCCAAAGGGGAAGAGCACATTTGTTGTATCAAAGTAAGTGCTTTTAAATATTATTATTATGTGTATGTGTGTGAAACACACACAATTTTTGGGAATAATAACTTGCTAGTTTTCCTCTCAATATGGTATAATAGAAGCTGTGTTTTATAATATTAAGTCGTTTATGATATACAGGTGGTAGGAAAATAAAGGAAACACTTGGAATCTAAATTATTGTATTTTTATTGATATTGTGTGTGTTGGAGCAAATAAGCATTTCGGATAACAATAACTCTACCTGGAATAGATATAGCTCGCTCACATAACATTCTCTTACCATTAACATGATATTATTTATCTGGTAAAATATTCTCCATTTCTGCTAAACCTGAAGATGGATGAAAAATTGTTCTCTCATTTGTCGCTAAAGATTTCGCATAAAAGCTTAATAATGTTAAGGTCTGGTGATTGAGGCAAACACTACAACTGTGATTCATTTCCACCTCATATTCGTTAAACGAACTATTTGCACTTGGCTATATAGCCATGAACATTATCCGCCTGAAAAAGGGACAGTCTCACATTTACGAATGTAGATTGATTGCACCATTAAGGGAACATGACCCTGAAGTACGTCACAACATGTTTAGGCTGTTTTTTTAATATTTTACAATAATTATTATTCCTAAATAGGCCAAGGAATTGCACATCACACTACCAACGATTCATCATCATACCATACCATTGGAACCAAACAGCCAGAACGAAAAGCCTTTATGGGACGTCGATAAACAGACTTTGTGTGAAGTAAAGTCGAGTAATCGATTCAACGAATCAACCAATAATCAATCAACGTATGGAGTGGCTTCTCAAACGGAATCTTAACAGAATATTATACTAATATTAACTATCTTTACGTGCAGTATCCGCAAGACTAAGCTTAAAAACGCACTACTACCTTCATGTAGATTTTCTGATGTTTGGGCAGACTTTGTCTTCTGAGTCAAACACGCTGTCAGACCTTTAGCAACTTCAGAACCTTCACTTTTCGTTTTGTTAAATTTCACTGACACTTCGTGGTACCTCCAATAATACTCCTCAACCCTTCTACTATTCGCTCCTCACAGTTGTTGTTAAAGAATACCGTCCATTTGAATATATTACAATTCATTTACAAAACGAGGTTCCCAAGCCAAGTAATGCCGTGAATTAGACGGAGAAGTGAGAACCCGTTACATGCATGTATATATGTGTGTGGGGGGGGAGAGTATATGTATATATTGAATTGAAATTTCGAATTGTCATGGTTCGAAATAGTAGTTACAATTATCACTTCAAACGTCTGGGTATGTTATCAACTTAATATCCTTTGGGTTGACTGGAGTAGTAAGATTTCGCGATTTTAATTTTCGTAAATATAAAAATAACTTTTCTGGATGAAAACAACAACAAAAAAAACACACAATAAAATAAGAAAATATACCGAATATGATATAGAAGCGCTTTTGTGCTTGAAACCATACCTACTTTTAGAATTTATGATAAAGTAATTATGATCGAAGTAAAGAAATAGATGAAGAAAAACTTCACTTTTTATCTGGGTGAAAATAAAATGATAACTTAGATTCTCTTTCCGTATTTAAAAGCAAGCATAGAATAAACATTTTCTTAAACTATTTAAAAAATTATAAATATTACTTAAGAAATAAATTAATTACTTGATTAGAAAAACACTCTTCAAATCTTTTAAATTTTCAAAACAAATAAATAAGTGCCTTATTACAGCGATTTGCTTAATACATTCATTAATAATATTTTTTTTTTTTTTAATTTTTGGATTTGACTTCGAAATATTTGACGACAAAATAATCTAAATTAAAAGAAAGGGAAAGATGCTTAAAAAGGAAATCACGTAGAAATGAGTTTTTTTTCTTCATACGGCAATTCTCTTAATTTAGCAAAAGTATTTAATTATTTTTTAACTAAGATTTTTTTTTTCGTTTTTATTCATAATTATGCTGAAATTCCGCTTCTTCACATTATAATAAATTTTATCAATTCAGCTAACAAAGGAGTCAAGATAGGAGAAACTTATTTTGTTTCATATTTTTTTAATAAAAAAAAAATAAAAACACATTATTAAAAACAGTATAACTGTTAAAACTATTTTAAACAACATTAAAAAAACTTTTTTTCTCCGTTTTTTTTAAAGAATACGTATTCCCATGAGTGCATAAAGATTAAACTCATCCTCCTCCCCACTAACATTATGGCTTTTTATCGGCAAAAATTGCTAGTTTTTTCATCATAAATTATCTTTATAAGTAATGAGCGATCAAAAATAACTGCAAAGGGCGATTGGAATTTCAAAAATGAGAAGAAATATAAAACTTAATTTTCCCTTCATAAGGCTGTTGAGGTTCAATATTTTCTAATACAGAAATCTTACACCTTTTTGTGTTTAAAATAATTTTTTTAACTGCTACTATTTGATATTTAGTCTTTGCTTTGATTTGGGAAGGTTTTTTTCAATCTCATTTTATATATGTATATATAGTCTAATATATATATATTATTGAAAGTTTTTTACACTCCAAAGAATTTACAAATTTTTTCTTCATTATTTAATCTGAACTTTTGGATACTTAATGCTGCTTAGCTCAAAAAAAAATGAATTGAATTTCTTGCAAATTAATTGCAATACTTAAATTTTTCTAAGAAAATATATATTTTTAAAGCTTCTTCGAATTGATTTTAAAAACTATATTTAGGGCTGTAATAATGAATACAAATATAGTTTAAGTATACGCCCAAGTCTATATAATTATGCATGTAATTGATTGGCTGTTAATTTGTCTATTAATTTTAGTTCCGAATATATAATGCTTTTCAAAATTTAAATTCTCTGCAAATTTTAAATTATTCATAGTTACTCTCTTTTTTTTAAAAAAGGGTTTTCTTAAAAATTATTTTGTTTCTATGACAATGTTTGATCCTTTACACTATTATTAGAGGCGTTTTTTGTTGGTGTTACATTCATTGAAAGTTAATAGCTAAATGAATGATTCAATTTATGTTTAGTCGAACCATTCATTATAGAGTGATACATCGATATAGACTAGGGGTCTTCGGCAAGCTGGCAACGAATGGCCCGCTGAAGGCATTTTAGAGGCCCCTTATTTGAATTTGAGGCTATTTCAAAAGAAAATTTCCTTGTTTGCTTTTTGTCGTAAGATACGCTTTTTTTTCCCGTTGTTCTTGATATTTAAAACATTTCACTGATGTTTTAGATATTTATTTGAGAAAAAAATTTTTCAAAATGACGATTTTTTAAAAAAATTTCACTGTACTAATTCTGCTTTAAATAATTTTAAATACAGACAATATCTAACTATGCATAAAAAAGGTGGACTATTATCTTTAATATGTTTGTAAAGTATTTTAATTCAACTTCCTATTAAAATTTTTAAATCGATTCATGTATACAAATCTGTAAACACCATCTCGTCCCTTAGAGTCACACACACAATAGTAGTCTTGTAAAACTGACCTCCCTTTTTATATATATAAATTTCCTGAATACAATGTTTTTTTGACAGTAGCATGGCTAGAGGATCACTGTGAATTTATTGATGTAGCCCACGGATCATTGTAAATTTATTAATTTGACCCTCGAGCATGAAACGTTGAAGACCCCTAACAAGAAATAGGTAAGTCTAACAGAATTTATGATGGCCGCTGAAGCATAAAAGTCTCCACTTTACGAAAGTGAACGATTCTATGACTTGATTGAAACGATGTAATAAGATAATGTAAATCAGTTCTTTATAAAATCAAATGTTTTTATAGTATATTGACAGAACGATAACCCTATTACATATAAAAATTTATAAATGAGGGGGAAAAAGTTTATCTTAAAGTAATTATCGAGTTTTAATTTTTTATCATCGTTTTTTATTACATTGCATGTCAAAATACTAGAACAATTTAAGAAAAGATAATAATTGCTTGACCAAAATAACTTTGGCTATTTGAAAATAATCTGTATAAGAAAGGGGTAAATGTAAAATCAAAATAGAACAGTTTTTTCATGCATGCTTCGTAGCATGCTTTTAAACTTTATTATTTTTGCTTGACTTTTTGCTTTTGTTTAAATCAAATGCTAAAATGTAAGGTTACTTTCCTTCCAGCAATTTTAAAACTCCACACATTTTATTTCACTTATATACTTTCATATACGTAAGAAATGTATACAAGACATTTTTTAATTATGTTTTCGACAATTTATCCTATCAGTGAAAAAGAATACACTTTCTTTCTCCTTATCCCTAAGTGCTTAGAAATTCGACAAACGCTTAGAAATACATAACGATCTGATACATTTATATTTCATTTTCCAAACGTGTTCGCAAATAGCGTATTCCATTTTCTGTTCCGATGACTGATTGCAGTCGAGACATCCATGCCTGATTACGGAGAAGTAGAACGGGAGGGGGTTTTTAGTGTCGTTTAAAACCTGCCAGTAATGTATCAGGCTGGTGAAGTTGAACCACACAGTTCCGAGTTAACAGTTTAGAGACGCCAAATAACAACTTCTATTCATTTGTCTCTTCCTCCGGATGAGACCTTTCCACCAAGGCTGAAGACACAGTCGTTATTTTGTTTCCGTTGGAGAAAAGGGGGGAAGATGTGCCCTGGGGGAAGGATGAAGGGATGTACTTAGAAGTCATTAGTTTTGGAACCTATCCAAAGAGTTTCTTCACGAAAAAATTTTTGCTGAGATGGGGCGTTAGAGAAGACTGCTGAGGCTGTGATTCTCGAAACTTTTATTCGTGTCCAAGTTAGCAAAGCGTTGGATGTATATGTGAGTGACGATTTGATCTGCTAGAAGAGACAATTTAGATAGATTTTTAAAGTGGGTACGATTTTTTCCCTCCTTGGATTGCTGGAAGAAAACTCATTTTAATTAAAAGCACTGTTTACAGCAATGTATATATTCATCCGTTGTGTATGTACACGGAAAGGAAAATTTACTCAATATCTTTCTTTTTGTTTCTCTAGTTAAATATATCACGTAAATTTATGTAAAAAGAAGGATTTTGAAGCATCTTTTTGAAATCCATGAATAGAAAGTAAACTTAAAACACAAACTTTTTCAGATGTAACTGTAACTGCAGCACTTCTACTACCATTTTTTGAAAAAAATTTAAACGTTAACCATATTAGATTCGCGCTGTATCTTGCACAGGAATTTTTCAATTTTTTAAGGGAGGGGGGGGGGCCAGGGTTAAAAGTCCACTATTCTCGTATCATGCTTCAATATGCCACCCAAACTATTCTTTTGATTTTGTCGATTTTCGAGAACAAAAAAATATTTAAAAGTTAATTATTGAATGAATAATTAGCATTAATTAATCAAATTAATCATTAATTTCGAATACTTAATTAAATTTTACGTACTATATACATAGGTTTATAATCAATCGGAAAAAAAAATCAAGGGCTTTTTTTTGGGGGGGGGTCCCGGACTCGAGGACCACCGTGCCTTGTGTGCACCACTGGATTCGCATCAAGACGAGAAATAAGTGAAGGAAAGTTGTTCGTGATAGTTTGCTTCTTTTCAAGGATAAATCGGACATCATTATAATGATTTCATTAGAGCTTATCTGTAACTAAATGCCTTAATATGCAATATAACAAAGCATTTTACAATGTCCTATTTTAGATTTTTTTTAAAAAAAACGAACGAAATGTGATAAATTAGCAACGATCTTAATTAATAGATGCCATTAATTATTCCATAAAGTTTCTTTCAAAGTCTGTTAAAAAAAGTAAAAAAGAAAATAAAGAGTCATGAATGCTGGATGTTGTTGATACTGTTTTATATTTTAACTGCGTTATTATTTACATCATTTATATCTTAATTATCTATATCATCATCTGTATTCAAGTTTTCAAATGATATATATCTGACAACTTATACATTAGTAGATTTGAACACGTAAGTGGTGTTATTATTATTTTTTTTTCATTTCTTAACTTAAAATCTATCATTGAAATGCGTAAGTTTTTCTTAATAAATAAATTTGCAGTTAATTTAAAAAAAAAAACTTAGATTTTAGAATTTATTTATTAAAGTTAAGTAAAAATAAACCGTAATTAATAAACACATATTTTTAAAGCTTTTTGAGCCTAATCTATTTAATTTTATCAACAAAATATAAAGTATATCTCAGAATTTTTGTCTTTCTTTTATTTTCCCATTATCGTACTATCTTTCTTGTACTTAATGGGACAAAAATATTTCTCTCAGATATTTGAGGTACAATTTGTCTCAATTGGTGAGCCTGAGTTACAAAAATTCTTTATTATTACTATGAATGTGAGTATTGTATGAAAACACTCTTTGTACACCCTAAATCAGTGCTTCTCAAACTTTTAATATTTGTGACCCAATTTTCAATCATAATTTTCATCGCGCCCCCTTCCATAATAACTTTTGAACGCAATAATCATGTACTTTGACGTAAAGCTATTATACGACATTTATTATAAGCCGTACAAATTAGCAAGATAAGTATTAAATTTTGTAAATATTTTTGAATATGACAAGCCAATGGGTGTCACTACTATTCATACAACATGTTCTAAACTTAGTATTGATAAATTAATTACCAAATATATTGTGCAGTACTCATGCATTTATATTATATAAGTGTAAATACGTATTTTTTTATCATTATTATGTGTATTTTAGGTTTGCATTTTGTTTTGCTTCCTTAAAATGCATTAATAGTTTTTCAAATAATCTTTTATTTTTGACTTTTCGATATGCTCGCGCCCCACACGTAGGATTGTGACTTCTCTCTTAGGGGGTGCTCCCCACAGTTTGAGAAACGTTGCCCTAAATATTTTACTTTATGTTTGTGTAATATGCTAGAATATGTTAAGTACTACTAACTTACACCATTAACTTAATGTTTAAATTTTCATTTATTATACTTTAACTTTTTTACCTCAATTTTAATTATCTTATGATCATTGTATTAGATGAACTAATATTTTACCATTATTAGTTACATTACACTTTACTATTGTACAAACTCCATTTCATTATTAATTGGACAGAGAATTAAATATACAATGCTTAACTCCCCGCTCTTCAAAGACATTTTATACCTCTCTTACGCTGAGAAATTCGCTTCCTGTATTTCTTTTCATTAAATATCTTTTCGGGAGCATTCGCAAAACCGCCAATGTTTCCCAATCCGATGCTTGATGGCGCTTTTAACGAGAAAGGCCATTCACAACCCTTGTAGAGTTCCCTCGATATAGTCAAAGAATTCTCCCTAGGATAAGGATTGACCAAACCGTTGCGGCGAATACCTGATGAGAGGGAGAGCAAATGTGCAATCGTGTGGAATGGAATTCATTAGTTCATCATTAGTCTGGATTTCATGTCGCTTTCGTCCTTACCGATTAGATCTGGCGTTACCGTGGTATTTAGGAGTCTTTAATGCCTAATTTCTGTCGTTTCCGTAGGACTGCATGCAATTTTGTGAGAGCGACGTGTGTCTTAGATGATCTCACTTTTGCTATCCATTACAAGCCTCAGCAAATGGAAATTGGTGGAGGCCTATAGTTGGGGCACAGGGGGATGATTTTATTAACAAAATATTCTTGGTTGAGGAATTTTGTACTTAGTGCACAAGTGTATATTTATTTAATATAAATATTTATAATTGTGACATTTACTTTTAATTTTTTGACTAATAGCACCCAGTCATTAAAACTGGAAATGAAAAGCGAATACAGTCAACATTGCCTGAGTAAATTTCAAGGAGTTGTAAATTCGAATTTTCTTTTTTTTCAGTGATTAATTGTATTGCAAAATTTTAAAAACCTAAAGATGTTATGAAATGTTTTATCTTTTACAATTTTTTATATACATATCTTGCTCGGGGATTAGTAAATAATTTAAGGGGTTATAAGAGATATAAGAACCTGCAACACTATCTTCAAATAAAATTTTAAAAAAATAGAACTACAAATCAGAGGCAACAATTTTAAAATATTTTCCGTCTGTTTTTTTTCCCTCCGAAAATATACATACACAACGTAAATGGAATTTTCTATAACACTTATTTTAGTTTTATTTTTTTAATAAGATCTGCAAGCTAATTTAGTTGGCAAACCAATATTAAATAATTTTGAGAATTCTATGAGGAACGCGCGTCGGAGAGAAACATTTCTGTAACTTTTTTCAGAAAAAAATTGTTTAGAATTTCGAACAGAAAAAATTTTCATTTCTCTCATTAACTTCTGAGCTTTTAAAAAAGATGAAACAAATACAAACAGATGTGCTATGTATAATTCATCTCTTTGTCATAATTTTGATAATTTTCCATCTTTTCTATTATGCATCTTAATACAACTTTTAAGCTAATTATCAACAAAACTTTTCATTTACAATGAATCAAAAAAGCTTATTTCTATAAAGAAACATTAGTTGAATCTACAGAAAAGCTTATTTTAAGGGATTTCGGTTATCACATGGTATTTTATTCCAAAAAAATTTATTAATTTGGAAGACACGATCATGTAATACGTAAACTAAAATTAGACATCATTTTTTATTTAGTTGTATTTCTAAGAAAGCATGTGGTTTTGAAAATGAACATAAAATAATTAGTTTCCTTTTCCTTCACAAATTTCATTCTATTCATTCCATCCATTACCATATACCGAAATATAGCTAATGAAGGTTATTAAAGACAAAGAGTATAAAAACACTCCCTTATTTCTTGTTACTAGCATAGAAGAGAGAAGTATTTTAAATATAAACACAAAACATAGAAACAGTAGGTTTAAAAATTTAATAAATCTAAATGTGTGATTTTGGGATACAAATCTTTATTTATGCATTATAAATTTCACTAAAACTATTTCATATTTTATTAACAGTCATAATAAAGTTCGTTGCACATGTGTGTGCTAATAATCCATGTTGATAACGAAAACAAATGAAATAAAAGAAATGAAAATATGGGAGTATTGAAGATAACAGTATCCATCATAAATCTAAAAATTAATTATAAGAATGAGAGTTTTAATATATATCGTAAAATATGGCATATAACGTGCACTTTTAACAGAAAAAATAAGATCGAAATTTTAGAGTGCGTGTTATACGCCGGGTATAAAAAAACGATAGCTTTAAAAATAACGAAAGATGTGCATAAAAAAATATTTTACTTCTAAATAGATCAAAAATCTGCTTATTTAAAAGAAATGAGAGAGAGACATGTATTATGAACTAAAAGAGCGTTGTAGTTCTAAAAGTATACTATTTTTTTTCAAAACTCTGGGATAATACCTCGAATAAATGACTTCAACACATAAGAGAATTGTATACTAACTTTTCAGATTTCTTCGTAAAAAAGGGGGTGCATGTTACACGACGAATACAACTAAAAATTAAAAAAGTGCAGATTGAAAATATGGGTGAGCGTTATACGCCGGATTTTACTGTAAATAATTGAGTCTAAGCATAAAAAAAAAAGAGATCAAGAGGAAAAGAAGGGGTGGGTATAGAAAAGAGATTGAATATAAAAGTTCAATCATTATTAATAAAAAAAAGTAACTGATACAACATTTCGAATACACTAAAAATATATGAAGTGGAAATTAAAGTGCTCGAGAAAATAAAGATTTGTTATTTAAACACACACACGAGAACAAAATAATATATTCTAATATAAGGATTCTTCCGTGAGCTTAGATTTTTCTTATCCTCATTTCTCATATCTTGGATAAAAGCGTAAAAACAGTCAGATATATATATATATATATATATATATATATATATATATATATATATATATATATATATATATATATATATATATATATAAGCACATCTTGATGCACTTAAATAAATAAAGCTATTACAATAAAATATTATGATTCACGCACCCAAATATAATTCTACGATATTTCAATATTTGTTTCGAAGTAATAAATTTCTTTTATTTCAAAAAATTATATTCTTCATTTGTAAAGTGTCACATCTAACACTATGGAATACAAATACAGATGACGATATCTCTTTACATTGAGTCTTTCTGCTTAAAAGTACACACCACAGAATAATTTGGTATCAACCGTAGCTGCAATCCCTCATGTTTAAAGAGAGAAGCCCCTTTTTTTGCCCAGGGCTAAAAGTCTTTCTGAAACTCCAGCACTCAGCAAACGTGCCTTTCTAGCAATGTCAAATAATACACAAATTAGGCACTCATTAATTATGGAGAGATTTTGTCATAGGTTCGAGAATTCCCTCTAGAAACTCCAGCGAGCTGTAAATTATGGAAATCTTAATTACATGGCAGCACTGTGGTCTCGTCAGAGCCGCACTATAAATAGAATTGCAAAACCTCGTGCAAGAATTCTGATTACTTGAGTCTCAATAGAGCCGCTAAGAATCTATTCAGATTTTTTAAGATATGCTTATAAATTTAATTGCAAAATTACTTAAAAAATGCTTAGTTTGAGTATGAATGATGCTTTGATTTTTTTTAATGAAAATGATGTTGACATTCGATTTATTTTGCATCATGAACCACATTCTAATCAATTGCTTTTGCATAGAAATTAATTTTTCCAGAATTTAATGACTCTTTTTTTTTAGGGAAATGACTGAATTTTTAAAATGTATTGCAATAATATCTAAGGTTAAATAAATAGTTCTTATCAATCAGTTTTAAAGGGTTTTTTTAATTAACTGTTATTTCATACATATAAATATTGGATAAATTCTTATTGTTACATTACAATTTACCACTACTGAATTTCCTAAGATATCTACAAATGCACTACATTTCTGACGACTCATTATTATAGAGAAAAAACTAATCATTGTCATATTGAAATATATATACGAAAGTGCAATAGTATTATTGAGTTTATCTGCAAATATTCAATTGTTGTTAAACATAAAATTTATGTTGTTTTTTTTCCATCGGATTATATTAATTTGCCAAAATATTTGTACATTAATATTTTCAATTTTGGTACGGATAACAGTTTAAATAAAAATTAAAATACATCCAATCAAGAAATTGTTGATGTATTATATTTTAGTACAAATTTTTAAGTTCTTCAGGATTGGGAGCAATTGCAATTTTAAATAAGTCTTTTGTATAAAACGCATCATCATTATTGAATCAATACTTTCTTGATATAAATTCAATTATGAATTAGTTGTTCTTTAGTGTAGTAATCTCAATCAACACGGAAGGTATTTGCGGCTTACCTCATAATTCTGAATCACGGTGAAGTGACCTAAGTTGGAAATTTACTCTCCAAACTTCCACTCCATGTCAACGTGAGGACATTGACCTACACATTTAACGTGTATCAGTCCCTCTACAAAACTGGTCTTCAGTGGCACTAGGACTAAGGACAACTACTCGACGAAAACACCAATGATTAGGAGTGTGATCATTCTGCTACCATGGCCACTCGATTTATTAAAATGAATATTTTGCTTACAATATTTTAAGGCCAATTGACAGGCCAATATTTTAGACAGAATGATGATGCTTAACTAAACTATTATTCCTTTTTATTTGTCCCAAGTATGCTCTAGAAAGCAGGACTCAGAGATTGTGTTTTGATTTACTTGTATTCAAAGTAAAAAGTTTTAAATGTTTTGCTTCTTTTCCAGAATTAGTCACATAACTTATAAACAGGGACGTCTTAAGAATTCTTGCGGCCCTGGTCCCATATACAAAAGTAGACCCTGGGTCCCCTACGCAAAAATAGGCCCTGGGCACCTACACAAATGTAGGCCCTACCTATCACCCATAAAAGCAGACAATACACAACATACGTTGTCAAAAACAAACAAATGTGTATGACTTATAATCACACAAACCAGCTCGACCAACTGCCACCTTTTGACTGAATGAGTAATGATGGTGTATGGTGGGGGCTAGTGGCACCCCCCCGCGCGGGCGGGGGCAGAAAGGGCCTTGAGTTTTTTCGATTGATTATAATCCTATGTTTATAGTACTTAAAATTTAATTAAGTATTTGTTATTAATAAGTAATTTTATTAATTAAAGCTAATTATTTATTCAATATTTAATTTTTAATTTTTTTGTATCCGAAAATCTACAAAAAATCCGAAGATTATGTTGGACAGCGTATTGGAACATGATACAAGAATGGTGAACTTTCGACTTTGGACCCCTCCCCCCTTGAAACATTCCTGAGTGCGCCACTGGTGGTGGCCTAAGCCTATGCATGGACGACGGTCATCACATGTAGCCAGTAGACATATTGTTCTAAATTCAAAGGTTTTTCGAGAACACACCCGGAAATAACATTTGACCTTTGAAATTATTCGAATCATGATCTTATTAAGGCGGAGTTTATATCGAGACGAGGTCCCATTGTGACTAAAGCCCTGGGACCGGGTCCAGTTGGCCCATCCTTAAGACGTCCTTGCTTATAAATTGTCTTTACAAAGTCATCGAAATGAAGAACATTTGTACAATTTTGCTTGAAAAATAACCGTATTTTATGTACTTATAAGACAAAGGTATTGTGATATACACAAGTTTGTATGTGTTTAAGTAATTAATTTGTTTAAAAGAAGAAAAAAAAAACACTTTTGTATTCATTTCTTCCGTGCATCACGTCAAAAGTTCATTTTAGTTTGGAGAGGTAGAGTTATGAAAATATATATATTAACAAAAATCCCAGTGCATTTCCATCTATTTGTTTTCAAAGTTTGATGTTACGAAACTTTGTAGATGCTATAAGCTGAATATGTGGCAAAATAAGTTTTATCCTATATGTTAAAATTTCAAGAAAACATATAGTTTATGATAAATGCTTTAAATATATCAAAAAAAGCTCTTCAAAATTGCATTACATATTCCAGTCGGCGTCTTAAAATGAGGAGCAGAATTCAAGATTTAGTTTACGGTTCTGTAAAACACTACAATCTATTCTCTAAACGAATTGTTCTCATGAAAGAATAGAGAAGGAAATTCTCGAATCGAGAACACCGGAGTTCATTAGTATCGGAATCTAATTTTACAAAGTGAAAACTCCTAGACATCGCCTATTGGGAATCTCTTTTGCCATCGGCATTCTGTGGAAGCCTTCTAGATCACATTTAAGAGGAATGAAGAGTGCTGAAAATTTTCTTATATGTTTAAGGTACAGTCTGTAGAATATTGTCTTTGTCTTTAGAACGCGAAAGCATTATTTTACTTGAGATGAAAATATTTTGATTTAAATTTGCTGTGTTTAAATGCCTCTTTTCATTTGAATATCCTAGAATTCCACGAAATATCAACTGAACACTCGTAAGATTTATACAAGGGAAATCAAATGGAAAATCTTGTTCGCAAACTAGCTGTAAATACTTTTGATTTAAAAGATAAAGTTTCAGTTTGTTGCTTTTAGTCTTTTGAGAATTGGTTGCTTGATAGATTTTTCCTAGTGAAGACAAAACCGTGCAAATTTCATTTAATAAAATGTATGTACATATTTCATAAATTTACGTAAGAAAAACTAGTTTTCTCAAAAGAAACAATTTAAAGTGTAAATATGTTCGAAATATTTATGGATGCTTGTATGGGAGAATTTTTCTTTTCCATAAAACAAAAGCACAATTATTTTGTTGCTTATTGAAATAATTTGTTATCTTTTATATGTTTCATATTTCAAATAAATTATAAGACTGGGTTATATTATTATACTAGTTTTAGAGTTTTCAGTTAACTTTTAAGAGCGTTAATATTTCCTTTTTACTAAAAAAAACCTAACTTTTAAATATTCCTTTTCCATCCTATTATCAATCTAGAAAATAATTAGATTTTATCTAGACTGCAAAACAATGATTACCTTCCAAATAATTCAAATTAAATTCAATTTATCACTGTCTAAAAGACTGGATGTATTTTTGGTATATTTTCTCCGGGGTTGAATCTCTCACTATTCAATAAAGACTTCTTACAAATTAAATATTAATAAATAAAAAGAAAATAATCTTAATGCCACTCAAATGCTAAAAGACTAAAATCTTTCAGCAGATTCACTTTTTGAACACATTTTAATTTTAAATCATTTTTAAACATAAATATTCGGCACACAAATAAATTATTCAAACAAACTTAGAGTGAAATAATTGACTGAAAAATTCGTAAAAATATGTGCCTTCCTAATCTTGTGAGAAGTGTGTCGAAATTCTTTTCTGTAAATGAATTATTAAAAACTAATGTGCTAACCTAAGTGAAACGATGCAAAGCTTTATTTAGGTACAAGTGATCATTGAAAACATGATTATTCATTAACTGCTATCTACACTAATTTGTTAAGTGAATTAAGAGCCTACAGAACAGAATAAGCAGCATTAATATAAGCTCTTTATCTTATCAGCAACCGACGTTGAGCGAATTAGCGATGTAGCTATTTTAAAAGTGTCGCATATAATTTCTAAACTCAATGAAGAAATAGTTTATAGCTATATGGGATTGTATGGGAAAATATTTAAATCATTTATATAAGTGAATAAATGTATTTGTATGCAATTTAATAACGAAAAATATACAGAAATATATACATATATTAGTGGGAGGGCGATAAAAATTAACGTTGCTCTATAAAGAAACACGAGGGCTATTGGCGACGGACCTCACAACTTTGAACTTCTTTCAAGTAAGGTTCGAGGATTTTATGCAAATTAGTCGCAAAGAACAAGATAGTTCTTTAAGAGCGATGAGAATTTATTGTTGGAAAAACAATCCTTCAAATACAGGATTCAGCAGCAACATTCACAAAATAAATCTCAGAAGGACTTCACGCCTTCAACAGCACTCAGATACAATTATCATTGTCTACAATACACGTATGTAAATGAATATTCACAAGCACCGCTCGCCCTATTCAACAGCCGAGTTAATCGCTAATCAACTCTTCATGGTCAAAGCAAGACTACTAATCGC
The DNA here is from genome assembly GCA_019973955.1 of Trichonephila inaurata madagascariensis. Taxonomy (NCBI): domain Eukaryota; kingdom Metazoa; phylum Arthropoda; class Arachnida; order Araneae; family Nephilidae; genus Trichonephila; species Trichonephila inaurata. The sequence goes on from BMAV01007737.1 coordinate 374,470, forward strand.
TAGTTAAAACACAATACTGACACATTTTCCGAGAGCATCTCTCTATTTATAGAACTCGCGGATCCTTCGAGAAAAATCCGCTTGCGTTATAGGTCTTGAAATTAGTGGATTTCTCTACAAATTTCCTGAAGAATCTAGAGAGCCCCGAACTCGCCAAAAATGGTCGCCAACATGGTCACCAAGTCGCCAAATTGGTCTCCAAAAATGATGCTAACTTGGCTCTATCGCCAGGATCTCGCCATGTTCCCATTGAATCACCATTATAACGTAAAGGACGGTGGTGCTTGCGAATATTACAATTTTAATATAAAATAAATATAACAGAGTAATATAAATGCATTACACATTCAAATACAGATTATTTACACTATTTTACTCAAAATCCGTAACAATATACTATGTTAAAAATGCCATTTTTGAGCAATTATATTTAATAAAGCTGGAATACTATCAAACGCTTTTATATTTTTTGAATGCGTTTCTTCTTTTAAGTCTGAGTTTCATGTTTAAAAGTATTTAAGTATTATTTTCAAATATATATTTCCCTACAGAGAGATAGCAAGAGTTCTTAATCAGTGTAGCTTTGAAACGGAAAATATAAAAAAATGAATAAATTCACTTTTAAACAAAGGCAAGACTGATATTCTCATGTTTCTCAGAAAATTGAAAGTAATATGATATGCCCAGGGAAAAAGACGATTATATTAGAATAGATATTTGATTCAGCTAAATCATCTTAGATATGAATGAAAAGAATCACCTTGCAGAGAGTGTTCAAGTGAGCACGTAAAAAATTTCAATTCGACTCTTTTTGCAGTCTTTTATTTCTTACTCTTTATTTAAAATTTTATTAAAGTATAAAAGCTTAAATTCCTGTTAGCCGGTTTAACACATTTACCTTGTATGTTATGTATATAATAATAGTTACCGTAAAATCCGGCTTATAATGCGCATTTTTAACACAAAAAATAAGAACGAAATTTACGAGTGCACGTCATACGCCGGGTATAAAAATAAGATCTTAAAAATTTTAAAAAAAATAAATAAATAAGATGAGCATAGAAAAAAAATTAAACTTCTACTTAGATCGAAACACTGTTTCTTTAAAAGAAATGACATTCCTCTTATGAACTTAAAGGGTTGTAGTTCTAGAAATATATTATTTTTTCAAAATCTTGGGATAATGCCTCGAATAAATTACTTCAAAACTTAAGAGCAATGCACACTTGCATTTCAACTCTCTTCATAAAGAAGGGAGTGTGCGTTATGCAGCGAATGTACCTAAAAATCAAAAATTGCAGCTTGGAAGTATTGGTGACCGTTATACAGCGGTGTGTGTTATATGCTGGATTTTACGGTACATAAAATTCCCATTCTATAAATATGGTAACATATTATATAATATTCACGAGGGTGCAAACCTAGAAAAAGTTCTTGCTATGGAAAACAACTTTCACATAAGGGTTAATCGACACAAAAACTTTAACATAAACTTGTCATTATCCAGTAGTTCTAACATTTATTTCACAGTCCGTACAATAAATTGTTATATTCAAATTAGTAGTTTCAATTTCCCCACCGAGATTTTGTAGCCTTTCTTCAACAAATCCCTCAAGGAATGGTTTGCCAGAATTCAAAATGCAAGCTTTTCTCTGTAATTGCATCGACATTCACAACAATATAACTCACTTCGCTAGTAAAATAGATCGTAAATGGATGTTAATAGATGGAGGGCAAGCATCAGTTAGAAATCAAATCGCGTTGAGCAACTCTTCTGCCACAATAGCTTCTCCTCTTTCGCACCTATTAACAGAGTAATGTTTACTGAATTCATTCTGCCATTCGATTCTTTCGGAAAGTCCAAAGAGTTACTACTTCCGATGAAAAGCGGAAGTAGGGCGGGACGCAGTGCTTGAACTTAGTGACGCACATCCGTTGCTCTCTCTATCTTTTCCCCTTTTCCTCAAACCGGAACTATTGAAGACTTGGGACTTCCTCCCCAGCGAGAGATCCGACTGCCACTTGCCTGATCTCAATTGAGACTGGATATGAATAAACGATCCAGATCCATTTTATTCAATATAGCCAACAAAGATTCACGGGGAAAGAGAAGAGACAATGGAATTCTTCTTGAAATAAAGGAAGACTGGGCCTTTTCTCAACTATTCCGATAGCTATCTTTACACTTGATTTGTCAAAATTTAAGAGATTAGCGACGAAAACAATAGATATGTAACTTTTTATAGTTGTATGTCAGATTTAGGTAGATATATTTTATAAAGATTCTCAGATAGAGAGGATTGAAAGTAATGGTTAATAGCATGCAAGAATGGACCGCAGCTTTGTCTTTGTATGGGACTTTTACCAGAGTTATTTATCGAAATTAGATAGGTTTAAAAGAAGAATTTACAAACACATTGAAAGGAATTTCAAAAATAATGCACTTTTAGGCAAAGCGTAATTTGAAAAAATTCAATAATAATAATAATTACAGTATTCCTTTTTTGTATCTTATTTATTGTACCAGGATTCCTGTTAAATTCAAGGGAATTGTAGAAAAATATTTCACATAAAACAGAACTTCGAAAGATTGATTTAAATCAATGAAATTGATCAAAGAAATATGAAGAAAACCATTTATTATCTTATATTCTAAAATTCAGTTTGTATATAAGCCTAACTTTCTGCTCATATTTCAAAGATTTAATATTAAACATTTATAGCTTCTTCTTAAAATATATTTATCATTCAGTGGCGCACACAAGGGGAGGGGTCCTGGGGGTCCGGACCCCCCCTCCCCCAAGCACTTGATATTTTTTCTGATTGATTATAATTTTAAGTATATAATACGAAAAATTTAATTAAGTATTTGTTATTAATGATTAATTTTATTAATTAATGCTAATTATTTATTCAATTATTAGTTTTTTACTGTGTTTTGTTCCCGAAAATCGACAAAATCAAAAGGAGCATGATACAAGAATAGTGAACTTTCGACCCTGGACCCTTCCCCTTGAAAAATTCCTGTGTGCGCTACTGTTATCATCACATTAAATACATAGGTTTTTAAAATGTAATATTAATAATAACAAATTCTATAAAATAAACAACATTTTTTTCAAAATGTATGTGTTTCATTTTTTTATTAAAAAGTTTGATTTTAACTTATTTACGATAGAATCAGGTACCTTAAATTAGAGCTGCTTTATACTTTAAAAGTAGACGATGAATGATTTAAAATATGTTATTTTAATGAACTACATAATATAAAGGAGTAATTAAAATAAATTTTTTCTCAATTTGACTAATTTCCTTTTTTTTAAAAAAAAAATTAAATTATTAACATTTTTTTATAAAAATGCAAGGAAATAACATAAAAGCCGATAGAAATAATTGTACAATACAAAAATTTTAACATACAAGTTCCAAAAAATTCTAAATTTACAAAAATTTGTAGATAATAATTTTGTTTTTGATTAAAGTACTGCGTTGTATCAAGTTTCAATGTGGCTTTCTATCAACCTATTCCCTGTTTAATAAAAGTTAAAAGTACGAAAAAATAAATTCTTAGACACTCTTCATGTCCTTATAAATTAAATAAGAAGTGACACTAAACATGATATGGTAATAAACACTCTAAATATAAATAAAACAGTAAAAAAAATACTGTTTTTAACTATGGAAAAAATAATAAATTACGCAGGCTAACATTCAAATGTATTTTCTGATGCAATGTATTTCCTGTGAAATGCAATTTGTTTTAATTTGTTATTCAATACCCTAAGAATAACGAATATATTCAGTATTTTTAGAAGATTATATATATATATATATATATATATATATATATCTCATAAATAACAATGAAAATGTTTAAAAGGTTATTTTAAATATTGCAGAATGTTTTAACACTTCGTAGTTAAGAATTGGTGGTTATCCTGAAAAAATATAAGAATAATTATTAAAGTTAAACGCATTTTTTCATGCGTGCTTACCACTTATACATTTTAAAAATTATATTGATAAAACTCAACATTATCCTCTTAAATATTTCTATTTTTCGACCCCATGCAAGCAACTTAATTAAATGAGCATTTACCTTGAATGCGTAATGATAGTATTGTGTGAATACCTGAAATATCATTTTTAATGAAGGATTTCAAGTGATTTCGAAAGCTTTGGGACATAATTTAAATTTTGAAATGATTCGAAGAGAAGTCCCCCCCAAAAAAGGAACATAAAGAGATGTATTCTTAAGAAGACGACACAAATGTTTTTCTTCATGTATCACAAGGTATGTGAAACGTCTCTGTCTTTGAACATTAAGTAAAACAGAGTACTTCTTTTATTTTATATTGTCTGTTGGTTCTGTTTTGAACACCCAGGTTCACACTGAAAACCCCTGAAATGTCCCGGCGCACTCGAATTTGTCATTTTCCACCCACCCACCCTTATTCAGTTCGATGACCCCCCTCCCCTCCCTGTCGGAAAAGAGTAGATGAGGGGAGGCTCAAAGGCCTGATAAGGGAGAGAGCCGGAAATTCTTTCTTTCGCTTTGACTTTTTTGGGGGCCTTTATTTCTTTTTATGTATAAAGTCGAGTTGGGAATTCGACCGCAGAATTCCTCTCTTTTCTCGCGTGTCAGCGTGTCACATTTGGTGTCAGAAGATAGCTCTTGATGCTTCTCTCCTTAAATATCGCTGATGAATATAGGATGAAAAATTTTTTTTTAAGGAATATTCGGTCTGTAACGAAGATATTAAAGTATATATATATATATATATATAAATGTATTTAAATGCTTAGGGGCATTGCAGAACTAAGACACGCGTTATCATTTTGAAATAAGTATTCCTTTGCAGACAAGTCTTCAAATGCCTCATTTTTGCTACTTTTTTCTCTTCCATTATGACAGGTACATTTCATATCTTTAAATAAATATTCTACTTCAGCGTGCATTGCATGTATGTTTATTATATTAAAGTAAGAATATTTTAAACAGAACTCGAAGAAAGAAAACAGGCTTATTAAAAAATTCTGAAGCATTTTTCTGCAATGTATGAGTATGATCCATTTTATGTTAATGTATGATTACCACCACTCAAATGATGCATTATAATGCATCACACACACACACATTATGCTTGCCTTGTTTTTGTAGAATTAAGTTCATTGCATTTATGTATGGTTGATTCGCCCATTGTATGTGTAGACGTAGTGACATTCAGTATTATCACTAATTAAAAGTACCGTAAAATCCGGTGTAGCGCGCACCTATACTTTTAAGCTGCATTTTTTTCATTTTAAGGTACATTCGCCGTATAACGGGCACCCCCTTTCTTAAGAAGAAAATTAAAATGTAAGTGTGCATTGCTGGTAAGTTTTGAAGTAATTTATTCTAGGCATTATCCCAAGGTTTTTAAAAAGGTAGTATATATTTCTAGAACTACAACCCTTTAAGTTCATAAAGAATGTCATTTCTTTTAAATAAGTAGTATTTCGATATAATTAAAAGGCTAATTTTTTAAAAAAAAATTTTTTTTATTTTTAAAGCTGTCATTTTTATACCCGGCGTATAACGCGCACCCGTAAATTTGGATCTTACTTTTTGTATTAAAAGTGCACGTTATACGCCGGATTTTACGGTACTTAACTATTAAACAGGCAGAAAAATTACTAATGATATTTTTTTTTAAAAAAAATGAAATATGAATGTTAATCTAAACGTCGGAAATGGCTCTGCAGTCTTGTAAATTATTGTATTAACGATAAAGAAGCACTTTACAATTTATGCAAGATATTAACTTAAAAACTATTATTAGTTTTTAAAATGTATTTTTAATTAAAAAGTGGTTTTATAATATTCCGTATTGTGTTTTTAGCCATTCATAAGCATTCAATTAGTTAACAGGAGAATCATTTCCAGTTCCGGGGTGCTCCCTGTTTTATAGATGCACATACTCGTTAAGATTAAATGCCCGCATCTGAATACAGTTTGACTCTTATACATCATTTACCCGCATAGATTCTGTGATTTATTAGAAGGCTGTATAGATTTTTAATGACTTGTGATGGCTGTAATTGTTTTTATTAATCCACGAAGAAACATTATAAAAGAGAAAATTGTCTTAATTTAATTTACTTTACATGCTATATTGAGTTGAAATTATTTCCAGTGCATTTTAATATTGAAGTTGAAAAAAAAGTGTTTATAAATAGATCTAAGAATGATTAGCATTTCTGAAAATAATTCTTTAACACTAGAAAGACTGAAACTTAGTATATACTTATATTGCCCAAAAGCAGTCAAAATGACTGCATTGTGAAAGAACAACTAATGTGTAAAGAAATTTGTCTAAAATTAATTTTTAATATTTTTTTATATCATTTACCGTCATATAACAAGTTATTAGTAAATATTAACAATAAAAAAAATTTACTTCACTTGGAAAAAAAAAATATTCTAAAAAATTCTAAGAAATTGTGTCATTATATACATAATTGTTTTTCTAATTGAAAATAAAAAAGTAGTCAAAATGACTTCCTTGGGCAATCTAGTGCTAGTGTTGATATCAAACTTCCAATCTCAGCAGCGACACTAGAGACTCCAGCATTGAGCTTTTTAGAAATTACTCCGTCAGAAAAAAAAAAATCACATTCCCCGTTTTTAAAAGGAAATAATATTCCACTGAGGAAAAGAAAACATGGGAATAAATAAAATAACACATAGTTTTGTGGACTTCCAAAATGCATAAAGGCTGTGGCATCCTTGGTGTAAAATGATCTTGTGAAACTCAGGACAAACATCATAAACGCAGTGGCGTAACGTATACCCCCGCATTGAGGGGGACCCAGGGTTCTATGGGGCCCAAAGCCTGACTGACGCTAAGGATGTACCCTTTGTAAGATCCTGCTTGGGACCCAAAACCTATCTTTGTGGGAGGGGGGGGGCTCTAATATTCTCCGTTACGCCAATGCATAAACGTATTAGACCAAAAACCCAAGCAACTATACAAATAATACAATAATCATCCGAAAGTTCCTTTGATTTTAAGTATGAAATAGACCACACAACGTAAATCATTCAAAAGGCCCCAGGATTTGATAGATTAAAAATATGAACTACATTTTAAATAAAAACTGATTTGTTTAGTACCCAAAAGGTTGATCCAAACACGAAATACAATTTCAGGTCAGTAAAAGCTCCAATTTTCATATAATTTTTTTATTATTTTACTATACTGTGATTTAAAATTTAGAAACTTTGCATTAATAGAATTTTTATATATACTTTTAGCGTACAAAACTTCCTTTAGTAAAAATAAATGCATAAAACTTTTCTTATTGCAGTACATGAACCGAATAAAAAAAAAAGAGATTGACTTCGACAGAAATGAATACTGTAATAAAATACGCCGTTCTGTAAAGGATAGTGAAATCGGTATAAAATATTAATGATAAAGCCTTTTTCTAACTAAAAGAGTTTTCCAATTTTGGGTTATATTACGTGAAAATAATCTCAAATTTATGTCGGAACGAGTTATGAAAGGGCATTGATCGCATCAATCTTAGGTTTTAAGATATTCTCTTCAATTAACAGAAAAAAAAAACTGGTATAAAATAATATTTTCAGTATATTACTTTAAAGATTTTTTGAAAAATGAGTCGTTCAAGTTACTGAAATGTAAATGCCTTATTTATTCGAATGTAAGCTGCCATCGATTCTAAACGGCTCCCAAAATTCTCAAAACGTTTTTGGGAAAAATAAAGAACATAGTGTAAATAGGTTTATCGCTATTCGATATTTACAAAATTAAAAAAAAAAGAAAGAAAGAAATATAATAAGTGAATAATTAATTTACGTTACTTTTATTAAAAGCTTTTAAATACACACATGGACCTGAAATTGCTCTAAGTGGCAGTATAATGCTCAATTGCCCCTATCGAACGAATTTTTCTTGCTTTCATTTGAGAATCACCCAACTTTCAGTAGCATAACAATTAAAAAGTGTGACTCAGATTCAAATACATACGTAAAGGTAACTTAAGTAATATAAATTTGTAAAAGTACCTCTTTTAAGATTTTCTTAAAAATAAATCACTCAAGTTACTGAAATGTAAATAATGGAACTCAAGTAATGTGTATAAATTTGTAAATGTATCTCTCTAAAAAGATTTCCTTAAAAACGAATCAGTCAAGTTACTGAAATGTAAATAATGGAACTCAAGCAATGTAAATTTGTAAATGTACCTCTTTTGAGTAAATTTTAACTCCTTTATTCAGAATCAGTCCAAAAAATGCCACGTGTCAAATTAACTCTCTTCTGTTTGGTGAAGCCTTAGATTAGAAAATATACAAACAAAATATTATACCTACGAATAGGAATTGTATTTATTTAATATTTTTAGTCAGAATACTCACTTGCCATCAGTTCAATATTTTGAAACCTGTCAAATGTATTCGTATATATGTGTGTGGTTGCTGTGCGTGGGCTTGTTTAACACATTTTCTTTTCTTTTCTCTGAAAAATATATCTTATATTCAGACCGACTGAAAGGGGAAAAAATGATTATCTTCAGCGAATAAATATGATGTTTGTAGGTTTCTTCGCGCATATTTATCTTATTCAAGGTGTTTTCTAACTGATAATATCAAAGCATTCATTCGAGATGTTTGTCACAGCTTACAGCGAGAATGTATTCCGAATTTTCGCTACGTGAGAATTTATAGCTTTGTTATGCGCATAGTATACCAATATTCTTTTGCTTCGTATGATTCAATTGTCTGCTGCAAGAAGCCCTTGTATGAGTGATATACAGTTCTGGTATACTGTTATTCGGAACAAATCTAACCTATTCATCAGAACAGAAATATTTGGCTTCACAAATACTAAAGGAAACACCAGCAATGCTGACTTTTTGTAAAGGGTATATATTAAATGAGAGTATTGCAGATGAGAGGCTTTGTTACTGACGTGTGGAAAGTCACGTATCTATGATCCACGAAAATTACACAGCATTTTCCTCCTACGCCATTTTTTGTATTTGATAAATATCATATTTGTGGGAAATAGCGGTGTTTTTATTTAACTTTTCTTATACAAAATATTTCGTCTCTAGAAATATAAGATATAAATGTAGTTTCTTAAGAAATTATACTATGTGTTTTCTTTAGATTTCTAGAATATCCCTTCTTGAGGTTGTTTTCGTCTCAAGAAGACTCGAATTGGGAATATTTTTTCAGATATAAATGTACTCCAGCATTAATATTATATTTTGCTTTCGCTATCCCTTAGAGAGCAGCATATTTTATCATACTATATTCATTTTAATCCGAGTTGACACATTTTTTCTGACATAAAATGTGTTTCATATTTTTTTACCGAAACCGTAATGCTAAATGAGGTATCCCTTTACATATTAAAAAGAAAACTAAGTATCAATGGAATATTTTGAAATTTCAAAAACACTCTATTATAAGCAGATGTATGAATTGCAACGTTGCAAAATGTTCTAAAAAAAATTGAGAATCAAGGAAATTTTGCTGTCCGAAGATGTGCTCCGCGTTTAGTACAGGATCTCGTTTATTAGGCGAAGATAGATTTTTTATTTTCAAGTAAGAAATAGAACTAGGCATACTATGCTTAACTCTTCTTTGCATGATGATGATAATTTTCATTATAAAATTTAGTGCATATACAATTGTACTCAAAGGAGGTGTACTGTAAATTGGTTGTTGCTGGCAACTTTTTTCATGACTCTTGAGAAATAAGAAACGTAGCTATATAAAAAAAAAAAAAATTAAATGTCACAATCATTATACCGGGTTTTAACCCTGTATCTACCGACGGTACTTATAAGTACCACTCACTTTAAAATTACATAGAATAATCATTTTTACGAATACTCTGATGATACTTAGCAGAAGTATTCTTTTAAATCCTCTATTCCAAGAAACATGGCAGCACGGGTTCTATGATGAGTATTTTAGTGGGGAATGAGTATTATAGCAGGAATTAAGTTTTCAGCTGATGGCATTTTCAGTGGATTGCGAAGATTGTCCTTTTTGTTCCAAAAAAATAGTTAATGTCAAAAGTTAAGTGTCTTATTTCCTTTGTATGCTAATGAAGGCCTTAGAAAACGATTTGACTATTTATTTTAAGTGAACAGTGTATATAATTCATTTTACAATTGAATATCTTTAATTAATTAATTAGCTCTAACGGATTAAATTTCCTTGAGTATTTTATTTATGTATATTTCTTAATTTTTAATGTAGTGATTCAAAAAAAAAAACATTGCATCAAAATAACTGTAGTAAATCATAATGCGGTAGATAAAGGGTTAACTTCTCATTCCACTGTTTGTTGTGGTTGGAAGAAACGTGTGATATTTCTTGAATACTTTTTTAGAACTAATCTGAGATTTTTTGCTAATAAAAGCGATGATGAGTGGGAAAAAAGGTTTGTTTTTTGTGTTTCTGTTATTTTCTGTGCAATTTATATCAATACCCCACTAATCTTTCCAAAACCACTAAACAGAAATTTACATCACTATGCAGTTGTTTTTCTTCTATTGTATGACCAAAATATTTTTTACTATATGTTTGTTTTATGTTGTTTTTTTAGAGAAATTTAGAAGAGAAGAATATTGAAGATTGCTTAGACCAGTAAAAACGCGGTTGACTATCAGAAGATGGCCTTGATGATGAAAATTCTGAAGACGAGTACCATGATGTAGATGAAATTAGAATGACAATAACAATAATAATTGGGTATTTTAATTACCACCAGGATTAAAATAGATACAAAGATATATTATTTTTTATTTATTTTGTACTGAACTTAAATTTGCATGATGATGGATAGTTCCATCATGCTGTTTTTAATTATTTTATGTTATATATTTGTACTAAGATTTTTTTAAACATTTTTCCGTTAATCTAAAGCATGAAATATATCACCTTTTGATTTATT
>BMAV01007737.1:388303-496206 GCA_019973955.1 Trichonephila inaurata madagascariensis
TTTATATAACATATATTCCTTTATATAACATATATTCCTTTATATAATATATATTCCTTTAATTATATATGTTTCCGAGATGAAATGGATAATCCATTCAAATAGTTTGATTAAATTGATGCATAACATGGCTATTTAGTAAAGAACTGCTCTATCAACCGTCCTAGATAAAAGTGTACTCTCCTCACGATTGCAAAACCAAAGCAATTTTTTCTGGAAACAGATTTTTAGCCCCCTGTATTCTAAAATAACTGATATCTATAGATGTATTATAAAATACCTGATGTCTAGATGTATTCTAAAATAGCTGATTTCTGCTAATTCTGTTAAATGTGGCAGAATTTACAGACATATTATTCTGCTACATTACCACAATGATACGGCTTTAATCTCTATTTGACTGTATGAGAAATGTGGGCATCTCGACAATTATCACTCCTAACCTTATGAGTGGAAACTAATTTCAGCTATAAATCTTTCATCATCATGTATTGGATTAGTCTCTGTGCCCAGTGACTAATATATACATCATTAAGTCAGAAAATGTTGCCATATTTCTAACCTTGTGAGATATTAATGTAATAATAACTATATGTTTCCCCATAAAAATAATTTTTTTCTCGGTTAAGCTACAAAGGAAAGTATTTTCTATTCATGCATGTGCGTATGAGAATTTATAGAACAATGTATGCTTTGAATAAAGCGTATATTTTTAAAAATTATATATATATACTATGAGTAGGGTGATGTGTCTAGTACAGGAAATACAAAACAAAATAAAAAATACTCAAGTTAAAAAAAAAGATATAACTTTTTTAACAGATTAATTAATTTCTCATTTACAGTAATTATACTTAAAAAGTTTAATTCTGATTAGTAATCAGCCTTAAGAAAGTATGAATTTGTAAAATACTACAGAGTAAATAAAGCTTTTTTACACTTCAAAAGTTAAAGATTAAACACATTTTTGCTGATTTTTCAAAAACTATTGAGTAGTTTTTAAGGAAAATTGGTAAAGATAACAAGAAAAGGTCGCTTTTCTTAACTAACCATTTAAATTCGGTTTCCCTTTTTTATATCATGCAAATTAAGAAAATTGACAAGAGATACTTCAAACACCTCTCTATGCAATCTTACTTTGCCTCGGGTATCTGTAGATTTACGATTATTTTTGAGACTTTTGCAAGCAATGACACAAATACAATGTCTGAATGATGGATTACAATGAAGACTAGTTGGAAGATTGGAGGCAAGCCAATCCGAAGTAGAGGTAGCAAGACTCGATGTATTCTGAAATATGATTTCCAGATTATGGAACCAGTTCCAGTAGACTGGAACAATATCCAGAAGAGACGAGTAACAGGTCATCCAAGAGCTACCACAAGCCAGGATGGCTGTTACTTAGCTTTTAACTGCAAGGCACATTGGGGGATTACAGCTACTCGCTCCGCTGCTTCTTATTCCTCAGCTTCGAGGTATACTGTTTGCTGAAGCATTAATGAGGCAGGACTTAATGCTGAGAGACCAATGGTTTGCATCTTATTCACTTCAGGTCACAGGAGAGCCTGAAAGTCATGGTGCATGCATAATCATTCCTGGGCACTTTAACAATGAACCTTTGATAGTTTTCACTGACAAGTCAGTTTGTGAACACTGATTTTCAACCTGCTCCTATATGGAGAGAACCAAGAGTCCAGTATCATTATTCTAAAATCATGGAAATGGACCATTATGCAGGTGGTGGTATTATGGTCTGACACAAGCACATAAGGCAATACATCTTTCAAATAGGCTCCTTGATTGCTTTTAGATGTACGGATGAGCTCTTAGACCCCTGTATGAGGATATTTAGAGTAGCAGTTGGCACCCAGTTCATTTTTAAGAAATGTAACGCTCGTTCACACAAGACTCAGCTGGTCAACGAATACCTCGAAATTGAAGAAATTCAAGGGTTACAGTGCCCAGACAAATCAAAAGACCAGAATCCTATACAACTTGTCTTGAAAGCTCATGCAGAGCAAAAATTTGCAGTTCTCCAGACCCTTCCCAGAAAATCCAGGTACTAAGAAGTTCCTTGGTGGACGAGGACAAATTATTGTCAGTCCCGAAAAGAAAGAAAATTCGTTGTGAAAGCATGCACTGCTGATAAAGGCGATCAAAAAGAAATTTCATATTAAACCCTCTACAACTTTCCACGTCATATACGGGCAATCGTGCTTTTTGGAGCATAATTCATAAACCTTGATAGAATATCATTAATAATTATTATCATATTTTTACTTACACTTTTAAGTATTTTCATTGAAAGTATTAGTACCGAAAGAAGATTAGTAGAAAATATTAGTACCGAAAAAGATTAGTAGAATGTATAGTACAGAATTTCACTACAATTAGAGCAACAATTATTTTTAAGAAACCCGCGAAGATATATTTGTTCCTTAATCTTCTCACATCAGAGTAGATATAATTAAATCGTTTTGAAAAACTAAACTATAATTGACCTTAAGATTTTCATTTAAATGCATTTTTAGCACTAAATTCTTTCGTTAAAATTGCTGAATTATTTTTCAACAATCCAGATATGTTACTATTTTAAAGTTAATGAAACACTGTTTTTTTTTTTTTTATTTATTCTGATGCATATAGCTAGTAACAACTTTCAAGAAAAATTTTATTTACGTTAAATCGATTCATTACCTGAAGGCTCTTACATGAGAAAAGAGAAAGAATAAGGCTTACTGAGTGTAAAATTCGGTCGTAAAACACGCAATAAATTACGTTTGATTTTCAATTGTATGTGTATGAAGCGGAGTTCAATCTTACTGAATATTTAAGTATATTACATTTTAAAGTTAATGATAAGATGAAAAATAATACAGATGTAAGAAATATATATATATATGTATACAAGAACAATGTTTCTGTTTTGTTAAACTTGTTTTACTTATATATTATCGTGTTCTATCAGAATTTCTTAAAAATATTCTAGAGTTCGTATCTAAATTTTAAATATTAGTCTCTCTCTCTAAATTTTAATTCTGTCCAACTTTTAAGTTTTATATTGTATATAAATGTATCTAATCCGACAGTAAAATTCCTTAAGTGCAATGCAATGTAAAGGAAAAAATTAATTAAAAAGAAAATCACCAGAAGGAAGCATTTTGACTTCAGACATTTTTAATCCTTAGAATAGTTTATTTATGCACAACAGATTTTTTAAAAAAATTCACGTCACTTTTACAAAAAAAAAAAAAAAACAAACACATTTGCATTTAAAAATAATTGAATAAAAAAAAATGTTTAGCAAAGCAATGGACATTTTACAGGCATTTACTGCTTTTTTTAATAAAAACTTAAGCTGATCCTAATTCAAACTGTATGCTAATTTGGGTTCCATTAAAATTAAGTTTTGTTATTAGAAAACATTTATATCTTTTTATCGCAGAGAATGTCTTGATCATCCACCGTAAGATGTTGGAAGAATTACACGAAACCGTATTTTAATTCTTTCGTACCTTTTTTTTTTCTAGCCGCAAGATCCAAATTAGCTTTTGCGTTCATCCATATGAGTTTAAATGCATGGAAGAACAGTATCACCTTGTTAAAGTTTGTGGGTAAAAATTACTGTTCAAAAAGATCAAAATTCACGCTGCAGTCTCCACGCGAAAAAGGATTCCCAACTTTGACTTCACAAATTATTTTTTTCTTTCCCCCCTTCTTCGTCTAATATTAAGAAGTTGCCTTTTTACAGCAATTACAGATTAATTACCTGTTCAGAACATGTGTTCAGAATGAAGACTTTCTCTTCTAATTCATAGAATCTAGAACGTATAAAAAGAACCAACAACATGGTAAAAAAATAAACTGTAAAAAAAAAATTTAAAGTATGATGAAACGAAAAACTAAGGTTTTTTCCATCTTTCCTTTTAAGTTATTTCTTATTTTGTCTGAAACTAATTTTCACAGGCATTTCTTTTATGTATTTATGTACGTGAATATCGAAATCGTCTCGCACAAATACCGGCAATAAAATGTTGAAAAAAAATCTTATTCTTTACTAACGATTCAGAGCATAAATTTTTTAACATTATTTTAATTATTCATTTTCTCATTAGGGGAGTGTCAAATTGGGAAACTTTTTGCCTCTAATTTTGATTATAAGTTTGGAAATAAAACTTTTCTAATGAGAATAGAATGTTTCCTTTTGAATGTTAAAAAGTCCTTTTTCCTCACTGTTGTTTAAAGGCTGAAGAGAGTTCAATGTTTTTTTATTAATCTTCACATTAATTTGAATCCATTTGCAGTCTAAAGCGACATAAACGTTTTCTTTAAGCAATTGTCAAAACTACTTTTATAGTCTTTTCTTTTCGCTTCAGTGCGTCAGCGGAGAAAAAATTCTTTTACGTAAAGTGTGTTTGAAAAATATATAGAACATTTTATAAAATGATGTTTTTTTCTCTATGCTAATGCCTTTAAAAATACATTGCGGCCATTATGAGTCATGAATTATAAATAAGATTTAATATTTTAGCATTTTAATTTGTTATTCATCCAACCTAAATGTTTGTTAGTAAGTCGGAAAAAACACTTTAATTTATATAGATATGGTTTCTGTAGATTTCCCCACCCTATTTGCAGAATTATTTTTATTTTTTACTTCGGATGTCTCAGAATATTTCAGTTACCTAATTTCAAAACTAAACTAAGTTTAAAAATTTTCCAAAACCTATGATTTCAAACGATTCATAATCATATAATAAAACTGGATTATGAACCACAGCAATTACTTTTTTCTATGATCATTTGATGAAAATGGAAATATTTTAGCGAGTGAATTGAATAGAATAAGATAAAGTTATCATTCTAAGTAGAAATATTTTCAAAATTATAACGTTATTCCTTGTTTATTTTATCAGTATTTTCAATATAAAAACTTTTTTGAGAAAATTATGCTTCATCAAACTTATTACTACTTTAAATTCAATAGAATTATGAAACTCTACGTTTTTTTATTTTTTTTTTCTTTCTCGCTGATACTTATTTTTGTTTGAGTGATTTTAAAGATATGTTTTAATTTTCTTTGATCAAACAAATAAGTAATATAATAGCATATTCAATTAATATTTTATTTGAAAGTCAGATAATTCGTTTTATGTACTAGATAAATATATGTTTCCATGGTTTATCATAGATATTTCATCTATATGTATTTTCAGTTGAAGAACCATTCACTTCCTAGTGACTTCGCTTAATGAAAATCATTCTGAGAAAAAAACAGAAAATGTATTTTCTTTATATAACTTTTTTTGATGTAAACCTTTCCATTCACCAAATAATTCGAGTTTCAGAAACTAATGAGTTTCTGCTTTGAAGCATAAAATGTTGTTAAAGTTTCTATGATAGAAGTTAATAGATTTTTGAGACATGGGGGTGTAAATTTTGATAAAAAAATTTACTTAGTATGATTTTTTCGCATATAAATGGGGAAAAAATGCAGTTCTCGCCTTACCTATTTTGCAAGATCAGAAAATTCTCATTTTCTCTTTACGCTTGATGTAAAAGAAATGAAAACATCTTTTAAAGATACTGTAATTGAATTTTTTTTTTGAAAATTGACATTAAAATATAGTTTTGCTTTTCAAATATGTTATTTTTTTTTGCAGTTCGAATATTAATTAATCCTTATTATTAGAGAAACTGGGATGACACACATATCTACTTTTTAGGCCTTAAAATGTAATCTTACATAGACGCTCAAGAATTTCTAGCACATAACATTTTTAAAGTATTATCTATCATGTAAATAATAATTTTTGATTTATTACTGTAGGTTTATCAAACAAATTCATTTTGTATTAAGTAACCCTTTTCTGACATCTTTCTAAGATGATTTAATTCACAATATAGATAGTACTTTATTAAGTAAGGATAGATTAGAAAAGATAGAGAATGAATCAGTATACTATGTACAATGAAATAAATGAAAAAAAAAGTCGATATTATTTTATATGTATATTAGTAATTTCTGTTGTTTTTACTTAAAAATTACAAGTTAAAAAGCTGGAAGTAATTATTTAAATTTATGTACCGAATTCTTTCTTAAGGTACCCGACTACGTTCGGAACCGTGATTTTGCTAAAGCGTATAAATGGATAATATTTATAGTATTTAGTGTCACTTAGATTAGAAAATGTATATAAAATTGTTTTAAGAATAGTATTACAGTAAAAAATTATTTAAGTACAATATTCTGACAAAAAATGAACATAGAATGACCCATTTTCAAAATATTCTCCTTTTTTTGAAAAATGCTTCTATTATAATAATATTTTGCCTGTATACAGCTCAGACCTCTGTACAGAGGCTCAACTAGAATTTTTGAAATATATAACTTAGAAGTGAGTTTATCCATGTTTTACGACAACAGAGGGGAGCCATTTTAAGACAAAAACGCCGATAATTATTTCAATGGGTTGTAACTCTAAAAATAATGTGAATTTTCAAAAATCATAGTTGAACCTCTGTACAGATGTCTGAGGTATATACAGGCGAAATATTTTTATAATAGAAGCATTTTTCACAAAAAGAGATCATTTTGAGAAAAGGTTATTCTAAGTTAATTTTTTGCCGAGATATTGTATTTAAATAGTTTTTTTTTGTCAAAATGTGTCCTTGAAACAATTTTATACATGTATTCTAATCTAAGGGACACAAAATATCATGAAAATTATCCATTTATGTGCTTTTTTAAAATCATGGTTCCGAAAGTAGTCGGATACCTTAAATTTTCATTAAACGATGTATTAATATGTTTTAAAAATAAGTTAATGAATATCAACGATTGTCAAGTGCTTTGTTATCCAATGTTACACAATACGTTTGATGGGAAAAAGAGCATATTTATTCTCGAAATCCAACTCTGCCCCACTCCAAAATACTCAGATAATTTAATTTCATTACTTCTGCCTCGTTTGGGGTTAGTTTAATAGAATAAAGAAGAAATCTCGACAGTAGTTAACCTGCCGTAACGGTAAAGGCCTTATTCTTAAGGTCTGAGCTAGACTAGTCGATTAAATTTCCCTTCATCCAAGCTCCAGCCCTCCCCCCTAAAAAGACATTAATCACTCGGGGAGGGGGAAATTTCAAAAGTTTAATTCCCGAATCTCAAAACAGTCTGTTTCTGAATAAAATAATTACTGCAGAAGAAATCCTTTCCTAGGTTTCGAAACCTCCTTCCCAAAGAAAAATCGCTGAAGCGAAAGCATTGCGAAATCTTAGGAGTTTCAACTTTTATCTACGGCATTAACTCTGCATAATGCATTTGGCTGACGTCTCACGATAAGCTCGTCGTTCTAGAGCAACTAGGGCCCCTAGTCCTCGCTTGGTAAATGGTCTCTTTTGTGGCTCCATTTTATTCCAAAAGGGTTGATGCCTCTCACTGTAGATGTGTGAGAGAATGGTTGAAATAATTTCCTCTTTCCACGCAACAGTTTTAGATTCAATGCATTGGGAATTTCCAATGCCTTTCCGTCGATTGAATATTTTATTTGAAAATGATGTTACAGCGATTTGTTTCGAAAGGGAAGCGTCAAATCGTGCGGAATTTTTCGGTCCACTTATCAAGTAGGCTTCTGAATACAAAAAAATATTGTTTCAAGTATCAGTACTCAATGATTTTGCTGTTGAATGTTGCTGTTAATAAAATTTACAAGTTTTCTTTGCTTTCACGCAATGTAATTATAATGTGTTAAAATAATAAAAAATAATTCATCTCATTTACTTATATATTTATTATAAAAGAATATATGATATTTGATATTTTAATACTTCCTTAAAAATCATATATATTAAAAAGTATTAATATATATACCAGTTTGAGATTGCAATTAATGATCATTGCTAAATGCATTTAATAAAGTTTGGAAATAAAACTTTTACATAAATTTCTACTTTTTTATCTTTTGCAAAAGATGTATTTATATGCAGGAGATGTATTTTTAGGTACAATAGGTTGTAGTTAGTCATAGCAACTTTACCAATATGAGAGAGAGAGATCCCTTTCATTTAATAGTTATTTACAATTAAATATAACTTGAATAACAATTTTTTTTATCGCAAAGGAACATACGCAGTGATGCTATTTCAAACAAATTATGTAACAATGGATCAAAGATTGTTTAAATATTTTTATATGTATCTAGAGAACTTTCTTTGTGAGCTAATATCTTACATTCGATTAAAAATTAGAATTTTTCCTGCATTGTTATAACTACGAAATGAAGTGATAGAAGGAAACATATAGTGTAAAATGATTTGTTAATTATTTTGTTTTGATTGAAAACTCATCACTGAAAAGTTTTTATAAGATTACTATGTCATTCAATACAGTTGACTGTAATTAAATTAATATTGAAGTATCCTAAGCCTACTTTAGAATTGTGTAATGAAGATTTATTAATTTCATTTGAATTAAAACTTATATAATTGTGTTTTTTTTAATTGAATCTTCACGTTAAAACTAAATAGAAATTATATATAGAAAATTTCTTTTATTATTAAATCTTAGTCATATCTATGAAAATTATAATAGCAAATTTGAATCACCAAATGAATATAGTTTTTGAGTAATATTTAAACACACGTGTATCTAAAATACATTACAAGACCCATTCAATTTTTTTAAAAAAAATATTAAAAGTAAAATTTCTTACTCTATCCCTAAATGATTTAATTCTCTAGCTGAATTGGATTTATTTTTATGAAACATTATAAATGAATCAATACAGATAACACTGAATTGTAACATGAAAGGTATATATATATATATATATGCATATACCTATGTATAATTTTTCTGCAAACAAAGTATTCAATTACTTTTTTTTCGCCATCACTTGATTTTTTTTTTTCATTTATTATAACACGCACTCACTATATAATAATATAATATCACCATTTAATTAGAAAAATGTATTTTAAATATTATTCTATTAATGCATTCTATTTAATTTTGTAACTTACTTTACCAAAAATATTAATTCTCTCAGTTAATTATTTTCGTACAACCGAAACAGTAGTTACACGCACCCAACTCTTCTAAACCGAAATCCGGCAATTTTCCTCTGATCCCCTGCCGAGAATCTAAACGGGCATTTGGGGACGATAGCCCAGAATTATTAAAAGAATTTCAGCTTTAGGAATGAGAGACCAGGAATTACTATGCCCTCTCACCACAGGGGTTCAATCCCTAACAGCGTTCTGCACACCTGCGTCCCGTATTGATTAAAAGACCACATCTTCGTCTTTATTGTTCATTGGGTGGGGAGAAAACGATATATTTTTAACGAAGGCCTAATGTTATAGGCTGCATGTTAAGTGAAACAGAGTAAGTGGCAGTAAATGGCAAGGGGAAACACTAAAAACAGTCTTATTTATTTTAGGCTATGTATTTACTTTTTTTTTTTCTTTCCCTTTTCCTTTTACAGATACACGAGATTTTTATGTTTATTTGAATTCGTACTCACGCATTCAGAAAAGAGTTAAAAATATCTTATTAAAATAATTTTGAAACATTATTCTTATCTTTATAAGCTTATCAATACAAATTTTAATTAACAAATTGATATTTTAAATAATTATAAGAATAATTTAACTAGCAAATTTTATAGTGTAAGATCTAAAGTTTTGTGAATGAATTATCTTTACAATTTGGTAATTTTTGCAGAGGACAGTCTGCAATAATTTTATGGAATTTACTTATTATTTATACATTCGCGATATTTTTTTATTAATAACTTTAGTTATTTAACTTAATAAAAATTGAAATTAAATAATTGAGATTAAATAGTAATTTCTGTCTAAGCTATTACACCAGTGCTTCTCAAACTTTCTATACTTGCGACCCAATTTTTAATCATAATTTTCCTCACTCCTCCCCCCTCCACACACAAAAAAGTATCGAGTTCAATAATACTATACTTTGAAGTAATGCTGCAGTACGACTTTAATTATAAACCATACAAATTATCAAGATAAGTTTTAAATTTTGTACATATTTTTATGACATCCCCATAAGATTACTAGCAATTATTAAATTTGTTCTTAACTTAGTACAGTTAAATTAATTATGAGATGCATTTATAAGTGTATTATAACAGTGTAAATGTGTATTTTATTTTTTATTATGTCAGAATGTATTTTGTTTTGTTTCCTTTCAGTAAATTAATAATTTTTTTTAAAAAATTATCTTTTGTTTTGGACTTTTCAATATACTAGCGCCCCCCTTGTAGGGTTATCACGCCTCCCTAGGGAGCGCTAGATACAGTTTGAGAGAAACATTGTATTACACCATTAATATTACAATAAACTAAGCAGAAATTATTAGTAAAATGATTCGAAATTTATAGCTTTGTATTTATGTAAAACAACGAAAGAGAAATAAATGTCAGAGAGAGAAGCATTTTTTTAAAAAAAATTCTTGTGCTCTGCTTTTTTTGAGTAAATTAATTTTTTATTTGCCGTGGAAAATAAGTATCACCTCAGTTGGATCTTTATTTCGTGATAAACGATGTTTTCGAGTATAATATAAGTAAAACATGTTGTTTAGTAAAACTTAAAAAACAATCTTTAAAATATATTTTAAATATCCAAATCTGAATCTTTTCCTGAATTGTTTATTTCAAAGTTAAAAAAAAAAAAATGTTATTGAGTTATTATAGTCAATACTCTTCAAAATGTATATTGATAGTAAAATATTAAAACTCTAATCGATGTTTTGAGTATAATTCTGCTAATATCTTGCTAAATAAGAATTATTCATAAGATATTAATTATATAAGCTGTATATTTCACCAAATTTAACTGTAATGATAAAAAAAAAGGATGAATTTTTTACAATTTTAAAAAATAAGTTCTGTGCGTTCTGAATTTGTTTATATATATACATATTCTTATCATCCCTCTTTAAGGTATTTTCCCACTTAATATTAATTTTACTTTATGTATCCTTAATTAGAGAAACTGTCACTAAGTCCACCACACACCACTCAGAAAAAAGGTGTTACATTATTGCCTACACAACGCTATATCTTGAATTTCAATATTATCATTAAATGACAGTTCCATCAAAAGCAGTGTTCCATCAGAACCGTTCCCCAACCTCCATTAATGTCTAGTAAAGCGGACGAGCTCTGTGCTGCATAGCATACATATGTAGGGGGGTCAAGCGATGCCATTGTACAACATCGTTGGTGAATTATTCAATATGCGTTGAACTAAGACCGGAGGCCTCATCACATGTGCCATAAGCCCTTCTTCAGAGAGGTCGTTAATAAAGGATATCAGATAGTAATGATATATTATTCTCATACGTCCGATAATGCCACTCATCTGCGAAAAGACTAGCGATATTTCATTCTGGGAGCCCTCACTACGCCAGGCCCCTCTTAAACAGCACTAAAGCGCGAGATTCCGACAATCATTTTTCGCTTCATTCTCTCCAGCTCTCGGCTGAATCAGAAACGAAGAATTTATAGATTGTGGTGAATAGTGAAAAAGTTGGATTTCGGCCTAAAAATGGTTTACTTTGTTTCTCACTTTCAGAGCTTGGTTATTTATGATTCGTGTCAATATTGCTCATATATATAATGGAAGAGATAACAGTTTCTTTCGAGCAAATGACTCACTGTTTAGTGGATGATTATGCAGTACTCATGATTTAGAAAGAGCTAGAAATAAATGCGTGAATTTATCTGTTGAGCTATTTTTGGAAAAAAGTTATTAGTAGAAAAGCTAAAAATTTGCTTTTAAATGGGGAAAAAATATGTATTTAAACTTAGTAAGGGAATGTTACCATTATTCGAAAAAAAATTCCGTTTTAAATATATATATACGAGTAAATTACTAATTAAGGCTTTATAACAGATAATATATGTAAATGCTAGACCTTTTTACAAAATGTTCTTATTGTACAGTATCAGTTTTACAGTTATGTACCATAAATCAGTGTTTTTTAGGTGATAAAAATGTTTTGTTATCCTTTAAGGACATGTTAAGTTTCATGTAAATTTATTAAACATTTTAAGTGTATGCGAATATGGTAAGGAACCAATGATGGAGATTTTATTGTGAATTTAATAACCTGAATTTGCGGGAAACATTTTTTATGTTGGAGGGCCATATAAGGATGTATGTAATTCTTTAGAACCGTATTAAGAATGAGGTTAAATGTACTGACAATTTAATATTTTCTTAATTTTTTTACTACAGTATTTTTTTATTTCTTTGCTGATTGAAATTTTACGGTATTTTTTTTCTTTTTATTTGTTTTAAAATATCCTGTTTTTATCAATTTTATGATCAGTTTTAACGTCTACATAGCCAATATTGCGCATTTAATCATGTTAGAGCTACATTGCCTTACATTTTGAAGATATCAAACTAACTATGAAATATAATGGGTACCAATATATATATGGGGGGTGTACTTAGGGTTAATAGTTTGTTGACAAATAGAAATGATTAAAAAATTAAAGGGTTTCTCTTCTACAACGTAAAGAGGAATTCATCCAGAAAGTCCCAAACGGCAGTTTAAAAAGCCTAATGTATCCCTACGGCTGAATGTTTACACCTCCGGTTTTTTTTTTTTATTATTATTATAGAGAGAAGATACATTAAATTTTACCAACGTAAGTATTACCTTCTGGCAATTTGAAAATTTTCAAAGCTAAATACAAGTTTAAAAAAATAAAAGCTAGTCTTCAAATCTTGTTTAATATGAGCTAATTAAGGGGGGGGGCGGCTCTCGTGTTAAGAACTAATTTATTTTCTCAACTAATGTTGCTTATTAAGGCTGTTTTCGTCATATGTACCAGAGCGTGAACTTAACGTGGAGCACATTTTCGGACAGAAAAAATGCCTCATTTTTTAAAAACATTTGTAACATTGTAACTCATGCATTTGTTTATAATATAAGCGTTTTTAAAATTTCAAAATATTTCATAAATAATTAGTTTTTCCTTTTAACATGTGAAGGGATGGATCATTTAGCATTACGGTGTAGAAAAAAAAATGCAAAATACATTTTATAAAAGAAAAAAAAAATGTGTCACAGAACTCGGATAAAAATGAGTAGTATGATAAAATAAGCGATTCTCTACTGGATAGTGTAGCCAGAATATAATATTAATGTTTGAGTACTTTTATATCTGAAAAAATATTCCGAATTCGGCCCCTATTCTTTAACATTAGCCAAATATAACCTTAAAGAAAACAATTTAAAACTGTTATTAACTATTTTTATTTGTTTTTCCTTTTAAAAAGATGCTGTAATCACTGTTTCTTGCTTAATCTTCATTATCAAAGTATTCACAAGAATTTTTTAACTAGCCCAAATACAAATGTGTTAAATTGAGAATATCGTTTCAATTTATGTATTCATTTTTTATATATCATTCCCTACAGCGAGAACAAATATTATTACCTCAACACACACACACATTCTGTGATAACCTTTTAACTATCATCAAAATTTTAAAAAAATTTTAAAAAAAATATTTTTTTTACGTCATTGTGAATTTCACATGATACCGATATTTAACTTATGTTACATAAATAAGGGTAAAGGTACATTTAAATTTAAATTTATTTTAAGTACCCATGTTATTCTTATTGATTCATTTCATACAGTTCAAATAAAAAAGTTTAACAAATGAATCTTTTCAATAAATTTCAGAAACAGCCCTCCAAAGTGAAAAATAGCATGCACAGACGACGACAGTAAATTATTCTTTCACTTTTGTATAGTATTCTAGCAGAAAAGACCTAATCTTTAACACCATTTCAATCTTACGAACAACTGAGCCATTAAAGGATTTCTATACTAACCCTGATTTGATGCCTATCTTCCTTGTGGAAAGCAACGCTGTTGTCAAGATTTGAAACAAGCCGGTGTTCGGAAATTTCTGGAAGCGTAATTAAGGGTTCTAACATGG
The DNA here is from genome assembly GCA_019973955.1 of Trichonephila inaurata madagascariensis. NCBI lineage: Eukaryota > Metazoa > Arthropoda > Arachnida > Araneae > Nephilidae > Trichonephila > Trichonephila inaurata. Next base: position 402,295 of record BMAV01007737.1, read on the forward strand.
GCCGGATACGACCGGATACGTGTCTCTTCAGCCTTGACAGTGACTAATGAGTTAACAATTGAACGATGAGTTATGAGCGAAAAATGGAAACGTTGTGTAGCGCGCGTAATTTCTGTAAATTTTCTGCCCTTGTATTCAAAGGCAGATTAGAAGGCTTGAGAAATGGGCCACATCACTGTCATTAAATGTGGCAATCTGGCAATCGACCCGACAGTTTTAAAGTTGTATAAAGAAACGAATTACATGTGTCAGGAGACACGTTGACTTCTCTTAGGCTAAGTGCGTTGTTCATTGGAAAGATATTCGTGGGCTTTTATTCATAATGCTTTTAGTGAACTTTTAGTTATTAGCCTTATAACAATTAGTTTGAATGATTCCTTACAACACAGTTTTATGTTCCTAGTGAATGAATTGATGAGAATGTGTGGAAATTCGAACTTAATGATTTGATCTTAGATGATGAGCAAAATACGTGTTTTTTTTAAAGATAACTTTTTAAAGATATTTTTAAAACATAAAAGAGGAAGATGTGTGTAAATAGGAAGTATTTATATTTATTGCTGTGAATAAATAATTTTTTTAACTGACTGTAAGAGACAATAATGGAATTATCTGCATATTTCGTTTTTAGGAACGGTATAATAAAAACTTTGGGAACAAAATAATATAAGCAAGTTTTATAACTTAAACCCTTAACTGCCACCAGCGCATATATACGTCTCGCTCAACAGGTGCGTTAAGTGTCACGGACGGTTATATACGTCCTTCCAAAATATTATCCTTTTCTTTAGGCTGCTATCAGTAAAACTATTCCGAAGACTTTGGAATGCAATAAAATGACCTTGAAAGTGTTTGAGAAGGATTGACTTATTTCAGAGAAATAGTTGCTTCTTTATGCCTTTTCTTTTCTCCCCAATACACTCCCCACACGTGTGCTTATGAGAAAAACGGTGGCAATGGGGAGCAAATTGCGTAATTTTTAACCGGAAGTTATGGGGTTAATAGGGTGAGTGTTTAGTAACGTCGCTCTGTGTAAAGCAACACGAAGTCTATCGACAATTGATCTTGATATTTTGAGCTACGGTGAAGTGACGAGGATTATACATGTGCTTTCCGCACCATAGCAACTGAAAGACTTTGAGCCACGACAGATTTGATGTGTATCAGCCTCTCTACATGGTGGGTCTTCAGTGACATTGAGGCTCGAACTCATGATACACTGCCATGAGCTCGTGACTGTGATCACCATGACTATACGCCTCAATAAAATTAAAATGTTTAACTAGGCCATTAGGAAAAATTATTTTTACTGATGGCCTTAATCAGGTCATCTATGCTAACTGTTATTTTAAATAAAAAAAATGGTTTTTGTATTTGTAAGAATAATGTTATGTGAATACATATGAAGGAAACATGACAAAGAATGTGATGTTCAAAGTTCGAAGAAATTCGGTAACATCGCTACAGAAACCAGGTAATTAATGTGTTTTATATAGGTAGACAAGGAATATTTATTTTAAATGTAAAGTTGCTATGGGAAAATAAACTTTCGAGAAATAGAGGTATTTGTGTATTTTAAAATGATACACACATTCTTAAAACCTATCGAAAAAAAGTGAATGCTGACTCAAATAGTGCTTTGCTCTTGATGCAATACTACATTTAAGGATATCAGTTATTTTTTTTAGTTAATTTATTATTTTTTTTATAAAAAAATATTTCTTGAATTCAAATACTCTGTAGATTAATAAAATATTTAATTATACTTCACAAAACTTTTAAAAAGGAAACTTCAGTGCTTATTTTTGAACTAAGCGATAGAATAAATTTTAGAATATATTTTAGGTTTTAATAAAGAAGTATTTTTTTTTAAAGAATTTCATGGATACAAACCGCGAATAAGTCTCAAATATGCAATTATTGAACTTTATTATACTCTATGTAATGAGCTATATCTGTAAAACCTTATTCATCTAATTGATTTTATATGATGGTCACATTTAATAAAAAGCATTACTTTGAATAAACGAGAAAATTCAGATGCATTAAGCAAATTAATTGAATTTCTGGTGCGTAAAAAGCATTTACAAACTACGCTCTTAAAACAAAACGTTTATCGACACTAAGTTCTATATTTATGTACCAGAGTCATCTTAGAAGCATATTTTGCAAGTTGCAAAAATTGAGAAAGTGAATTAGGAAATAATAATAATATTAACTTAGCCATAACTTATCTATAAAATGTTATTCGTTCTCCTTGATTTTATATTATGATACTTTAATAAAGAGACTTGCTTTGAATAAATAAGAAAATTCCAATGCATTAAGCAAATTAATTGAATTTCTGGCTCCTAGAGAGCATTTATAAACTACTTTCTTAAAAGAAAACCATTGATGGACACAAAGTTCCATATTTAGGTACCATAGACATCTTAAAAGCATATTTGCAAGATACGAAAGTTGAGAAACTGAATTATGATAAAATAATAATAACTTAGCACCTAAAGACGTTTACATTCAATGCATTGTTTATAAAAATCCTCAATCTTAGAATTCTCTCTCTCCTGGATTATTTATTACGCTTTTAGAGGAAAATGCTAAATCGGATTATCTCGACAGAAATTAAGACAACCAGAGTGAGTCGTAAATTAATTACAATGGAGGAAAAATCCTCCATTGCGACCTGGAAGAGTTGTTCATTTAATAGGAAGTAAGTTGTCCACGGAAGTTGAGTATGCATCCATAAGCCCTATTTTGTAATCGTTGGAGAAATTTTAAATTGCTAAAACTTAAGGGGAAAAAAAGATTTTTAGCGTTAAACATTCATTATCCTGACGTTCCATATCTACTTATTAATAGAAAGTAAGCGAGAAAAAGCTTTTCGGAATAAATACTGAATAAGTATGCTCAGAAAAGAATATTTCAATTAGTTTTAAAGGATTTTCTGTTTCATATGTATTTGAAATCGATAGGCTAGTTTCATGCCTAGAGATTTTGAGATTGGACGAATTAAAGGGCTTTTCTATTATAGAATGTATAATTTTTACGTTGGTGGTGAGGTAATAATATGCCCAGGTAATAGAGTTTTGCTTACGGAATTATTTGAGGAAACATATTTGACAGGGAAATAATTGACTTTTCATAGGTATTGGCATATGAATTTTTAAATAATATTTGGATATACAGATATTATTAAAGTATAATCTTAATTTACTTGTGTATTTCTATTTGTTATAGTTTTGTTTGTATTTTGTACGTATATTTTAACTAATGGGGAATTGGTTATTCCATTTTAAAATCTGTTTTAAAGTTTTCGTAAAATTTTATTGTATTAAGGAGAAATAATGATATACAAAGTAAATAGTTTTAAGAAGAAGAACAGATATAACCAGTTAAGAATTTAAGCAGAGTAGAGTTGTGCAAGTTTAAGCAAAATAAAATAAAAATAATTCGCTCGATTCATAAATAAAAGTAAATTATTAGTTAGTGTAACTGGAAGGCAAACATTTTAATTATAAAATCCAAGATGTTTATGAATAAATATTAAATATAGCCATGGACAAAATTTATAATAATATTTTCGAGATAACTGTATGAAATAACTTTAATTATAATCCATCAATCATTTTCAATTATTTTTAATTAAAGAAATCAGTACATGTCTGTAAAATATTATCACACACATAGAGTTAAGTAACCTTTATTAAAATAGTGATATTTTGAATCAGAAATTAGTAACGAATTAAATATTTATATTTGCTATGCCATTATTATTAGTTCCTTATATATAAAATCGAGGCGTTGTAATTTTTTATCTTTCATGTTATTAATTATATTTCTAAAAAGAATGAATTTTTGACTTTGGAAAAAAATCCTTCACTGCAAGAAATTTTAATTACGCATTCTGTCACATATTCCTGTTCAATAATTTTTTTATGAGCTGCATTTTCTCTAAAGGTTAATTTGAAATATGGAAATATGTTTATCGAAACTTCAAAACAACAACAACAACGAAAAAAAAAACAAGCTTTTAGTAATCTTCTTGTTTAAAAATTATTGAGTTTGCACACAATGAAAACATCTTGGGGGAAAAAAAATCACGAGTGAAAATTTTTTCAATGTCAGTAATTCATTAAAATGCCCTACAGCGATTTCACTTTAGCATTTTTGTCATTATTTTATTGACGTCAAAAGAAATTCATCAGAGCCCAAATAAACGAAGTAAATGCTCAAGCTAACGTGTTTATTGATTCAGCCGATGGTTATAATCAAAATTTTTGATTAAAATAAACATTTTAAACATAATCATTTGCGACTGATTCTCGTGTCCTTAGAGGCATCATAAAAATTCTTCAAGGACGTTACAAAATCCATACATCCAATTCATTCTCAAACGAGTAAACAGAGATAACCCAATGACCGAGCATGCATATATTTTGAAAATGTGAAAGATGACAGTATATTTTTTCTCAGAATCCATCTAAATAAATGGCTGGTGAGCTTATATAAACAAAAAGATAGCACTCTGTGCAAGCCAATAAATATATTTCTTGGGGTTTTATACTAAAAATATAAAAGTTTCGATTTCGAGCGGAAAAAATAATGGATTTCTTGAAGCGATGGTCTCCTACTTTAGACAAGGTACACATTTTTATCCAGCCTTGTCTACTTATTTCAAGACTGATAGGAGATTCCTCGGGTGTTTTGAATGTTTTGCGGTACATTGCGCTTGATGTCTTTGTTGCACTAGTAGGGGAGAGGTATGTCTTTACTCCGTTTGGATTTTGCATTGAATTGCAATGTCTTTCGAGATGAAGGACTTTTTCTGCTCGATAGCGTATACTTCAACTGATTTAGAATTCTAAAAAAATAAACTACTCCCAGTTACCCCCACACTTTTTGAAGAATAATTTCTTTTCAGATTTCAAGAGCTGTTTGCTTACGTTGTATTTCTTTGGTACTACTAAGGCAGGGGTGGCCAACCCATGACACGTGTGCCACAGTGTGGCACGGTGAAGTTGTAACAGTGGCACACCAAGATTTACTGAAAAAATAAAAATTTGAAAAGAAAATAATGCTAACCATTTTTTATAATTTTATTGAAGTAGGGTTGTCTCAGGCAAAAACCTCAAAATTTGGATCAAAATATGTTTGTGAATAAATTTTTTCTGTTATGAGCACAATAAAATAAATATAACTCATGACTAGCTGATATGCACCTAAAATAACACAATTTTGTAAGCATCTTCAAGAGATAATCCTAATATAGAGGACTTGGTGTATAAATAAAAAGAAAAGAATTCAAAAAACCATATTAAGAGAGCACTGACTGTTTAATAATTATTTAGTATTAAATGCTTCAAGATAAGCATTTTAATTTTATATGAAACCTAACAGAGTGAACTTGTAAAAAGTTTTTACCAAAAAAAAAAAAAACCAAGTTTGTACTATTTATATTGTTTTTAAATTTCGATTATGCGTATAATTCCCATAATAAGCCGATAAGTAAAATGTTTTCACTTTTTCATACTTTTTGTATGTTGGAAAGTTGGAAGTGTCACGTATATTTTGCTTTTTATCAAACAGTGGCACGTATATATATATCAGATAGTAGCACTCTTCCCAAAAACATTACTAAGGAGACAGTACGATTCAATAGATAAAAATCGGTCAAAGATTCATTTTTTTTTTAATTCAAAATTATTCTTTATATAGTTTTCTGTAATACTCCAAAATTTGAAAGTTCTGAGTTGAAAAATTCCAGAGTAAAAAATTTTAAAAACAAAACTTTTGTGTACGTTTTTATTCATATTCTAATGGCAAATAAAAATTTTTAATTGATTTATCTCAAAAAGAAAAAAAAAACAGTTTTGAAAAGCCGAGGCTTTTTTTCTAATGTGCTAAATGCTTTGATATTTTTTAAAGTATTGCTATTAGTATATGTAACTGTGGTTGGTGAGCATTTTTGAATCAAAAATAATACTTCTTTTTTTTTAAAAAAAAATCAGTTGAACTTTGAATTTATACATTTTTCAAGGAATTTTCAATAAGCATTCATAAAAAAGTATTTTATTAATATCAATCATGTGTTAACACAAGACTCATGCCAGCTTTTGTTAAGCGTAATCGTAAATCAAATTTTATGCTTGTACTTCAATTATTGTAGGAGTAGCATTTTAAAATCCTTTCATAAATTTTAAAATTTTTCGATAAAAATTCAATGATTATTTTTTTGTAGTATTTTATGCACACAAAATTTGCTTAATGTAATACATATACATAGGGTTAGATGCAAAATAAAATGGAAATATGTTAAATCGAAGATTTTTTTATTAATCGTGCCATGTCAACTTAACAAACTTAATTCAACTCTTTTTCAATCGAAATATCTAAAGGCTTAGATTTTTAAATGCTCTTGCTAGGTAAACTTTAAATTGTAAGAAAATTCACTAAAGCAGGAACTTATATGATTTTTATTAATGAATGTATACGCGTTTTAGAACCATTAAGTCATCATTTAAAAGGAATATATATCGTTCAATAAAGTTTTATCATTCCAGAAGTAATATTCCTATTTCATGAAAATAGCAAGGGAAATAAACTGAGTAATTGCAAAATTCTAATAATTACCTTACATTAGAGATTAATGTATGCGTATATAAGTATGACGAAGCTTAAACTAGGTACATTGTTAATCATTAGAAATATATAGATATAGCTGAATTCTCCTTGTAATTCTGTATCATTTTAGGCTTTATTTTAAAAAATATGGAACATTTTAAAAGGCAAATTCTAATATATTACTGACACATGTATAGTATATATATTAGACTCTTTGATTATTGGGACTTTATAATTTTAAATTTACTAATCTCTATATGATATTTAAATCCCGAGATATCATCAGCATTTTAATTTAATTAAATATTTTGAGATTTTAAAATATGCTTATTTATACTTTAGTCATTTAACACATCAATTTAAATTCTTAGAAGTTAATAATATAAATCTATTAATAAGATTTTTAAAAGAAGATAAAATAAACTTATAAAAAGTATGAAATCACATTTTTTGAAGTAAAAAAAAACATATTCTTAAAAAAATAAGTTATACAAGTCATGACATAAAATATTTTGTAATATTAGATTATTTTAGCATAAATAACTTATGTTTGTGAGAGGTATTTTTGTGAATTAAGTCAGCTTAAAAAACAAAGAATTATCTCTTTCTTTTCACTATTTCTATATTTAAAAAGATTGATCTTTCAATATATTTAACCAGACAAGGTAATTTGGGATAGATAATAATTTTGAAAATGTAAAATAATCCTAATACTTTGAAAGGTCATTATCTTTTAACAAGAAATTGAAAAGAAAATTAAATTCCCTTGAATTGATATGTGATCTAAATTAAATAGAAATAAATACTTTTTTATGTAACAAAAAATAGTACACATGTGGCATTGCCTTACACATCACAATTAATAATTAAATATATACTCTTTCACTCAAAAATAAGTTGATGAAAAGCATATTTAATTCCAAAAACATTTAAATAATTTTTTGTGAAGAACAATATATCGAAACATTTTTAATCGCAATCCTCCATTACAAATTAAACTGAAGTAACTTGATATTTTTACAGGTTTTACCCAGATATCTTTTGTATTTTGAATCCATTAGTAAGGAAGGGGAAAAAATAACTTTGGGATATTCAATTTTAGATTGATTAGAGGATGGGGGCATTTCTATTCACCTTTAAATAATTTTAAAGTAGATATTTTTTTTTCATTGTCGTATATTATACAACGACATTTAAAGTACCGGTTTAAATTTATGATAGAGAACTGAAACAAAATTTATTTATTTCATGGAATGTAAGGAAGTAATGGAAACTGTAAGATTCTTGTTAAAATGGTATTTTTTCCGGAAACCTGAAGAAATATCTTAAAAATTACGATTAACCATAGAAGACAAAATTATACTAATGATTCTCTTATGATGACTGATGATACTCATTATCTTGTAACCATATCATGATAAATCGTAATTCCAGCTGTTTAAGAGTTTTGAAAAATGATGATATTCAAGGAGGAAAAGCAATTTTATACGTCAGCTAATTTCTTACGATTGATAAAATGCTGCTGTGTATACTTCTTCTTGATTGATTTTTCTTTACGTTTATTTTATCTCTAAGTAAACCGAATCCAGTCAGTTTGAAAGGATTTCATAGTTTGATTATTCCTAATTTTAAAAACTCTCTGCTGTGTTTCCAATGTCTGTGTTATAAGCTTCGTTAATATTGGGAAACTTACCTAGTGTTACAAATGCGTCAACTTTCTGTTTAGTTGCAGAAATAGCAAAATTTTATAATCGGTTTTACAAATTTATTTTTGCATCGGAGAGTTTAACAAGATTTTTGTCAACAAAGATCTTCGAGAAAAAAACATATATATAAAACATTTATAGTGAGCATGGGTGTCACTTCTCCAAAAAATAAAAAAAAATCCTGAGCAGTCTTGCATTATGCGATGCTTCAAAAAATCTGGAAAAGGAAAAAAGAAAAGAGGGAAAAGTGTCAAGATTCTTTGAAGTGATTGTGAACTTAAGCACCCGAAAACCCCGCAAAATTCCTAAATTTCAATATGAATAAAAAGGAAGTTTAGTGACTTCTTTCAGATTTAAAAACATTAATAATCGCCCGTCTAAAGTAAAATAAATTTCAGAAATTAATTCCGTATGTCGATAAAAAAAATAATAATAATAAAAGTCGAGGAAGAAAAATATCATGCGTCTGCTTTCATCACACGATAAGTTTACTCAGAAATTTAATTCAAAAAGTTCGTCTCATCACACGATAAGTTTACTCAGAAATTTAATTCAAAAAGTTCGGAAATGAGGAAGGCATCATGGCCTATAGCAATTAACCAACTTATTTTCTTAAAGTATTGGGACGAAATATGTTGGAGCTATAGAGAGTATTTATTTTTTGTACTCTAGTGAAGAAAGAATATTGACACATCCGTTCGAGCGTAACCAAAGCCCAATTACACTAGTACCTCATTCATTATACACATGAATGTGCCTGCAAGAAGATAAACAAACAGGATGAGAATTAAAAAAAAAAAGAGGAATTCATGCGTTTCCGGCTTTCTAAAGCTTCCAAATGAATTCAAACACCTGAAGTTCTCTTTTGGTGTAAAGAAGAAATCCGGCTGTGTGAGAGAAAGTAGGATCTAGAAAGGAATAAAATAAAAAAAAATCACTATAAAAATATAAAAAAAGAAAAGAAAAAATCTTCCCAATAATCGATACCTTCAGGAGAAGCACCTACGCATGCGCTCTTTTAACGACGTCAGGGCCGGGTGCCTTTACTCCCCCCTCACCACTTCACCACGCAATCGTTACAAAGCTCGTAGCTCACTGCACGTCGAATGTAATTTATCTCTGAATGAATTTTTTGGCTGTTTCATTTTTCTCCCTTTCTCAAAAAGATTTCTTGAATCCGTCCTCTCTTTTTCGCTGCAAAAGGGGCCCCATGACAGGCGTTGGACGTCACTCACAGATATTTAACCGAGATTTAAAAATCATACTTTGGCGGGGTTTTTACTTTAAGATTTATTTAAGCTTGTGTATAAAGATTTTCACACAAAGTTATTGAAGTTTGGGTTCAGCGTTTTTTCTTTTTTCCTTTCATTTGGGGTTTTGAAATTTTATCGTTAATTTTTATTTCAATAAAAAAAAGAATATTCCTTACAATGCATAACGTGGGCTTTTTTTACATTATTCTTTAATTTCATTTAACACTGGGATGTGTTAGCCTTTTTCTTCCTTTATAAGTGTTTTATAATCAATTTGTATAATCCTTACAGTCTGTTATCAAATATAAAATACACGTATTTGAGATTCAATTTGCTTAGTGTACAATTATATCTGGGGTTAAAAAAATTTTCAAGGAAAATAAAAACAATCTTAAAATAAAATACATTAATTTAATACAGGCTCTCAAGAAGATAACTTTTATTTGTTTGTGCTTTTAAGTATGAAATAAATATCTAGAATTTAATTTTGTGTGTGTGTGTGTGTTTGCCTTATAAATAAATACATCTTTAGATTCTCATGAAATAGATTATTTTTATAAAAAATTATTATTAAGTTTCTTTCAATGTTAGTTGTAGTTTTATTCTAATAAACTGTATGCTTATAATGCCTGCTGAAATATATTATGAATTATTCGTACAAATTGATATTCCTGCATATAATCTAATCCATTATTTCTCTCCGTATAATTTAATTCTAGCATATGTAATTTATATCATTATTTCACATTGTAATGTATCTTATAAGTAAATCCAATTACAGTTAAGTAAGAAACAGATTTCAGAGCAATATTTTAAATAATATTGTAAAATTTAAAGGATATTAAAAGCAAGCTTCTTGAATACATAACGAAATTGTGAAAGTTTAACGCTTCGAAAATTCAAAGACGGCATTTAATATGCCCTCAAGCGGTATTTATGCATTACAGAAATGACATTCTTATAAAGAAATAATATTTATTGCTATTTATTATTTATGAACCAAATTTCAAAAACTTCATATTAAGTAGATTTATAAAAATCTCACTAATCTAATTTTATTGAACGTAAAAGAATGAATGAAAATTTCTTATGTAATAACATCAAATAAATTCTGTAAGCAAAATAAAGAGCCTTATTTAACATTATTTTGATAAATTAGCTTAGTTTTTATAGCTTAAGTATTTGTTTCATCTTTTCAATGAAAGATTACTGATACATTTATATTCAGCATAAATAAAGTGTGTTAACTACTAGTTTAATCATTGCGTATATAAAAAAGTTTAAGTTTCTGTATATGCAGATAACAACCATAATATTATGAGGCATTTGGTAAGTTTAATTGAAATAAACTACTATTATCCTTATTTAATAAAAACAATCTCTGAAACATATTTAAATTATTAGAAATATTAATGCCCGAGAAAATTAATTGTGGAATTTTACAGTTTTACTTGGTAAACATTTAAAAGTTAAAATAAAATTATTGCACAGTATTAATTTAAAAGCTTCAAGATAAAGTGTTTAAGTGTACATAGATTAATTAATAAACACCAGCTAGATCTATTCAGACTCCTCAATAATATAATCGATATAATGAGTTGCCATATCCCCATTAATAAAAAAAACTATATTTCCCATTATTTAGTAACGTAACAGGCACACACACACAATCATTACATTAATTTGTGTGTGAATTATTCACTTTCCCTCAAGCAAATCCAAAACATCAAATCTTATTCATGATCTGAGAATAAACTGTCAAAGTAATGCTTATATTTCAGCTTGTCGATTGATGTATGTGAGAATAAATTACGTGCTTAGAAATTTATTTCTTCTGTGTGTGCACAAAAAATTACGGAACAATTTATCGACACACCTCGTAAAAAGAAACTCAAACAGCAATTCTCCAAGCCGCAAACAGTCTGTACCTTCAGGCCAAAGCAATGACTAGACGCAAAACTGCAGAGACGAACACTTCCCTAACCCTATTATACAAACAAAATAAACTTCATTGCACCACCTCAGTTTCTTTTCTTTTCCTTCTATAGACGAGAAAAAAATGTCCTTTGACCGGCAGTTATCGATAACGCTTCGAATTTCGATTGAATTGCTCGCAATTTACAGAAAAAGAACCCCCATCCAACACAGGCGGCATTTATCGCAAACGACGCACGATAAACGCTCGTTTTTGACTCTCAGAAAAAGAAATGACCTACGAAGGAAAAAGTTCCTGGATATAAGAAGAAAAGAGAAAAAAGCCTTAGTATGTGCAAGAAAAAAGAATGGAAGGAAGTAAAACAAAAGCTAAGATTTGGTATTTCTTTCTTTTCCAGTGTCGTTTCTGATCCATGGCTTCTAGGCTCAGAAGACAGTTCTATCGCACAATGTAAACTTTTCGCATCTGAACGCAAATGCATATCCAATGGGATGCAGGAAAATCTTTCTAAAGGCGGGAATCTTACGAGTATTAAGCTGAATTTCAACAACGCCCTCAAAAAAGGCAACAATGTTTCAACTTACGCTACAATCTCTTAGCCTCTGTAGGAATAAATTTGAGGTGGATGAGAAGTGCAGAGAATGCATAAAAATGCAAATCAGAAAGAATTTCCTAAGTTGCAGAATTTTTTTCGTGGTTACTAAATGATTTCTTGATAAATTGGGCTTATCCTAGATTTGGCTCGTTCAGGTATTTTTTGTCGCAACTTCTTATGTTATCGAATTGTTATTTTTCAGAGGTATTCATGGTAAAAAGGAAAATTGTTAATGATGGAGAAATAAGTGTGATAAAAATATTCTGATAAAGTTTGAAAAATTGAACTATTTTTTTTCATAGGAAAAATAATTAAGATTTTATGGAATATGAACCAGTATTTAAAAAATAAATAAATAAAAGCAAAATAAAACCAACTTTATAGTGCATATAAAATATTATAATGAATTATGCTATAAATTAATGCAAGTTGTGATGAAATGTGTTATATAAATGAATGAATCTTATGATAAAATATGTTATAAATGAATGAATGTATGTTATGATGAAACACATACTATAGATTAATTTCGATTAATTATAAGAGTCATTCTCGTGATTGAATAGGTTATGGCAGACTATAAGATCAACTAATTTTATTTACTTATAAGATTCTTTTTATATATGTGATAAACAGAATTCCTTATTAATAAATATAATCGCGCAAAGTTTGAAATTAAATATAATTTAATTTCAAATAAAGTACCAAGTAATTTTTAAGGAAAAGGGCATGGAAATAATAAAATCAGATGATAAAAAAGAAAAAGTATCCATATATATGTTTTAGTCACATAGCCGCTTCACTGGGTTATGATACTGCAAAAACTATATATATTAATCACTTCAAGCCTATATATATCAATCACTTCAAACCTATATATATCAATATCACTTTTCATGGTATTGTAAAAAAACTATATTTATATATATCAATCTCTTCATTACTATATGTATCAATATCACTTTTCATGATATTGTAAGAAACTATACATATATATTTTAAATTATTGATATCTAAATCCTAATATGAAGTTTTTGATTGTGTTCGAAAACATTCTTCTAGCCCTTGCCTCTTGATTTAAAAATGACAGGACATGAATTTCTAAAGCAGAAGTATATTTGTCTCTCGTAATCCTTCTCTTGTAAGTCAATTTCTATAAAACCCGTTGCTCTTAGAGAATCTCTACTCAACAAAAGAAACATGCCTGTCAGATTTACAGTTTATAGGTCCAATAATTCAAAAAGGAGAATTTTTTATCGATAGCATCCCGCAATTCTCCTTGGAAGTAGTTTCCGTTGAATCCGTTCTTAGCAGATCTTTACTCAAATATATATAGAAACATGCCTGCCAAATTTAAATTTTCTTTGCCTAATAGTTCCGGATATTCTGAGGACGAATTTGAGTGTGAGTGAGTGAGTGAATCCCTTTTCTCCTATTATATATGTATGTAAAAATACTGCACTTCTCTCAAAATTTTCATTTATCTGTAAGATGTAAAATTGAGTTATAAAATGCTTTAACTTAAGTTTATGTTGTTTTAAAAGTAGCGAGATATACAGACTATTATTTTCACTTTTAATTTAATATTATTGCTTAACGAAGAAGAGTGCTTGTGAAACTTCAACTTTTTTTATTATCGATTATAATTTATTTAAATGTAAAAATAGTAAATGTTAGATTAATATCAATTAAAAATTTGAAAATATCAAGGATTATATATATGCAAAACAAATAACTGACATTACCATAATGTGAAATGGAATAGAAATTTCAAAAAATGAATCTAAAATTTTAAAATTTTTGATATATAATGTATTTATATTGTTGAATAATTATATGTGCATTGTATCTTTTACTTATTTGAGAGAACCGAGAAAAGTATATATAAAATCATTAGAGATTCAGTTCATTAATGAGTGTCGTAAATAGGTAACAAAAAAATGGGATTAAATGTTATTCCTGAATTTGAAAAAAATTGAGTTTTACTATTAAGGAGACATGGAAAATACAAAGAGTCCATCAAGTTTACAGAATTCTTTCTTTTTAGTTAATTGAAATGAAATATTGTGGGTAGGTAATGTATAATTTGCAGCCAGAATTATTCAAACTGAACAATGTTTTAATTATTAAATGTTTTTTCTTTAAGGAGTTTAAAAGGTACCTATACTTATTTTTGAAAGGTATATATTTATTTATCCATATTTTTTTTATCAAAACGAAATTGTTTGTTCAAAATACTTCTTATAATTTTCTTTTTGCTTCAATGTTACAAAACTTTAAAATAATATTTCTGATTGTGTAATAATATTGTCACGAAGAGAGAGATGCTTAGAGTAGAACAGGTAGCAATACAACGGTTGAATATAGCAATGCGAATTTATTTAATGCAAGAAGGCAGGCTTGATCTACTTGATCGTACACCAGACGAATTGCCCCCCCCCTCCCAGCTAGAGGGAAGCAGCTTATATATGATACAGTGGTGACATCTAGAATATTCAAGAAATACTTGAACTAATAAAGATTTGCATATGCTGCTACTCTCTGGAAAATTCCAAAAAGTCAATTTAAAAAAAAAATTTAAAAAAACTGTCGAGTAGCAGTCAGTAGGTTTTGAACCGGAGACCAACAGTTCCACTGGCGGCGGCTCTACCCCTGGACCACTTGCTCATTGAAACGTTTGCGAAACATGGCAATATCACACATACCATTTCGAGTATTTCTTAAATTATTTTAAAAAATCACAATTTCCTTTTTTCAGAAAGAATTGTTTTGCACATAATTATCTTATTTTTTCCCTTATGATTTAATGATTCAATTTGAAGCCCCACATATCTTATTCTTTATTTTATCTTTACATATTCGCAAAAATTGTAGTAAAACATTTCAAATTTTCTATCTCAAAAATAAATTCAAGTACTCAGGAATCAGATATACTTAAATCAAAATTTGAAGTTAACAATAAATAACACTTAGTTGAGGTTTAAGAACAATAGACAATGATTTTAATTTAAAAAACAAACTAGAGTTTGTACGTCTTATTTTATTTACAGCCACAATGATTTTTTTATTTCCTGTATTGATCGAAAGTAAAATCTAAAATGAATCTGAATCTATTTCATCTCAGGTTTTTTTTCCAAGGGATTACTTCCTTAATAAAAACTCTGCAAAAGTTAGAGAATATTAAGTTTTTTTCCTCTCACTTTACTTTCATTATCTTTCAAATGGCTTTCATTTTTTCAGGATCAATTAACTAAATTAGCTTACTCAAGACTGCCTATTTCTAATGATCAATAACTTTTTCAAGTAACAATTAAAAATGTCCAGTTCAATCCTACTTTTGTCATAAAATTTATTTTCTTTTCCGATAGAGTACAGATATTTTTCTGGATAATTTTTTATTGAATGGGAAGCCATTTTCTATTTCATCCTAAAAAGTTTTTCTTTCCTCAAATGCTCTAATGGGGATAATGTTATTATCTTGTTAAAAAATTCTTTTAAAAAATGAAGTTTTTTGATTTCATTGCAGTGTTTTTTTTTTTTTTTATAATAATATTTTTGCACAGGCTTTATAAATGTGCGTGTTTCGTTTTTGAAATAAATATTACACAGTTACGAAACAAAGCATTCATTGTAACTGCGTGTATTTCCTTTTATCTCTTGAGTTTTATTTTAATTTTTAAATACGGAATATTTTTGAACAATAAGCGTCATGCAATGAACGTAAGCGTAAACATTTATGTGAAATTTGTAACAACGCAGCATTTAAATAAGCAATTTTAAATTCAGTAATTGTTTTCATAACTTGCATATATTTTTCCTTTCCTTTAATAAAATTATCGAAGCAAATTACATTTTTAAATTATAAATTTCTACATAAAAGCCATTTATTTCGTGAATAAACATTTCTGATTGTGCTTTTATGTATAAATCTATTCTCAAATATTCATTTTAAAATGATAATAGTTTAGTACTGAATTAAATGTGATAGCCATATTCTGTCATGAAATCAATAAACTAGAATAATAATTAACCTAGTGTATCAATTGAAGTCTCACTTTAGACAGATATATATTTGATTAAATATTAATTGTAGTTCATCATGAAAGCCGAAGGAATGTGTTTCAGTTTCACTTTGATATGTGAAATACAGTTAAATATTTGAGAAATTATAGATTCGTGTTTAATTTAACAATGGATCTTTTCCTTGTTCACTTTGTACAAACAATATTAAATAATTGTACCAGTAGAAAACACAAAATGATTCTTCATTTTGTGCCAATGTAGAGATCAAATAGGATTACTAGTAAAAAGTATTTAATTTACATTTTTATCAAAAATGAAAATGATATAAACATATTTCGCAAGTAACCTTAACTGAGAAATAATAAAATAGTAAATGATTTAATTTACCGAATGTATTCGAATCTAAGCCGCACTCCGAATTCTCAACACGTTATTGTGAAAAAATAAAAAAATAGTGTAAAATGGATTACCAATACCCATCATTTACGAAATCAATAAAAATATTTAAAATGAGATATATTAAAAGAAGTAAATAATTTATTTCATCAGTAAAAAGAAACTTTTAAATATACATACACGAACTTGTAATTACTCTAACCATCACACAATACCATCTTCAATTCACCCCCAACCAACGATTTTTCAGCTTTCTATTCTACACCGCATCCGATTTTCAGCAGCATTAACTTTGGAAAAATTGCGCGGCTTAGATTCATATAAATATGGCACATATGGGTCGAGGGTTGTTTCAGTATTTATGTATTCAAAGAGGATTAGCAAGAGATGTAACTGTTATTATTTCGCGATTTAACTGTCAAGTTATTTTGATGATTTGGGTACACAAATTGTCAAATTTTTTTGAACCAAAGAACTTCTAACCTCTAAACTTTGAAGTCTTCAGTAAAGGGCTGCCATCTATTGAATTAACATTAACTTTTCCCGAGAATCAGTCGGGTTTGACAAAAAGATTAAGCCGAAATAAACGTCTCCCGATATATATTCGGGTAAAACAATACGATGCACTCAAAAAAAATTACCCCGAGTAATACTCGGGCGTGACATTTTCTAACACCAGTGCTGTGCCAGAGATTATCTCGGGCATGACAGTTAAAAGGGTAACAAAAATGTTTATAATACCGCCATGTCAAAATACAAATTACTTACACGTATATATAAAATTATGAACTTATATCTAAAATTATTGTATTTTTTCTATTGAAAAATCAGATCTGTTACCTTGTACGAAATTATCTTCCTTCAGTATTGAATGGTAAATTATTGGGAATGTAAGGGACTTGGGAAGATTGTATACTTCCTTGCTATGTGCTTAATATACTGCAACATTTAGAAACTTTGGATATAAATAAATAAACTGGCGTTCAATTTAATAACGAAGACTATATTTTGTGGAATACGTAGCTACCATATTGTCAGTCACACCCTCTCAGGAACGTTGGATATAACCCACTACTCAGCAAAGCGTCAAACAAGAGAAGTGACCGTTAATACCTCCGGCGCCACGACTACCGTCCACTTGGCAGGACTAATTTAATCCAGGAACTGTTGAGCTTTGCTTAGAGTTCAATAACTAGATTAGCCTAGCATCTCCAAGCAGCCTTTGAACTGTAATAAACATGGAGCTCTCTCTATGAGCGATATGTGTTTGTAGAAGATGGATCTTGATAAGAGTTAGAAAAGGGTGGATACACACACACTAAAGAAAATGGATTGCCAGATGCGACGTGTATCATATCTTGTTTAAGAATGACTCAGAAGAGACTTTTGTCATCTAATTTACTGGATATGAAATTTTGGTTAGTTATATATATATACAGTTGGTGTTTTTGTGTATCGTTTTTTACTGCGGAAAGGTGTTTAATGCGCTACCTACAACATTTTGTATGCAGTTAATTCATCCTTTGAAATAGTAACAATGTAAAATGTAGAATTGTGAAAACATGGTTAACACTAGATTGCCCAAGGAAGTCATTTTGACTGCTTTTTAATTTCAATTAGAAAACTAATTACATATATAATGCACAATTTCTTTGAATTTTTTAGAATATATTTTTTTCCAAGTGAAGTACATTTTTTTTATTGTTAATATTTACTAATAACTTGTTATATGACTGTAAATAATATAAAAAGTATTAAAAGTTAATTTTTTAAACAAATTTCTTAACACATTAATCATTCTTTCACAATATGCAGTCATTTTGACTGCTTTGGGGCAATACAGGTATATACTAAGTTTCAGTCTTTCTAGTGTTAAAAATTCTTACTGTCAAGCAGTGTCAGAACTGAATTTTGTTAACGCGTGTTGTTTCTATGAAAATAAAAATTGTTGTACCTAACTTTCAATTCCAAAATTTATGAAATAGTATTAAATAAGTAGAACTTCAGGACTCTCTCTTATCACTTTTAGCAATTATTTTTTAAATAAATTTTCCTGATAAATAATAATCATTATATTGTTTTGTTTACTATGTATAGATAATAATTATAATTTCGTTAAATAATAAAGACGAATCTTGGCAGTAAATGCACGAAGATAGTTTCTCTATATCTGAAGAAGTAGTACATTTCTACTAAAATAAATTTTATATAATTTCATTAATTTCGAAACATAATTTAATGAAACTGGCTAATAAGTTTTAGAAATTTTCTATTCCTTTATTGAAAAAAAAAGTTCATCCTTTTGGTTACAATTCAATTTTTTTGTGTATAAACGATTTTTTTAACTGGTTTAACACATAAACAACTTTTAATACTGTTGAATGTCTTCGGTATAATTAAATAATGATAAAAATATAAATTATCGTTTCAAAAAATATGTAACTATTGGTCATAGTTTCTCAGATGATTGCATGAATATAAATAGATTACCTATGCCTGGAATAAAAATTGTTTATCACATGTGCTCATATTCATTTTAAATCAAATCTTACTACATCAATTATTAGAAATAATATAAAATAACGAGTAAAAATTCAGAACTTCTAATGAATTAATATTAAGACACACGTTTAAAGATATATTATTAGATAATACGTTAAAAACAGTAATAAAGTATTCGATGATATTTCGAAAAAATAGATGCCAGCAACCCTTTTAAATATTAAATTTAATGGTAACAATGGTATATGTTTGTAAAAACTGCAAAAAACTTTGTTATTAGTGCATTAAAAATACGCACAAAATCATTTAGAAAAATACATTGTAATATTATTAGTCAGCTGCATAGTCTTTAAAAAAAGAAAATCTATCATAAAGTTACTAGACGTAACATTCATTTTTTTAAATTTTATTATGAAATATGTTTTAAAATCTGTGTAAAACTATACAAAATAACCAACTATCAAATAGAATCAAGTGTTTAAGTGTTTTAAAACATTGCATAAAATATTTTAATTTTAATTCATCGACTAACTTTAAATATTCTAATATTAAAAAGCGAATGAGAATAAACGATAAGGAATTCATTTGATTTTAATGCGATTCAAGTTCGATTAAATTGTTCGAATGTGCGCATCATTTCGCCCGAAGCGTTTCCTGCCAAATTCAAACCACGTAAAGCCTTAAAGTTCTAAAATTAAAAAAAGATAAAGACGCTTATCAAATGACACATCTGAAACGAGAATACTGGAAATGGAAATTTGAGAAAGAAGAAAAAGTTGGGAAAAAAAGAAGTTATTCCATCTACGGTGAAAAGTGATTTAAAAATGTGAAATAAAGCTGCGTCAAATGAAGCCAGTTCAGTTTTTGAATTTATTACTTCATTGGAATTGTTATACTGTTTCAATTTTCTTAGAAAAGAATAAAATGAATAAAATAGTTGGTATATATGTAAGGAGCAATGCTACCTATGCTGTAAGTGTACCGTTACAGAATTAATAATAAAATATAGAAGATATATATATTTTTTAAAAAAATGTGTGTAAAAAAAATAAAGTACATTGATGCTCAAAATTAAGACAATTTCGGATTGACTACCTCTAGAAGTATTTAATAGAGATTTTTATGAAATTAGGAATTTGTATGTATAGAGAGAGAATAATATAATACAAAAGTTACCATTCAACACTGCATTCACATGATCATGTATACGGCTCATCAGCTCAAGGAAGTATAAAAGAAGGATTATAGAAGGCGGAACAAAAAAGGGGGTTGATAGGGAGCATGTGTATGGGGTTTCCCTTTCTCTCTATACAGCTTTATCAACGTGAATTCATGTTGGAAATGAGCTATTCAATGATTCTATGTGACAATCGGTCTCATCATGTCAGCATCACTGCTTTCAAGTCCTAAATGATTCTAGGAGGGAGAAGACGAATTGAGTTCCCCAAATACACTCTATAGGGTTAAGGCCGGAAGATTTATCTATTCAACAAATACCCTCAATTTTCAGAAATTCATCTGCTAGATGTGTTCCTTATGGACGAGCGTTGAAATCCATAAAAATGATAGTGAAATCATCCCTAGGTAAATTAATATAGAGCTGTAACAGCTCATCCCTATACCTCATACCAGTCTCGGAGAATTTGTAAAATGTAGTTTTTGCACCATTTCAATATGGTACCTTTGTAGACCATCAAACTTACCAGTTCAGAACTGATGCATGGTAAATCTGTCAAAAATGTTCCTACGTTGGCGTGATTTTAAAGTTTGAATAGCGAGATTCTAGGGGTCAGGTGTCATTCTGATCAGTTGACCGGGTTTTAAATCTACAAGGCTTGATGCCAATAGACCGATCTCGTGTTGCCTTTTAGTGTGCGACGTTAATAAACAATAAAACAATAAACCTAGACCAACCTTTCAAGTAAACATCATCTATTTATGCATGAAGGAAACATACCAAATGGTAGTACTTCAAGATTGTCCATATTTGTACTATGTTATTATTAAATGGCAATATATGAAATTAACTGTTTTTTAAAAAAATATGCATAAATATTTTCAAAATGAATAGACATTTTGTTAAATCAACTAATTGTAAAATTAGTCTTAGATGTGAAATGACTTTTGACCTTCTAATGTAATAAGTTATACAGAGGGAATACAGATTAAAAAGTAAACTCAGAATATGAAAAATAACAAAAACAATAGATTCGACAAAGTGATTTGGAAAAAAAAATGTTTTTTAAAGAGAAGATTTCGGTTGGATAAAACCAAAAAGAAAACCGACAACCTGGCTAACTAAGCTACCGTCTCTCCGCAGCTTTTGTTTTTCTTTTATAAACAGTGCAGTCATTTAATGTCCTTTTTTTGTTTTTGTTTTTACTTCATCGGTATTTTCTCGATATTGACACACACATACACGCACACGAACTGTAAGTACGAGAGGTGGAGTCGAAGGTAGAAAATCCATCATTAGAAAAAGATTTGCTCCTGAGGAAGACTTTTACGTCTTTGGCAATAACTCGCAACGTTCAAAGAAAACAAAAGTGAATTCGTCTTTTTTTGTTTGACTGACTTTTGCTTTATTTTTTAGTATTGTTATTTGTGGATGTCATTGGGAAAAATAATGAAAAGGTAAGCGAAGGAAGGGATGAACATCCAACTTCTCTTCCAAAATCTTCCCCTTTCCCCCCAATTTCTTGTTCAAAGGGATCTTTGGGGACTTAGTAACCTAATGAGGGATTGCAGATCCCCCTTCCTCCCTTTTATCATTGTTACATACGCTGTTGCCTTCCTCTTGTTTTACCCCTTCTGTCAGTTCAAAAAAAAATATTGTTTTGTTCTTTCTATAAATTGAAACTTAGCTTGTCATTGATCCTTCAGTGTTAAAGTAATTTTTTTATTATATATTTCATTTGAAAAATTCAGGTAAGAGTTCTGCTTATGCAGCTTCATAGCAAGATTATAAGTATTTAGAGTTGTAAATAAATTATAGTTTAAAAAAAACTATAAAAGTGCGCTTTTATAGTTAATCGAACTAAAAAGTAAAAAATAATTCTTAATATGAAAATAAAATGATTAACGGGAAAATGAATGTCATTGTGGTAAAAGCGTGGGGTGCTTCGTAATGCATTTTAACTCTAATTCTGCATTTCAGAATAGAACTGGTAAAAAATTATAACCACACACACACATTGATATCGAGCACACGACGTTTTTACCTCAATGACATTAATTTTCTCGTTAGTCATCTTATTTTCATATTGAGAATTATTTTTTACTTTTTAGTTCGATTCACTGTAAAAGCGTGTTTTTTTAACTTTTTTATAAACTATAATTTATTTTTAATTTTTTAGTTCAATCTACAATAAAAGTGTGTTTTTGTTTTGTTTTTAAAACTATCATTTATTTATAGGATCAGCCAACGCATCCTTCCCTTTTGCACATAAATAACACTTTTTTGTTTGCTTTATTTGTATTAACCATGCGCGTTTTCGCTTTAGGGTTGTAACTTAATCTTTTAGTTGCCAAATCTGGAAATGAGAAATCGATAATCCTGATTATCCTGATCAGGACAATGAGAAAAAAATATTAAACTATTGTATTTTCATCGATTCTTGGCATGTGTGCAAAATTTAGAATTAATCCAACCTTTTGAAGTGGGCAAAAATCGAGTTCAAAGATTCTGCTACAAACAGATGAAACTAATAAAAGCGTGTTAAAATGGTTGTATAGAGAAAGGAGGTAGCAATATAGATCTAGATAGTAAACACGTACACTCATAACTAAGTTCTTACGTTTGTATGAGAATAGCATATATTGAGATTAAAATGCAGTGCAATAAATGTAACAAAATTATAGTAGAACTTTCTTATAAAAAACAGTTACTGTTTTTTTTCCCAAAAGAATTTCGAAGATCTTACTGAAATATGTGATTTCTTTTTAGACATTACACTTTTTCAAAGCTAGAAAAATTACTTTAAAGTAGGTTTAGAAGTTGGAAAATCATTTTTGGTATAAAATTTTCTATTCAGTGCAAGGAAACAAATTAATTATTATTATAACCGGCTACTTAGAGGAATGTTTGAGTAATCTGAGAAAACCTCGGTATACGATTTATTTCAATACAAATAAATACATAGAGTGGGAAATTGAGATTTGATTTAATATAATATTCGAGAATCATATCGACTGACTTTGGGCTTTAAATAAATATTTTTTACAAGGAAAAGTGAACTAAGAAATTCTTCTACGAAAATTGTTCGCTGTTATTTTCGATACTTTTAAAAATGTTAAAAAGAGAATACATACAGGTTTATCATTTACAAGATCATCGAATGGAAAGTAATTAAGTTCAAATGATTTAGCGGTAAATATAGATTACAAGTTGCTTGAAATAGATGAGAGAAATGATACATAACGGTGAAAAAAATTAGAAATTCATCTAAAAACTTTAAATTTAAATATTATGAAACATTTCAAGCATGCATGCCAAAAAAATAAATGTGTTAACACTTGTTAAAAAGGAAATTAAATAACTAAAATACATTATGAAATTCAATGCTGAAGTTTCCATAAAAGAAAAATAAGCTATCGAAGCTCAAACATGGTACACCCTATTATTAATAACTTTCAAATCAAAACCACGTAACTGGAATAAAATTTTTCAGAAAATATTTGTGCATGATATTACTGCAACTGAAGAAAGGAGAAATAAAAAGAAACGAAATTTGAAAACCAAAGAGGAGATCAGTTATTCGTTTGCAGGTGCTTCATGCTAGTAACAACTAAGGATGAAACAAACTGCTATGCTTACGCAATGCCTGCATTTGATGAAGATAGGTTTTCTATATAAAGATGTCACTCACAGACGGAATCCTACACTGGAAATGAAACGACTTTTCATACCAGCTCAAAGAGGCTACCTACTCCAGTTACCGAATGCAATTGCAATTTCGTCTTTTCAAAGAGACATTTGTTACATATCCCATCAAATAAGAAAGTCAACGTTTGCTGCCTTTTTTTTTTCTTCTACCGTGAGGAAGTCATTCTGATCTTATTTCTTCTCAGTTATAAACTTCAAGGGTATTTATCATTTTTTCTTGCAAGATTTAAATTTATTTTTGAATTTCCCGGTTAGAATGATTTGAAAAATATATTTTATCATTTGGAATTCATATAGTATTAATATACAAAACTAGACCCTGCATGAAGGTTGTAACTTGAGCTGTTATATGGAAATTGTAGGATTAATTTGAATTTTTCATATTAGATGAAAATCATATTCTTATAAAATAAAAACTTATATATATTGTATCCAGCATTTATTATTGACCATTTCGGTGTTTATATACTGAGATTTAAAGTACGTTATGAACGTTTAAAAATAAGTTTGACTGTGTCTTGAGATATAATGACATTTGAAAGGCTTATTATTTACCATAGATATAAACTTTCCGCTATGAACATAAGCTATTTCTTGGAATTCAAATTTGAGGTAAAGGTATTTACTGAAATTATTTTTCGAAAAACATTAGTCAATCAAAATATATTTAATTTATTACTATAATACATTGCAAGTAAAACTTCACTTATTCATTTGGTTTGACATCAGCAGATTTTATAAAACGTATGTACATATTGTCCAGTTAAAATTCTGTAATACAAATAATTAAAAAATTAACTGAATCAAAAATTAATTAAGTTATCTTGTGTCAAGATTTTTTTTTATCAGACCTACTAAGTATAGTTCAGTAAAGAAATATTTTTATAGATATTGACATATATATATATATATATATGTATATATATATAATTATTTCATATTGTTACAAAAGCATATAATTGTCATGCATAATTGTTTCAAACAAAGTGGTCCATGGACTTCCGGTTAGCGAAAGCTGATTTATACCGTTTGATACCAAAGAATAATTGTTAATTCGAATAAAAATGTTAGAGATTAAATTTAGAAATGAAATAGTTCTAATTATAGTTGAATGTGTTTTGTAATACATATTCATCGTTGACTTATAAAAATAATAAGTTTTCAAAAAAGGCCTATTTATATGCGGTCGAACCTCTATTTTGCGAATTTTTCCATTTTACGAATTTTTTCCTGGAACCAAGAACCTTATACAATTTTCTTCATAAAATAACCTCTAAATAGTGAAGTGAAATTTCTATTTAATGAATTTTTTTCTTCTGATTTGAATTTTTTTCCCCTATTTTTAAAATATTTCTGGACATTTTAAATTATTTTCTCCTTTAAAACATTTTACAGAGATCATTGACCTTGAATCGGTTTAATCAATTGCTCAATGCCCCGAGAGCAATAAAATTGGAGTAATTTTTCAAACAAGAAAAACAGATTTTATCAGTAATTAAATTTAAGGACGCATGTGATAATGTATGCTAAAAATTACATGTTGTAAAAAAATGCGTGTTTAAAATTGCTTTCAGGCATAAAATTACAAAATGTAATTAAAGTTCATCTATTTTAATATATTTTTTTAAAAGTTGAAAATACAGTGTTTTTGTAGACAATGTTTTTTCCCCTTGTTTTTCTTGTAGATTTATCTTTGTGTGTTGGGTAAGATTTATAAAATAAATACAAAAAAGGTATTAATATAATTACTTTTTATTAATATATAGTGTTTATGAATTTAAAATAGGTTTTGTATGTGGTTCATAAAGGGTATTAAAAGATGAATTTTTATGTAACGAACTTTCCACATAATGAACATTTTTTTCAGGAGTTAGCGACTTCGTTCAATAGAGGTCCGACTGTATATGCATGTATAGAACATCTAAAATACCAAAAATTCTTACGTGTTGATCTAAATTGCATAATATAATGTATATAAAAACTAATAAATATGGAAATACTTGAGCTTTCACATATTTACGGATACATGTGTGATTTTTTTTCTTATTTGCTTAATCATTCATTTAGCAGTTTTCATCAGCTCTGAATATTACAGTAATATATTTATACTTTTTTTATATATATAAATAAATGGAGCAAAATGTATAGGAATGCAGGAAACTGGATGGAAAAGGTTGGAGTTAATTAAGATTTAAAAATCTTAATTGCAGATAAAGTAAGAGGTTGAGTGTGTCACCGTCGTGGGGTTCAACCCCTCTTCCATCATACCGGAGACTCAGATTGAGAGAGACGGTTAGGGAAACTAATCCTGGAGGAATATGATTATCTCATCTCAAACCTCTGACATCGTTCAACTCTGTCTCTTCATTCCATCCTTTATCTGATAGTGAAATATAAAGAGGGATCGTTTCCATATTGTGTAAAAGATCATATATAATTTGTAAGTACTAAGATAATCCCTTTGTTGTATGCAATTATATTGTTTTAAAAGGTTTCAGCTCCTAATTTGAAGAAAAATTTCAAAATACGTGTTGTCAGTTTAAAACAAAAAAAATCCTTTAAATGAACTGTATTTTAAAATGTTTCCTTTTAAAATGTTACTGACGTTCAGTAAATAAATATAGATGTAAAAATTTCGTTAGTAATCAATCAAATGTAAAAATTCTAACGTTAATTTTTTTTTTTTTTTTTTTTTGACGATTACTTGTAGATCAAGTGTTCAATTCAGTTAAACTGACTTGTTGCATTATTTATTCTTTATTTGCATGATCTGTAAAACAATAATTTTCCTTTTACACGCAGAATTTTTTTTTATATTAATCCTTATTGATGGTAATAAGCCAATTATAAAATAACAATTATTATCATTTGAATATTTTTATATATATTCAAGTTTTTACATTAATAATATTTTAAAAATTACTGATACTCGATGAAATAAAAAAAAGTATTTAAGAAGTAATAATAAATAATGGTTTAATGTTTAAGTTCTTTTTTTAATATTCGTAAAATTTACATATGATTGTAACTTTTTGCAAGTTTTTACACACTATTTATTGACAAATTCACAACCTCTAATGGTTCCCTATTAGAGCTTTTGTTTCAAGTAACGAAATAAAACAATGAACTTAAATCAATAGATTCCGTATGCAATCTTCGATATGAATTGCAGCATTTAACATATTTTTTGGCAAATATTACGTATAACGGGACTGAAAAGCTACGATTATATATGATAACTGTAGAAAAGTAAAGAAAATCTTGGGAATGGTTCGATATAACTATTTAGTTCTGGTTAAGGGTTAGTGTGTATATTTTGTATAATAGATATTTAGCTTCACTTTTGTGAATATTCTATTTTTTAAAACACTAATTTCCATT
Organism: Trichonephila inaurata madagascariensis; assembly: GCA_019973955.1. Lineage (NCBI taxonomy): Eukaryota > Metazoa > Arthropoda > Arachnida > Araneae > Nephilidae > Trichonephila > Trichonephila inaurata. The sequence goes on from BMAV01007737.1 coordinate 429,593, forward strand.
TAAGTTTCAAACAAGTTGAGTATAACTACAAATATTACTTTGTAGAGATATAGTTTGTCCCCGGAAAAAAAAAATCGTTCCCGCTAGAGGTGTTTTAAGGCCTTTTGTCTGTTTCGTTTGACAAAAAGAAAGAACTGTCTCAAAGAATGTCTGCTTCAAAAAGACAGGATATCGGGTTGCAGTTTTATTATAGAAGAATTGCGGAATATTTGGGTACCTGCGAACAAATGCATTCAAAGAAATACTGACACGTTTAAGTTTTTATGTACTGACATTTGACTTTCGTGGAAGATATATAAAAGTAATGCCTAGAGGTGAACATCTAATAGTCATGTTAAGAACATTTCTCTTAACATATTTATTTATGCGAGTCACACATTGGGAACACGGACAATTAATTAAATTTTCTTTCTTGATTTACATGTGTATATTGCAAATGAAATTTATTAATTTAATTTGTTTAAGTATGAAAACAATTTCTTAGATATATCTTTAAAAATATGAAAAAAAAATGTTTTTGGAATAAGAAAGAATTAAATAGCAGTTTTAAATAAATGCATTTATTTCTAAGGTATATTCTTACTAAATGGTATAACTACAGCTTATCTATAACAATTATTTAAAAATGACTTTAATTCGATAAATGTTATGCAAAATATTTGAATAATGATTGAAAAAAGTGCACGTGCATGTGTATGTGCCATAGACACATTAATGCAACTGACAGAATTAAAGACAATGCATTAATGTTTACGTATTCTCCATTAATATAAAGAACTTGGATTTTTAATATTTAAATGCTGGCGATGGCAATCCTAGCGATGCAAATATATATTTGGATAGTAAACAAATAAATCCATACATAATGTCTGAGATTATTTGTATATTATAATCAACAAATTAAGTGAAGAAATAAATTAATAGCCATGAGATAATACAGAATTGAAATATTTTTCACCCTCTCACAAAACTTTAGAATAAAGAGCAAGATTAAAACATTTTAGTCAAATACAGAATGTGGGCGTAAATAGAAATTAGTTTCAGTTTTAGTTCATCGTAAAATCTAATTCTCTTGATTTTCTGATGTTTTAAAGTCGAATAAAAAAAATATCTGCTTAACGTTCCAATTTCGATATTTTCATAATTATAATTTTTAAAAAATCTAAAATTTATTAAGCTCCGAAGGATTTTAGATCCAGTAAGTTGATTCAATCTCTTATTCACATAAAAATTGGACTTTATTAGCAAATATGTGAAGTCTACCAGCATTTATACTTAATCTGAAAAGTTTAATTTCTATAGCTTAAAAATTTTATAAGCTTAGTTATTTTAAAAAATTTAATTTCTCTTAAGAATATTATGTGCAAGAATTCCTATATCTCCTCTCCTTGTAATCTAAAAATTGAATGATAAGAGTCTTTGAATGAATAAAAATAAAGATTGAAAGAAGTACAGTGATTGAAAATCAAGTTTTGCTTAAGATTTGTAATTGAATTAAATACAAACAGATATTTTTTTTCTACTTCAGTTATGCATGGGTTAAATTTTAAATGGAAGGTGGGTAATGAAGAAAACAAATGGGTTTGAAAATTATCAAATCTATATCCTTTATGACTGAGGTCCAAGAACACGAAATATATGTTTAAAAAAACTATGAATGTTGTTTCATAAAACGAAGTAAAAGTATTTTCTTTATCATGTGATTGCTTATAACCTTAATCATAATCTTCTTCTTTGACGCAACAGCCCTGGATGGGCTAAGGCCTTCCCAAGAATCGTCTTCCATTCCGATCTCAGCTTAGCAACAGTTCTCCAATTAGTCACTTTTAAAACTTCAAAATCTTCCTCCACACAATCAGCCCAAATCTCAATTTGGGCCTACTCTTAGTTCTAGTTCAAATAAGTTTGTAATTGAAAATTCTGAACGCCAAGGATGAGAGGTCCATACGGCAGATGTGGTCCGCAAACCTCAAACGACCAATTTTGTTGGATTTAATGACATCTGCTTTCTTAAATAGCTTTTATATAATTAAAAATTGTATCGTTGTCTCCACAATCTATTCTCATTCACAGCACCAAAGATATACCTAAGAACTTTTCGCTCAAAGATGGCTAGCTGTTTAGTCTGTGATTTAGCCAAAAACCAAGTTTCAGATCCATAGGAAAATATGGGTCTGATGATTGTTTTATATAGGGTAATTTTTGTAAATATTTTAATCACTTTTGACATTAAGAAAGTTCTTAGACCATGAAAGCAGCGATTAGAAGCAATCATACGTATTTTAATTTCATCACAATGTCGTTTACAATGTTAATGTTTGAGCCCAAATAGGCAAAGTTATCAACCGCTTCAAACTTAACTTAGTCATGATATCATTGTCCTAAATAAGGATGTTTAGAAATTGTTTTCAAACTCTTTCAAGAAAATCCACATTAAAATAAAGTAACTATTTTCCTTAAAATACATTTTCTGTCAATATTATGGTGCATCATATAAATTAAAACTTTTTAGTTTAGCAGTTTATCAGAATAGTTTGGATATAATAGGCAAAATTCTGATTTCCTAGCAAACATTTTCCATTACTTTGAATTTCCCCCAAAGGGTACAGAATCTTTCATAAAATTCTTTTCTTATTTTCATTCGATCTTGTTTCCTGCATTCATTATAAATAGACTACCCTCGCTGTTAGCATAAAGCTCTAAACATCAAATCTGCGGAAATATTTTGTCAATTACATTGTGAAGTGCTAACAAAGAACGACGAAAGGAAATCCAAATAGGAGTTTCTATACAAACTCGAGTTCATTCATGGCTTTGAATTTGAAGTAAATATTTGCCGTACTGAAGTAGGAACATTGATGTTACCACAGGACTTTATTGTGCGGTATAAAAATATCTTGAGCAAATGTAATCTTGAAAAAGACGGGTTAATACCCTCTATTTTATAAGATGTATTGAACATAAAAATGATAAAAAAGAGAAATAAGAATATTGTTTTCTATTTCATTTTTCTTCGTTGTTGCATATACTATAATTGTAGTATGTAAGTAAAAGTATATTTTTTAGAAATAAGCAAGGAAAAAAATGCTGAAAATATGGATTTCATGAAGCAAAGGTTTGAAATTTTCATAATTTAAAATGTAGTAACATTTTTACTTATTTAAAGACGCATTATTTATTAATCTATTTAATAAGATGTGTCTATCACATTAAAGCATTTTATATTACACAAAATATGCGTATTTGCTGATAAATATCTTTTAAAATATTTTCTTTTTAATTGCATGCAAGTTTTCAATTGAAAAAATAACAATTGTGTATTTGAATAACGAAATGATGAAACAACATGACTTTATCTTTTAATTTATCCAAATAAAAAGTACTCGCATGCATCTCATATAATTGAAATATTTTTTGTGGTTTTTTGCAACTTTTTATCTTTACAACATGAGTGATTCGCAATTTAAATTTTATCATTCATGTACGATAAGTATTCAAAATGAAATGAAATGTATGAAAAGTATTGTTGTTAAAAATAAATTATTTTGTAACATAGCTTTCATATATAAATATAGTTTTCAAATATTGTTCAATTAAAACATATTTATGAATCACTTTAACTTCAGTACATTACATATGTATAGAATCTGAATCGTTTGAAAAAAAGATTTTTTGTGACAAAGTAAAGGAGTTGAATTTTTCATACTATTTGAGATTACGAGATAATTAATTACATAATATTTAATCCGGAAACAATAAGATCTCTGGTACCAAATGAAAATATAGATACTAAAAATTTAAATTACATTTGGTTATTTTCTTAAATGTTTATAACAATGGAACATAAGCAAAATTGGGAAAAATTAATGTCTTTCATTAATAGATAAGAAGACATAAAATACATAATGCTAGTAAATAATTTGGTTAGAAAAAATACAATATACTACTAAAATTATTTGTATCTATAAATGAAATAAATGTTTTTCCATTTAAAAATTCTCGCATAAGTATTTTAAAGCATTCATTTGTTACAAATCATCCTATTTTAGATCATATTTATGATTGGTGTTTTTTACGTCTTACAAATTCTATGCTACACTAACACAAAATAGTATTATTCTGCATATTACCCGGACTTTAAATGGTTCTGGAATGAATGCTTAACGAAATAAAAGCTTCAGGATTAAAAAAGAAAAAAGAATCGTAGTAAAAGTTAGAGAATACAAACATTTAACCAACTCTGTAATCGAATTAACACTCTTGGATAAGATTAAATTGCTAATTACTCGTATGTTACTTTTATGCTTCAAAATTTACATCTATATGTGTTTCAGTGAAGTTCAAAAAATCTTAACGCATATTCTAATGTAAAAGACGTTATTCTGGGTACAATTTATGAAACTAAAAGATATTATTTTATTATAACTTTTTGAGATTTTGAAATGCCGAATTTCAGTTAGAAGAGATTTTCTAGATAGAATGCCTCAAATTGAATGCATTTTTTCAGTAATGATTCTGAATGCCTATTCGGATGTTTTTCTTGTTAATGTGAAAGTGATACAATACAAATCAGACTTAAAACGTACTACCAAATAAATCATAGGTTCTCATCGTGGGTGATAATGCCCCCTTATGGGCGTTTTAGGCTTTCAGGAGGGCAGTAAAAGCCCCAGAACAAGTTAGGGGGTTTTGAGATGGTATGGAGGGGCATAGGCAGATTGATCAAATAGAGTCTAAAAAAGACTAAAAAAACACGCTGATTATATACTAACAAAAGTAATATTTAATACTGGTTACCTTATGTTGATTGTATGTATTTAAAATTGTATATTTGTGTCAATAGCAAACTCAGATTTTCAAGTAAAAAAAAGTGGGGGCTTTAGAAAAAAACTAAATTAAGATAACATTATATTCATTATTTAAAAAAAAAATTGAATTCGTGTATTCACCATGTATTATGTACGCTCTTATATCTCTGCAGTGGGAGGGGGGCAGTATCGAAATATTCACTAGAAAAGCCATTTCAAAAAAGGTTGGGAACCTATGATATAAATTAATAATTTATTTTTATTCAATAACTAGTAGCAAATTTTATATTTCATCTGATGAGAAAATGACAACCTTCAATAATAAAAGGAATTCAAAGGTGAACAAAATAAAACAAACTGAATACAGTTTGTAGAAAAATAATAGAGTCTTTGAAAAATTCCTTTCAGAAGAAACAAGAGATTTCGTAAGGAAAATAGTCCGCCGAAAGGACCGACCATTACATTTCTCTTTGTGTGTGTGGGCTGGCGAGCACTTTCTTCATGATTTTCGTTTTCCCCATCCATGCAGGCTTTTTTTCCTCCCCATTTCCCTTCGAAAGGGATTATTCTTTGCCTAGTCTGTTGTTTTCTCAGATGTGTGCGCATTCCAAAATGTCCGACTACTCAGAAGTTATAAGAAGCAATCTCTATGGCAACTAAGCCAATCATAGAGCTCTGAGGAGACCACTAAGGTCATCTGAGCTTTCAGCTTCATATGCTTCTTACCTAGAAATCCTGTTGAGCCAATCATTTCTTATGACTTCTGTCTGTGCTTTTCCCCGGTTACTCTAGAGACACGTATTCGAAAAAAAAATGGCATAAAATATAAAGACGAAAATAAAAGTACGGCTTGTGCAGAAGTAAAGAAAATTTCTTCTTTCAAAAGAAACAAATGAGCCATGAACGAAATGGGAAGGTAAACGTCTCAATTCCCTCTTCTTTCGTCAATTACTGAGAGATTAATTACGAAACATTCTCGCTGTGAAATAAATTTTCGTTTTTCATTCGTATGTAATTAGCGAATGAAATATGGATTTTAGTAAAAAAAATTCCCGAGATAAAACACATTTTTCTTTTTTTTATAAAGCCTTAAAGAAGTAATAAATAACGTATTCTTTGATGAAATTTGTTCTTCGACAAATTTTTATTACAATTAGAACTAAACTTATTTGTTGTAAAGCTAAAAGATATATATTTTTTAAATTTATTTTATTATATTAAAGGAATTTTTCATTTATTTAATACTACCACTGAATCAACAAAAGAAAATATTAGGCTGAAACATAGAATAATATAAACAATGTAGATTTTGGTGAAGTTCTACATTATTCAATCGAAGTTAAATGTATTTAAGCTATGAGCTGAGTTGTGAAATTCGTGCGCCATAAAATTCTCACATATAAATGTAGAATTCTCACATATAAACTTTGCCGAAATAATTAAAGAATTTTTGAGAGTTATAATGTGTTAAACATGCTATCATCCTAGTTTTAAAGAAAGGCTATATATGCAAGTAAAATAAATATATTTAGAAGCGATATTGCGTGCAATAGATTTTTAGACAAGTATTAGTCAAAATTCCTGTATTTATTTTCAAAAAAAATCCTTGTATGGATTAAATTAACCATTTTTCTATTTGTTTTTTTATTTTTCTAGGATTCTTTAAATAAAGTATGGTACTTGGTGTCATTGATAGGTACACGCTTGCCAAAAGTTTAATTACAGATAAAACATCAAAAAGTATCTGCTTGTTAATCTTTTAATTGTAAGAAATTTTAGTAAACTTTTTCTTCTATATGTGTATCTATAGAAAATGTAAATCATATTCATAGTGTGACACCATATTGAAATTTGTATTAAAATTGGAAAAAAAAAATAATTAGCAACATATGTACCAAAATATCATTTTGATATATATATTCTAAATAGTTTTTCTAATAAAAATTAATAGTGTTGAATTCTGTTAAGATATGTTCAGATATGATGTATATAGATAATAGAGTGTTATGATACATATAGACAAATCATAATAGCTAATACCTTAAAAAGATATATTTTAAGCAACTCATGAAGTAGAATTTTTTTAATTCAAAATGTGATACATGAATTTTAGAAATTATGTGAACTGAGATTTATGTTATAGTCATACAGGAAAAATAAGAAATATTTTCTGACGTGACATAATTAATTTTCATTTTGTATAGATAAAATAGGAAAATAAATTATACTATACACGCTAAGATGATTTTGCGTAGTGAAATATTTTAATAGCAATTTACACTCATCATATTTTTACAAACCACAATTAGAAAACACCATAATATTCACAGAATGAAACTTGTTTTTAAATATTAAATTATTGCTTTTGTGTTAGATTGTAACTAAAGTTAAGCAAAAATATACATAATTAGAATATTTTGAGAATTGTCATCAATTAGTTTTTTGTAGAACATTTAAAGATTCACTCTTTACATACAAGCAGTGCGCAAACAAGGGAGGGGTCCCCTGGTCCGGAACTCCCCTCAAAGCCCTTGAATTTTTTTCGATTGATTATAATTCTATGTATATAGTGCGTAAAATTTAATTAAGTATTTGTTATTAATAATTAATTTTATTAATTAATGCTAATTATTTATTCAATAATTAATTTTTTTACTGTTTTTTTCTCTCGAAAATGGACTGAATCAAAAGAATATGTTAGGTGGCGTATTGGAACATGATACGATAATGGAGGACTTTTGACCCTGGACCCTTCTCCACCCCCCCTTAAAATATTCCTGTGTGTGCCACTGCATACAAGGTATACAAGTACATACATGTGTATAAATATATATATGTGCATGTGCAAGACTTAGATATAAGTCTAATAATAATTTAAATACCAAGTTTAGGTAAAAATACCAAATCCTTCTTTTCCCCCAATCTTTGGGGAAAAAAACTTTAAACAATGCTTAGAGAAACCCAAACAAGCAATTAACGAGAGTAACATTAAGTTAAATATTTCTCTGATGCCTCCTTTCGAAGGTTAACTTGAACGTAGTTGGTGAGGAGTTTTAATCATGAAATTCCAAAGACTGAACTATCATATCAACGCAATCGAATTCTCAGCAGGAACCACCATTGAATTTTAAGCAATTATTGGACATGGTAATTCACCTTCTAAAATTACTTATCCGTAACATTTTTCAAGATTCTTAATTAACTCAACTGATGGATGTAGTTGAGAATACAGATATAATACACGGGTACAGAGTTTTCTAAGGATGATTAATTTTTGTCTCTTTGTTTTAGTAGAAAATCGATTTGGGGTAGTTAATTATCTTTAATGTTAATCTTTCTTTACTGGGAAAATGTAAACTCGGAACGTGGGATTAAGTACTTGCAGATATGCGTATATTTTAATTGCGGGAATAATTTATTTTCTTAATGAAATTTCTTGTTAAAAATGGAAGCTGCGAGTTGTTTTTAGTATATTTAAACACGAAAATTTTCCACGGTTTTCTAGTATTCAAAAGCAAATATTGTAGAAGAATTAAATTACTGAGATAAATCTGAAAGGTTTTGGAAAAGCATCCATAATTTTTCATTTCAAGTGAAGATACTTTTATTATTTTTTTTTAAATCTGCAAGATGGTTAATTTATGCTGATAAAAGAATGAAGTATTCAGTATTTAAAGCAGAAATGTTTTTTAACTCAAGAAAATGGCATGCATTAGATAAGCTCGTATGTTTCAGGTTTCCTTATTTCTTTTGTAATTTACATCTAATGTAATGTGAAAGACGAAATAAACGAAGGCTAAGAATATTTAATATTTATGCTTTTTCGGGTTTTGTTATTTAAAAGTTAAAGAAAAATTTTGTTTTATTATATGGAGATCTATTTTCTTTGAAATTAATGCTATTTTTATTATTATCTGCATGTGATTACTTTTATAATTTAGAACAGCATTCTCAAAGTATTTATCAACTTGCTTGTAAAACCTTAATCAAAAACCTTAATCTTATCCAACATACATTTAATATTAGCTGTAAATAATTGATTTTTCTGTTTCGTTAGGCGTAAGATAGATTTTAGTTTTTTAACATATTTCTGAACTTCAGAGTAAAAAGACACCATTTCGCATTAGTTTTTACTTTATATTGGGATATTTTGAACATTTCGTGTTCTTTTTGCAGCTATGCAACGCTTGTGGATTTTCGCGTATAAGTGGATTTATTAATTTAAAAGAAACAATACATCAATTTTCTGATATCCCGGATGCCATCGGGATAAAAAAAATCAGTTGGACGTGCTTGTATGTGTAAAGAACTAATTTAAATTTACCTATTTAATTAGAATATTAATTTAAATATGTAATTAAAGAAGAATATTTTGGTATAAATTGGTCAAATATCAAAATATAAGTACGTCTTTGATGGACCTGAAAGAATGTATTGTCAAAAGTCAAATTGGAAGAAATATTAATAATTATTAATGTTTGTAACGCTTATTTCTGCGATGCAGAATGCGATTGCTGATTCAGTAAAGAAGTATATCATTATAAGTAACATACCTGTATTATTGATGCCATGAGGACGTATCCTGCTGTCATATCTGCCGGGTCCAATAATACTGTCCAGTATTTTCTTTTCTATTTGTCTGAAGTTTGCCTTTCCGCTGCAAAGAAAAGATAAATTATAATTAATAAGCTATCTAAATACTAAACTTCTAATGTTCTAAGAAACTTAGAGAATTTTATAAGTAATTTTTAGCAAAATTACTTCAAAATTGTTATATGATTTATATAAATAAATATATGGAAAAGTTACACGTAATTTTAAGAAAGGAAAGGAGATCTGTTAAATAAATGAAGGAAATCGGCAAATTAAAATTTTATCTTAAAGCTGAACTTATTGGATTGGTAACAAAAGCAATGTGTGATTGGAAAATCATCTTAAAGATACAAAAAAAAAAACCTTTAAAAATTTTTTTAAAAACATTCTTAAATTTTTTATAGTAATTGTGATCTGTTAAATTATTTGCATTACTTATGTTACTAAGCTCAGGAGATTTTAAATTTTCATTCCTGGGTTTCAGTATTTTTGAAATTATTTTATAAAATTTAATGGTTTTTTTTATAATATATAATAATTTGATATTATTTTTTAGAATATTAATATGAATAACTTTAGTAGAAGTGAAATTTCAATTTATGAATCATTTCAAAAGAGAATTATTCACAAAATAAAAATTAATACTACTTAAAAAGAATTTAACTTATATATGTAAAAAACGGAGATCGGTACTGTATTATCATTGACAAGATAAAATTTAAATTAATACAGTAAAAATGTGTGAAATTCAATGACAGATAAGTATTTTTATTAACAAATATGAAAACTATTACATAAATAAAAATATTAGAAATAAATTTTTAAAGAACCGTAATAACAAAATAGTGATTCTTTTTAAATGAATTTTTGATGTAACTTAAACAGAAGTTCATATTTACATTTCCAAGGTATTTAATATCGAAAAAAAGTTGTTCATTAACTCCTTAAAACAATTTTTTCAATTTCAAAAAAAAACTCAAGAAATAATAAAATTAAGATTGATTACTGAAAAATGTGTTTATATATAATACGAAAAGTAATCAACGAAGGAAATAATCAGAAATATTTGACAATAAATGGTAAAAGCAAATTAATATAACACAGATGTTATTTCTTTTATTAATATAACATTTTTACCTCTCCCATCAAAAATAAACATATAGCAATTTTCTCTATTAAAAAAAATCTAATAATCATATACAAAGCTATATATCCATATCTATTCCTACAAGAAATACTATACATTGCCATACATCCTTTCTTCTATTTGTTTCAGGTTTTAAAAATCTATCGATCTTTTTTCAGCGGATATTTATAACCAGAATCCCGACAGCTGAATACAGAAGCTGTTGATCTCGGCATTAAGGAAAGGAAATGTACGAGCGGAAGAAAGTAAAGAAAACGATGATATATAATAATAAAAAAAAGCGGCCTGGGGATCAGGTGATCCATCAGTTGGTAGCCTAGGGAGGAACAAACACAATCAGCTAAATCCCGGGCAATGATAGCCCCATGGGAGGTGCGACAACTAAAAGAGGAGGGGATGTATGAAGGAGTTTGTACAATGAGCCCATTCAGCTCTTGTATTATGCTTCAAATTAGTCCTGATATTTCTTATCGAGGCGCGTTTTCCTGCAGTATGATTGGTACTTGAAGCAGGGCAGCTCGAATGATTGGAAAAGTTTATTATTTTCGGGGTTTTTTGCCTTATATATCAACGAATAACCTTTAATTTTGCGTTATATCATGGAAATAAATCTTGGAAATATCGATTGCTATAGATACCCGATGAAATAATTTCAATGTAGCTCATCTTGAAATTAAGAATTAAACTTAAGGAAACACAGTACGATTCAATTGACAAAAAGCTGTCAAAAAATCAGATATAATTTTCTTAGCTTAAATTATTATTTATGTACTTTTCTATAACTTCACACAAAATTTGAAAACCTTAAACTTAAAAAACACAGAATTATGATAGCTTTTACGTTCGTTTTTATTCACATCCCTATGGCACGTACCCAAATCAAAACTTTCAACTTAATTATCTCAGAAAGATAAAATAACTAGTTTATCTTCATTTAAAATGCTAAGGCCTTTTTTTTCTCTTGTGCCTAATGCTTTGAATTTTTTTACCTATTGCTAATAGTACATGTAACAAAAGTTGCTATGCATTTTTGAATCATAGCAATACTTATTTTTAAAAAAATAATTGAGCTCAGAATTTATACATTTCTTAAGGAATTTTCAATAAGCATTCTTAAAAAGAAATATTGTACGACTACTAATCATATTATTGCAAAACCCACACCAACTTTTGTTATACATAGTTTGACGCACTTGTCAATAAAATTTCATGTGTGCACGTAAACTTTTGTAGGAGGAGTAGCATTTTAAAATAACTTCACAATGTTTTTTTCCTTAAAAAATTAAATGGCTAGCTTTTTGTGAAACTTTAAGCACAAAATCTTTTTTACATAGTATACACACATAGGAGGCAACCAAAAGAATTTTAAAAATCCTTAAATTAAAAAATTTTGCGTAAACCGTATCATGTCACCTTAAAGATTGAAATAGAAGCTATTGATATGGAATTCGTGTTGCTATTAAAATAAGCGATGACTTCGTGACATTTAAATACGAAATGAATTTAGTACGAATCAAAGCCTCTAACTCATTTCGGAACAAAGTATCTTAAAAAAATTTGTAGATCCTTATTAAAAATGTTTTTTCTTCTTTAAGAGAAATCTTTATTCCTTAGACTTTTTCTTTTCATTTTCAGAATTATACAACCCGTTCTTTCGAGTTAGCTTGTTAATTTCCATGTTGTCTTTCCTAATTAATTTCTGAAAGCTCTTTCCACTTAAAAAAAGAGGTGAAATGCTTCAATTCCTACATTTAAGAGCTGTGTTGAAAGATAAAAGTTAATATGCAATGTTTGACAATGGTATGTTGGTTCCCAAAAGCAAACACAACGAAAGCAGCATTTTATAAATAAATAATAGATACAACTCTTATTGCCCGTAATCACATATTAGAACAAATCGTTCTAATATGTGCTCCAGATATATAGGTTCCATAAATCTGATTATAATCAACATTAATATTGTTTTTCCAGTTTTTGAAAACACGTATCTTTTTTTCAGTATGAATAATTAGTAAATAATTTTAAAACGAATTTAGTTTCAAAATGTAAAAATATTTTTTTAACTTGAGCAAGAGATAAAAATCTTTTTTCTTCCTTTCTTTTTTTTTTTTTTATTTTTTAATTATATAAAAAAAAAAAAAAAAAAACTGTGTAAAAATGAATATTTTTAACTTTTAACACTTCCTTATACCTTTAAAATTTAGGATCGAAAATGAAAATTGTATAGATAATTTATGATCTTACATATATAATTATCTTTCATATTTGCGCAATTTTATAACTGGCACATAAAAGAAAACTATCCAAGCCCCTACTTCGTTTCAAAGAGAATGTTAAAAACATTAACGATTTGTTCAAAAATCTAAGAAAAATTGTATCTGTATTTTAAAGACCACTGTCACGTAACGATTATACTAAAAAAAATATTTTAAAATTTTCTGTGGGCTGTTCTTAATTATTGACTATACCAAATTTAACATTACACACGGGTGAAGAAGCCCATTGTTGTAATTTTCGATGGTTAAATAAATTATATTTTCTTTCCCAAATGCTTAAACTGCTTGAAAATATACTTCTAACCTTTTGAATCACCTGGAATTTCCTTTGTGATTCAATTCAACAATTGGAGCAAGTGGTGCCCGATTTTCATCTAACTTACTTAAATTTTCACATAATGTTTCTCTTTTTCCTGTGGCATCAGTTATGGCTGTCACTATATAAAGCCACCATGATCCTATAGAGAAGGCATTATAATGGCTGTAAAGGATGCGTTAGCATGATTTTAGCGTCTCGCAATATTAAAACGCTAGTTAATTACATCTTTCTTGTGTTTAATTGTGTATTCTTGTGTTTAAGGCTTGATATTAATATATAGTTTCGATAATATTTTTTAAGCTCACATTTATAAATTTAGAATTTAAATTTTTATTTATTTAGAGCTTCGTAAATATGGTTTTAGAGTCACTGCTAAAATGATTGTGGATTGTCATTAATTATAACTAGTATCAGATCCGCTATTTCTTTGAGAGTTCAAAGAAAGAAACAATGTAACTAAAAAAAAAATCATTTTAAACACTGGCTATAAAACATCCATATCATTTTATAGGATCGTAAGAACTTAACTTTAATAGATTATAGTCCCGGAAGATATATCATCTTTTTCTCCCTATTCCTTTTGTTTCAATGTTACCGAAATACGTTACACTGTTCAGTTGAAATATAAATGTATACAAATACGCTCTGTCAATACTCTAGTCATATAAACCTACATATAATATTACATTATTATATACATCAAGTTATACTTATAGCAAGGCCGATCAAGCTTTCTGAGACAGGTCACAAAGCTGTTATCCCCTTGTCATCCTAGAAGTGCACATTCTTGGCACCTTTTTACTTAAAATAACCCAGCCAGAGTTAAGAAGGAGCCGTATATTTCGAATTGGGTTGGGTTGTCTTGAGCATTGACAGAAAGACAAAGGCATAAGTATTGCGTTTCTAAAGGACACATTTCTTTTTTTCACTAGCGAGTGGAGACGAAAACAAGTTTGCTGTCAGGATTGCGTATGGAACTGTCTTTGAATAAAAATGACAGCGCTACAATAAGAGTTCTGGCCCATCCACTTTCGCTAAAATCGAATTAACGATTGGAGGTCGCTGTGTCCTACATTTTCCTTTGGAGTAGTATTGTTGCTTTTCCGCATTTCATGTTTTTGTGATCAATTGAATAGCAGGGTAGGCAAAGAAAGCAATTGCTTCTACGGGGCTCGAATAATACGACAACTGCATTGTTTTCTGTTTCCCAAAATAAAAATAAAAAAGTTACAATATTTCTTGTGTAACAATAAATGTGTTCGATATGTGTGTTGATAGCTTCCGACATTGTCCTCACATACACGGCTGTTCTTTGCTAAAACGGTATAAATTGTCCCTGAGAATTTTTCAATAAATTGGATTTGTGTTACAGTTTGACTTTGGTGTCAAGTTATCTATTTCTTTTTAACATATCTTTTTTTTTTATTTTTTGTAAAGTTTTTCAAGAAATTAAACTTTTACTGATATTTTATATTTTAATGTTACGATATATTAATTTTTATATTAGACATTAATTACATCTGAAACTTAAAATTCCACATTTTTAGTTTCTTGAGATTATATTGCGGTTAAGAGCTTTGGTTATTTACGTCTTACTAATATAAATTCCTGGTTTTTAAGCACATTCACTGAATGCCCAAATAATTTATGAGGTGAAATAACTGTAGATTAAGTAAGAGGAAATAATTTAGTTTTTCAACTTTTAAGCATGAAGGATTAAGACTGTAAATACATATTTTATCATTATAAATGTTGAACGAGACATATCTGAGTTGTTTACGTGGTTTTATTCTTTGGAATGAAAGGCAATCTATAATAAATTTCACAAGTAAGAAAATGGGAAATGTTTTAAATTTCTGGAGTTACAAAAATAATTCCTCATTTTAATTTAGCAAGATATTAAACCCAAGTATGGCTTCAGGAAATTTCCCATGTGTTATTATGTGCCTTCAAAGAAATTTAAAGAATGAAGCCTAGCATAACTAAAATGCCTCTAGAATTAATCCATGTATGGATTCCTATATTTTTAAAGTGTCATGAAAAGTATTATATCTTTTTCATTAACATTGGGGAACATATCTCTTTAGTACAGTTATTCGTGTGCTATTACGAAATATCTTAGAAATGAATTCTGAAACTAACATCTTTAATTTTTATCTAAGCTATTATAGTGATGAGAATTTAGAGCTCCGTGTGCTTTGACAAATACAAAATAATCCATCAGCTACATAAAATTCAGCAGAATTTTAAATTTTTGCCAAACTATCAAAATTACTGGTCAGGGGTTACTGTATTTTAAATGATAGTTCTTAAGATTAAATCATAATAATATAGAAAACTCCACCTTTTGTTTTCACATGCCATTAAGAAAATCACTACAAAGATTACGAATGTTATGTGAAAGTTTGCATTTTCACAATATAAAAGGATCTTATTCGTTAACGGCCTTTTATTTAAGCAGAAAGTTCCCTAAATTCAATTTTGTGTTCGTGGAAGAAATTAAAGAGCCCTAACCACAAGCCTAGCTGTAAACATTACACTAATGAGAATGCCAACAAAGCATCGGGATTTAAAGAATGTTCTGAATTTAATCATCTAATGACTCCTGAAATGGATGCTAAGGAATTTATTTTCCTAGGAGAGATGATTATAAAATGGATTCCTTTAAACGATGCAAGGATTGCAGGGAAGGGAGCTGGAAGACACTACTTAACATGCATTACAACGAATGCGAAAGAAAACCATTGGATAAGCAGTTCAATGTAAAGAAAAAGTAATATATTCATGAAATGACGCTGAACTGTTATGCAGAAATTGCATGTTTTGCTTAAAATAAAAATGATCCATATAATTTTCAAGAATTAAGACAACACCTATTGAATTGGTAATTAACATATGCAGTTTGAAACTTTGGTTGAGATTGATATGATAAGAATATACGTCAATCAAGATCATTAGGTATTATAAGAATTAGTAACAGAAGCTTTAGAAACAAAAGTATAATTTCAGCAACCTTCTGTTGAATGTACATCAAAGTAAATCCATGCAAAAGCCTTGCGAATCTTATCAATTGTTTTGAGAACTATTCACTCATAAAATAGCTAATATTTTTAAAATCTTCATTTTTTTGATTAACATTTATTTTAAGGTATATTGTTATTTATAAAACTTAGAGTTAAAATAATTATTAATAATACCAATAATGTATATTTAGCTTAAATTATTTACCAATAATTTACTTTTTCGAAATTTTTAGTGGGTTCAAACATTTGAGTAAATCCTTATAAAATCACATTTAAGACTTTTGTCATTTTTTAAAAGAACCATATTTCTATGAAAATAATTTTTTAACTAAGCAAAAATATAAAATTTTAAAGCTTAATTTGTTGTTTTGAATTGTCAAAAAGTTTTAAAGGCTGAATTGGAATTACGTTAACACGAAAAATAGTTTATAAAATGAATTTAAAGTCAACCGACATTTCTAAGCAATCTATATAAGTATTCCTCATAATAATTTATCGAAAAACAGCTTGTAAAATAAAATAGTAGGATATTATTCTTTCAGGGTCATAACACCGACTGCTCCTCATCGTTGCACACTACCAAGCGCATTTACAGTGATTCCCAGCACATTCGACAGTAATCTCACAGATTGGAGTATAATTGCTTTTAGCAATGTTTTAAACGTTTCTCAACGTTTCCCATTTTAAGCTGAGCATCGATGTTCAAAAATGATATAATTGAAGACGTTTAGGACAGCAGTGAGATATACATTTGGATTATCATTCACTACGCAGCCAGACAACCAGGAGTAGGGATATCACTTCATATGGTATAGGCAAGCCTATTTGGTTGTCATTTTTAAAAATTTTATTGCAGGACGATACGACCACCTTGTAGCGTTGTGCTTCCATTCAAGGACCCCTGGACATACATTTCAACAGGATAATGCCCGTTCGCTTACGGTACATCTTTCTACTTCTTGTCTTCGTACTTCTCCAACAGTGCCTTATTTGGAGTAATTGCAAGATGCCCTCAGGTTATAGAGTTCGTTTGGGCTCTGATCAGCAAGCATCTCTGACCGTCCCTGGATTGCATTGAGCTAACTTGCTAATTGCAATATGTATGGGAAGCAATCCCGCACTAGGGTCTCTGAAAACTTTACGAGTCAATGCCTAACCGCAAAACAGATTACACCGGGACTAGAGGTGAACCAATGCATTAATGTATGTTTTTGCTCTTATACTTGTATGTATTGAATAAAACATTGAATTCCAATCTTATTGTCAACGTTTTATTTACATTACGAATACTTCATTACATCTACCGATTTTTACCCCTTTCGGATAATTCCTTCTTGGTGTTCCAGTTTGTATGCTATACAGTATATATACGCTCATGGACAAAAAAAAATTAGCGCACCAAGAAGTAATTGCGGGATTTTAACGAAACTTGGCATGAAAGTACATGTCGAGGATATATGCAAATGATAAGAAGTGCAGCGTGATTCCGCACTACGTATAGCCGGTAGAGGGCGTTTAACGTCGTTCTCCGTGGAGTATAAAACAGGTAACCAAAGCTTGTTTGAGTGTGCTGAATCGTTTAATAAAGAAGAGCTGAGGTAGATATGCCATTACACCGTTTTTGATGACAATATGAACAGCTGTCACAGTTTGAGAGGGGGAGAATCATCCACATGATGGAAGCTGAGTGTTCTGCTAGGCAAGTAGCTCATCAATTACGCCGCTCTGATTGTGTTGTAAAGGCGTGTTGGGACCAGTGGATCCGAGAGATGTCATTTACACAAAGAGCAGGCCCAGGGCACTCTCGACAGACCAGCCGTCGAGAAGACCACCACATCGTAAGAAATGCACGCGTACAGCCAACTGCTTCATCGGCCGCCATCCAGGCACAGGTAGCACCTTCACTAGGGGCTCCTGTGTCTTCTCGAACTATACGAAGGAGCCTGGCTGAAGGACGTTTGGGATCACGGTGCCCATTACGTGTGCTGCCCTTTCCGCCTGCCCATCGATACTTCCGTTTGGAGTGGTGCCACGATCGAGGACACTGGACTGCAGCAAAATGGAACCAGGTCGCCTTTAGCGACGAATCCAGATTCAATCTCAGCAGTGATGACAATCGTGTTCGTGTGTGGAGACCCAGTGGTGAACGCCTCAATCCTGCCTTTGCTTTACAGCGACACACCACTCCCACAGCTGGTGTGATGGTATGGGGTGCCATTGCCTACAATACACGGTCACCCCTAGTATTAATCCGTGGCATCATGACAGCCCAGTGGTATGTCTATGACATCCTGCAACCACATACGTTGCCACTCATGCAACAGCTCTTAGGAGCCATTTTTCAACAAGACAATGCTCAGCCTCACATGGCAAGGGTGTCACCAGACTATCTCCGCACTGTTACTACCCTTTTTTTTCCTGCCCGATCCCAAGATTTATCTCCAATCAAGCATATTTGGGATCATTTGGGATGGCGAGTTGGGCATCCCATGAGTTTGAACGAACTAGATGCAAGGTTACAGCAAATATGGAACGAAATGTCTCAAGACATTATACAGAACTTGTATGGCTCAATGCCCGATCGTATCGCATCGTGCATTTGCTCTAGAAGGGGTTCAACAGGGTATTAAATTCTCCGTTCTTTTACCTTTTTCTCTGAAATAAATGATCATTTTTCTTTGACTTTCTAATCATTTACTTATATCAAAGAAGTCATTATGTATGTACAATTTCGTTTCATTTTGACGACTCCTCCTTGGTGCGCTAATTTTTTTGTCCATGAGTGTATACCTTATTTACTCGATTATAAGCCGCACTTTTTTATCCAATGTTAATACTATTGAAAATTTGGTGCCGCTCAGAACTGAAGGAAAAGAATTCGTTGGATGGGGCTATAAGAACAATTACAGGTAATGTATGCATTTAAAAATTTATAAATTTTGTAAAATAATTAATTATTCGCTGCTTCTTAGTTCTCATTTTAAATTTATTTTAGTTTCGTAAAATTGGATATCGATAAACCATTTTACATTATTTTTTGTTTTTCACAAAAACTGGTTGAAAATTTGGGGTGATGCTTAGAATTGATTGCGGTTTAGATTCGTATAAATAAGGTATATATATATATGTGTGTGTGGTGAACAAAAGTATTTTCATAATTATCTTTCCATGTTTAAAATTCTCAAAATTCCCAAAGAATTTTGATATTATTCTTTTTGTTTGCTTTTATAATTATAAATAATTTTAGTTTTTTGTCATGTGTGATCCACCGTTGATTAACATTAATTTATAATAGTCTGTAACATTTTTTAAGTTTTTAATTATTATTGTTCAAACGCTTATGATAACAAATTGTTTCATATAAATGAAACGGAAAAATTATTTAAGAAGCAGCGATATAGTTCCTTTAGCAAAAAGTATAAAGTAATTTTGTAATGAAAATATTTTATATCTTTTTACACTTTGTTTGCTATTTATTACATATATATATATATATATATATACCTGAAATATGATATTTATATCGTCAACTATTCTCAAAATTACCGATATTTCTATACTACTATATAGAATATAATTCTACTGTATAGAATTATTAATAAAGTGTATGGCACTCTTATTTGGAACACTTTTCAGTAAAAGTATCCCAATATTAATAAAAAAAACACATATTAACACATATGGCCATATATTTTTTTAATATTTTGTATGGCAAATTTAGAACCTTTAAATTAATATTACAGTTTTCATTTACACCTTTGAAACTAAAATTATAATTTGTAATATAATAAATGACATTAAAAAGTATCATAATTTATATAAAAATGGAATTAATTCACACAAAAATAAACATTACAATAAAATGTAATTATTTCCATAAGTTAGTGAAATCAAAATGTGATATTAAAATATCGAGACGTTTTTCGATTTAAGAAAATATTTATAAATCGGAAAACATTCTTCTAAAATAAGTTCATGAAACATAAAAACTTAATGAAACATAAAATAAGCTTTATTACTGAAAAGACAATTTTTTGTTACTTCAAAATAAATGCTTAGTTTATTTTCTTTAAAAAATTGCAGCATATTTATCAACGGTTTGCTAGTTTTCCTACTATCTTTAGCAAATTACTGAAAGATAATAGCACATGAAAAAATGATGAAAGTTAAAAACTGAAACGCTCAATCATAGTATGCGAACAGATTCTTGTATTAAACACTTCACTGGCTTTGTATGGGAACAAAACATTGGGAATCTGTCGTGTATGACAATCTATGTATTGTAATTGAGTGACTGAAAATTTTCTTGATAACAGGGGCATGAAATGAGCAACTGGACTTTTTTTTTTCATTTAGTATCATTTTCTTTCTCTGTTCTTCATCTTTCCGAGTAAGGTGTTTTCTGAAGAGGAATAAATGTTTCTATTGTTTTTGAGCAGTGGGATTGATTTCTTATAAGTGCGCATCATGCTTGGATATCCCGTTTAGTGTCTCTGCCTTTTCATTCGAAATTTGTTAAAAATCCATTTTCCTTTTGGATAGTTAGTTTAACGAGATAAAAAAGTCCTCAACAATATTTTTTTGTTGTTGTTGTTCAAAATTATAAACTGATGTTTCTTAATGAGCCTGCTTTTCTTTGAGATCAAAAATATTTTTAAAGAGTTAGAAAGATAATTATTTCTAAAATTGTATAAATAGATGAAGAAATATTTTTTAAAAAAGTAGTATATTCTTATTTTTATAAAAATTAAAAATTTTAATAATTTTTTAGATATTTTCAGCCTTTCAATTTTACAGTTTTCAGTTTAGTAATTTTAAAGTCTGTTACTCCTATGGAGAAGCATTCAATAAAAAGTTATTATTTAAAAAAAACATAGACTTGTCTATTAACACGCTTTTATAAGTTTCACTTGCATGTAATGGAATCTTTGAACTCGATTTTTACCCACTTTAAAAGGTCAGATTGATTCGAAATTTCTCACACTTGTCAAGGACCGATGACAATACAATAATTTCATAATTTTGTTTCATTGTCCTGATCAGAATCCTCATAAATAAGGATTTTAAAGATTTCGAGGTTTGGCGACTAATGTCATAAGAGCCATTTTCAGATTTGGCGACTAATTGCATAAATCATTTTCAGATTTAACGACTAATTACAGATTTAGCGAGTAAAAGATTAAGGTACAACCCTAAGAACGCGAATAGGTTTGTTGTTAATACAAATAAAACAAAAAGAGTTCCTTATGTGAAAAAGGGTTGGGTGGGTGCGTAGTTTTTCTGAAAATGGAAATAAAAAAAAAGACACGTACATGTGAATAAAAATAATTTATGTTCTAACTGCTAAATAATTTTATGTTGGTAAAGCAATACGTTTAGATGTGATGATACGAATTAACATTATAGCAATACGTTTAAAATGTGATAATACGTTTGACATTTAATATTTCTTCTTGCACACTTTGAGTAGTTAGACATGCATCTGCAACTATAAATGCAACGTATAAATACAACTATATGGGATTCATCCGAGATCCCGTAAACGGAGAGAATAAGTACCCTTCAGGTCCATTAATTAATATCAATTGAAGAGCAAGACTAATTCCAGCAGCCACGTAATTCCGGCTCTAAATATTAAACTCAAGAATAAATTTAACAAAGAATACATGATAGTTTTAAAAACTAAAAAAAAACAGGCTTTTATTGTAGATCGAACTAAAAAATGAAAAATAAATTGTAGTTTAAAAAAAAACTAAAAAACACACTTTTATAGTGAATCGAACTAAAAAGTGAAAAAATAATTCCTAATATAAGAATACAATGATTAATGAGAAAATTAACGTCATTGTGAGGTAAAAGTGTGGGGTGCTCTATATTAATTGTTATAATTTCTTACTAGTTCTATTCCGAAATGCTGAGTTAGTGTAAAAATGTAATACAAAGCACAACCCACGCTTTTACTACAATGACATTAATTTTCTCGTTAATCATTTTATTCTTACATTAAGAATTATTTTTTTACTTTTTAGTTCGATTCACTGTAAAATCGTATTTTTTAGTTTTTTTTAAAACTATAATTTATATGCTAATAATGTTTAGATCTCATTCCTAAAACATTTAAAAATAAATTTCTACATAAAACATACAGCTGTATTTCAAGTGAATGTTAGTACTATACATATGGGATTTTCAGAAGATGAAATCACGTCAAAATACTTTGAAAATGAATGAAGATTTCAATATGTATAAACGTGGTTTCTGAAATCTTGCATTTGTTTTTCATGCAAATACTTTTCAAAAGTCAATTCAAAATTTTCAATGAAAAATGTTTCTTGCTTATTTTGTTTTCCTTGAATACTTCGTAAAATTCCTCATTGAAAAATATTCCAATAAACTTCTCCTGTCTTAACTTTCGTAAATAATAAAATAATAACTTTTTAGAATCTGTACTCATGGACAAAGAAAAGTAATATTTAATTTCATTTTACGCATGTAATGATTAAATCTAAATGTCTGAATGTTGGAATACTAAACAAAATTCGTTTAAGAAAATAAGTATTTAAATGTATATTTATATTTTTTGTAAGCCCTTGCTTGCACTTTCCTTAAGTCACAGCCTTTTTAGTTAGAAACAAGTTTACCATCTGCTTATGTAAAAGAAAAGAAGGAGGGTTGTCTGAATAAGAAGGAAAAAAATTAGAATGAATTTTGCAATTCAGAACAGTGGCACCAGATGCCAAGAAAGGATCACAAGACAAAAATCTTCGTTATATCCAAGGCGAGTAATTTTTTATCGTGTTTTCCTCATCATATGTGGGAAAGAATAAAAAAATCCTTTAATGGCTTTAGAATGATTTTCTTTTTTCCAACAAGTTAGTTTATAAACATGACCCAAATTTTTCGATTGAAATACTTGATATATTCGATTATGAACAAATTAAAGAAATTTTATAAGATAAATTGATTTTTAATCTTTTAATTAAGGGTCATATTTATTAACATAGATTCAAATCAATATTCCCGTTTATGGACTATTATTTGAAGAAATTCGAAGCATCAAAGTTTGTTTATTTTTCAAAACTTTCCTCTTGATCTCCAGTACTATTCTACAGTACACAAAGAGTGAAGCACTGTGAAATGAGCTTACACTTATATATAAGTCTATGCATTTAGTTTCAAATAAAGTTATAATAAAAAAAATATTTTTTCATTTTTTAAATAATGCTAGGAAAGTTTTAGTAAAAGAATTGCTTTATTCTTAAACTTCTAACAGTCGTAAAAATTATCAATGCTCAATAAGCTATTAATAACGATGTATTAATCATTATATAGCTCAAAAGTCACTTCTTAAATAAGCAAAATGTGCTCATTTAAAAAGAAATAACGACTTTTCATTTATTATAACTTCCATTTTATTCAATGTGGTTAAAGATTTAGATATATTGTTCGATTTCTACATTTGTTCCTGACATTAATAGCCAATCTATCATCAAAGAAATAAAATAAATACTTTTTAATGGAAGTGTATCAGCTTGAATTTCTTTTGTTACATTATTTCTCTTATGTTAGTAGTTTCTTGCAGTTTTGAATAAAAATACACTTTAAAAAATTTAACTCCTTAGGTGCATTATATATATATATATATATATATATATATATTTAAATTATCAACTTTAAAATAAATTTCATATTTTCTCCTATACACAGATTAACAAATACTCTCACAAAAGAAGCAATACTTTTTAAATTTTGCTGTTATCTTTTACGATAACATTAATAATTAAATTCATTTTAAACTTTTCTTTCCAATACTCTTTTTTTTACTTTGTGTGTTAGATTAAATACATTTTTTAATTTTAATAGCAAATAACTTTTTATGGATTTATTGATTTTTTAATGTTTTCCAATGACTTGTGCATATCCTTCAGCTATTTAATAAACTAATGTATCCGCCATTTTTTGTCATCACGAAAAAAATAATGTTTATTTTTTATAGTATTTATAGTAGTAATTTAAATTAAAATACTTATAAGCACAGAACTTGTTACTTTATTAATACTAAAATATTTACAGGATTTATTTTTTATTTATAAATATTCTTTTTAAAATTTTATTTTGATTTTGTATAAAATTTTTTGTTAGTAAGATTTTGAAGCTTTGAGTAACATAAACTAGTTTGAATAGCACTTATGTCAATAAAAGCGAATTTATATACATTTTTAAAAATCTTGAATTCAAATATTTTGAGAAAATGGCAATGTTGCACTTATATTTTTTATAGAATATATTTGTTGTATTTTAAGATATATTACGAAGAATTGACTTTTTGAAGTAAATAAAAAGCAGCAAATAGCTGAAAAAAAAACTTAAACCTTAATCCAGATTACATTTAAATAGGTACACAAATACTTTTATTCAGATAAATAACACAAATTAATTTTGAACACGACAATGGAAACAGTTCTTTATTGCTATTTAAATGCCAAATATTTTGTCTGAGCAAACAGAAAGTATAATGTGTATTTAACTAACATATAAAAAATGAAGAATATGCATTTCATTGTTCTGAAATTTTAATTTATTATCTATCATAATTAATTGATAAATAATGTTTTTATTGTTTAGAAATATTTACCTTGTGAATGCTGAAACAGATAAAAATGGAGTTTTTACAATGTGGCTATGGAAAATTTAATTAAGACATGAAAATCTTTCTCGAGAAATAAGAATGAATTATTATTTTATGGTATTGTTGATTTTAATTAACAGAAACACACATCTAACAAAAACTTAATTTTTTTTAATAAGTTACTTAGAAGAATTATTGTAGTCTCAAATCTTAATGAAACAATTCCAGCTGGGTTACAAAAGATGATTTTTATTTATTTTCTTTTTTATTGAATTTTTTTTTCAGTTTGTTTCATGTTTTCCGATTCAATATTACGCAGGGGAAGAGAAAAGTGTAAGATTCCCAAACGGTAAAAAAATAAGATAAATTGCTGGCACCATCTGTTGAAGTGGTACGATACCTGTGGAAAGAATAAGAAGCGTCTGAGGTAACTGTGGGTTGTACACACATTTTATATAACACACGGCTTAAATTGCTTAAGATTTTCTTGTATTTATTATCATCATTCGGTAGCTCTATTTTCCCAATTTTCTTTAGCCGGGGAGAATCTTTATCAAAAAATAAACGTATTTGATAATTTATCTCTTTGAGACACAATACATCCATTCTCAGGAAGAGAAATATCAGTAAATTGTTATTTACTTTGACAAGTCTTGTCAATTTCTTGTATTTCTTCTTGTAATTGCTTTTGAAAAGTTTATGGAATGTTCGAAAATGGCCCTCATTGTAACGAAAATAGAGCAAAATGATGGCAATTTTCTTCCTTCATTTTGTCGTATTGTGAAAATATTTTTACAACAAACTGACAATGTTGTTATCGAATGTCAGATAAATTTTATGTAATCGGAGTTTTATAAACTCGTTTAATACCAATTTGGAAGAATAGAAGTAAAATATTGACAACTCTGTTAACTGGTTTTCCAAAAGGTGCTTTTACTCTTAATCATAACTATATTGGTTAATTTTTGTGTAGTCTGATTTTTTCATAAATAAATTTAATTTTCTTTGAATTATGTTAGTTATTTTTCGTTTAATTAGCTTAAATTCATAACAATTATTAATCGACGCAATGCATTTAAATGAATTTTGTAATTTACGTTTGATTGCTTTGCAATAATCGTAAAAACTTGTACACAGCAGTTTTTGTGCACGTTTAATATATTCTAATGTTTCTTGAATTTCATTAGATGCAAATAATTTTGTTTTGGAATACTATTAAAAATTAATTTATTCCTGATTTATCACTAAAAATATTTTGACCCATTCCTTCTAAAATGACACATCTCTTAAACTATAAACTTTGGATAGATAATACATGAAAAAATTTTTCTTAAAAAAATTACTATGTACTATTCATAATATTGAGTACGACTTATAATTTAAATGTTTAAGCTCATATATGCTTTTTTACATGGATGAATATTTAATTAGAAACTATTTTAATTAATTACAAAAATTGTTTATTCATATTTCATGGGTAATTATTCCCTTTAGCTAAATAATATTTAATTTTTTTCCCTGTTTATTTTTGCAAAGTTTTAAAAACATCCATTCTCTTTTTTAATTATATTTCTATAATTAAAAATGCACATAAAATTATGAAAATATTATAACTTTATTATTTGAATTTAAATTATAGAGGATTAGCAGGCAATGTACGGTGTTTTAAATTGCATTTTAGAAAATAAAATCTTGAATAATAAATTTACAAAAAAATTTCTAATTCTTGCTTAAAACCAATTAGTCTAAAATTTTACTGCCATTAACATTCCTATGCATTTATTCTTACTTAGTATAATTTATACAGAATGTATATTCTGGCGTATAACGCTCACTTGCATTTTCAAACTGCATTTTTTATTTTTAGATATATTCACTGTATAACAAGCACAATTTTCTTACGAAGGAACCTGAAACGTACACGTGACTCTTATCTTTTGAAGTCATTTATTTGAAGTACTATCCCAGGCTTTTGAACAATGGTATACTAATGAAACTACCGCCCTTAAGCACAGGGAGGAGAGACTAAACTTATAAGATATTTCATTATTGAAAGTTTTTAAGGATTATCACTTCTTTCAATTGTGTGAACAATACTTAGGTATATGTAGATACATTATATTTTTTTAATACTCAACTTTTCTGAATTTTTTAAGCTATCTTTTTTATATCTGGCGTGTAACACGCACCCGTAAAATTTTTTGTGTTGAAAATGTGTGTTATATGCCAGAATATCCCTGTAAGGCCCAGCCCACATGTTCTTTATGGAACACTACACGTTCGAAGAGGATAGCAAAATTTTATTTTTTCCACTGTCATTGGGATCGATATAGTGTTAATAGCTAGAAAAATGTAGTATTTAAAGATAAAAATATTTCTAGTCTTAAAGGGATAAGAATATCTAACCCGCACAATCGTGAGAACTGGGTCATAAAGGATTATATAAGATAAGTTAATACTATTTTTAAAACACTACATCTCATAATGCATTTAATGTTTTGCTCAAAATTAAATCTACATCACGCTAAGTTTTTGAAACCACAGAATCAGCAAATACTACAAAGAAACAAAATAAAAAAAAACAATTTAAGGGTTCAGTATCGAAAAATTAACAAAAACAAAAACAAAAAAAAAGTAGCAATCTTTTTTTCTTTTGAGTACGCTATCCACACTGAATCTTCCCTAAAGCGGGTGATCACGAGCATATTCCCTAATTAATGAAACTCAGAAATGAATTCCCCTGAAAGAGTTCGAGGCAAAATGAGCGTACTGGAAGTAGCATGTTAGCGACAAAAGAGAAGTAATCATACGAATGAAGTAATTCATGCTAACTAGGAAAGAAAAAGGACATTCCCTCCTGGAAAAGAAAAATAAAATCAAATACAGCTTTGGGCAAAACAGGTTCGATAGAAAACTTTAACGGTCACTCAGTGTTTAGCAACGAAATCACGGCAATCCATTAGAGACATCAGGAATAGCCTCAAGTAGATGTTAGGAAAAAAAAGGAGGTCGGAACAGAAGTACGGCGACGAGCATGTGAGCTTTGCTCAGAAGAAGCATCTGGAGGAATATTTTCGATACATTTATACTTTACTCCTGGCATTACGCTGAGATTTAAGTGCGACATGGCAAAACTCCCTCCCACTGTGAAGGCCCAGATAGGGGAACGTCATCATATTAAAAATACTTTTCCCAGATCTATTTCAATTTATATATATTATTATTTTAGTTTGGGGAAGGAGATAAATAGTTTAAGGGATATACAGGGAAAATCGCTTAATACGAAACTGAGGGGATTGAAATATATTTTCATGTTAAAAGAGTTTCATGTTAGAGGATATTGTTTTATGTTTTGTTTATAAAGTACATTTTTACATAGATATGTATCAGCAGTGCACGCAAGGGGGGCGAGTCTGGACCCCCCATAGCCCTTGATTTTTTTTTCGATTGATTATAATCCTATGTTTACAGTACGTATAATTTAATTAAGTACTTGTCATTGCTAATTATCTGTTCATTTATTATTTTTTACTGTTTTTTCCCCCTGAAAAATCGACAAAATCAAAAGAATATGTTGGGTGGCGTATTGAAACATGATACTAGAATGGTGGACTTTCGACCCTGAACCCTACCCCCCGGAAAAATTCCTGTATCCGCCATTGATATGTTTATATGCATGTATTTAATAAAATCAATGAAACAAAAACATTCACAAGAACTTAATGAAATTTAATACAACGTGTTCAGTTTATTAAGTTTTTGGAAAATGTTTTGATATTTTTCTTTGCAGTGTCTTTTTCAACATCAAGTGGCAATAAATTGTTCAATGCTGCCCATTTTGTTATTCATTTCCCAATTGGAATGTGCGTCTAAGGAACTGTGGTTACTTTTCATTATGTTACTCATTTCGGATGACTTGGAAACAGGAGCTGCATTATTCATTTGATTTTCTTCTTTGAAATTTTTCATCAATGACATTTTTTCAGCTTCGAACAAACTCTAGAATGATTTTGTCTGCCTTAATTGGACACATTATTTTTAACATATAGTCAATATCAACTGCGATGAATTCTTCCGATTATACAGTAGGACAGTTCAATAATATAGAAAATTTCTCAAACAGATTTCCTAGAAGGGAAACCTTTTCGTGTGCAGCAATTTTCGTTTTGTGTTAAGCAAAAAAAAAAAAAAAAAATGCATGGAAAAACATAGTAGTTGGTCCGTATTGTTGTTTTGTTTCGTGTTAACCGATATTTGTCTTGTTTTCGCGTTAAATGTATTTTAGTGTATTTCGAAAAATAAGTAAATGCATATGTTAACGTTAAAATGCAAAAATCAGTTAATCTGCGAATCGCTAGGTAATCTGCACATTAAATAGGGAGGTTTCTTAAAGTGCAGAAAATTGCTTTATTTCTCAAATTATCTACTTAATCTGTACATTACTTACAAGACACTGGTTAACCTGTATATTACCTACTAAGATTTCCGTTTAAACGAAAATAAGATCTTTTTGAGAAACAATAGCAATGTTTCTGTACGCTTAAATTAAATGTTGCTTTCGATATAAAGAATCAAGTTAATTCAAACGAACAATCAACAAACTAGTTGATACAATCAATCAAAAGTCCGTACAAAAACTGCAATACAAAGAATCATATGGTTTAAAATATCATTGCAATTATGGAAATAGCTATAATGTTATTTATTTATTTTTTGATATCTGGAGAATCCCGTTAACACAACGAAACAAAAACAAATATATTAATTGATAGAATCACTCATCAATCAATTGAAAAATTATATTACAAAGAATCGAAGGGTTCAACATATTATTAAAATTGGGAAATGAATCTGCAAAACACATGATAAAATTATGCTTACTTATTAGTGTTGTGTAAACGTTAGTGACATGTTGAATTGCATAAAAATTTATTTTAAAATAATAAATAATAATAATAATTAATATAAAATTAATTTTGGTTAAATGAGTCATTTTGAAATAAATATAGTTTTGATTATGCAGCATTATTTATACGTGTTTTCAAAATACAACGTATGTAATGAATCAACATGTATGTTTCAATAATTTTACATCCACATTTCCAATGCGATTTATAGTCCGTTTTAAAAATAAAACAAGTCGTTTAATTCTCTCCTTGAATAATTTTAGGAATGCATGTTATCATTATTAATCTTATAACATGGTGGAAAATGTTAAAGCTTTTTTTACTTTCCGCCTTTAAAAGTTTCGCATTATCTGAGAAGATTGGAGAGGGAGATAACTATAATTAAAACAAACGTAAAATATTTGCTCTCCGCTGCAAACAACGTAAAAAATGGCGAATCATTTTTATCTCAGAAAACCTTCAAAACTGAAGAAATAATTTTTATGCACATTATGAGTACAAAATTTAGAATTCCGATCAGCTTCACCTTGTGCAAGTACCACGATAAACCAACGCTCTTAGAAACATTTCATTAATCAAAAATTACTTCACTTGCGAATTCCGCTTCCATTCTTATCAGCATTGACGAATAAAAAAAAAAGTAAGAATAAACTTTTTTTTTTATGTCCATCTCACCTGAAAAGCTTGAGTATCTCTCAGGATTTTCGGAGAACGTCAGCTCATTTGCTTACTTTAAGCAGAAGGGAGCTATGCATGAAAAGAAAGGGGATGAAATGAATGCAAAGTTATCGTTAATTTTATGTTTGCTCTTCGTGAGAGCAAATCAGGACAATCACGCAGTTCTAGCGCTGCATCTCACCGATGGATAAGATAGAGGAAGAGGGAGAGAGAGACAAACCTTTGAGGGAGTGAGCAATTGTACGGTCGATCCAGGAGGATTGGGAACTCATATATTCTTCTATGTAGAGGATCGTGGGAAAATACAGATTGCAAACGGAATACCTCCCTCTCCTCCTGAAATTCTGAAAGCGTGAGGATCAGAAAAGAACCGTAATGTCCCACCCTACACTCGCAGACGGGTAGACACCTACAAGTGTTTATGTTTCTAATGCAAGTTTTATGAATTAAAACGGCTGGGGAGAAAACAGATTGCTTTATTTGTTCCTTCTTCCACTCCTATGCTCTCGTTTTTGCCTTCGTTTTAAATAAAGTGCAAAATCTGGAATTGTTGTGCTTTTTTTTTCATCGCCGTGTGGCGCTGGGTTTGTTTTTGCCTTTCTCATTTTGTATGATATCAAACGTGACAAATGCACGCAAAGTCTGATAAATTCGTGGTGGAAAGAAAAAATTCCTTGTTTTTGCTGGACATAGCACGCAATGCATCTTCGCAGCTATAATTTAGAAGCGAAGGATTTGTCAAAGTATGAGAAAGTAGAATGCGAGTAATTTGCATAGATATTAGAGATTGAGCTAACTGTTTTTATTCTCACCCTTATTCTATCCAAGTTTTCATCTTTTCTTTTGAACCATTTGGAAAGAATCATTCCAAGCTGAATGTAAACTGGCCTTTCTATTCTCGTAAATAATGATTTCAAAAACTTTTAATGAGAAAATGAAATGCTTTTGAAAGGTATAAGAGAAGAAGACCGTATCTTAAGACAAGTTGAATTGAAACCAGTTTTTTAGACGCTTCTCGATATCTCAAATCGATATGTAAGTTACATTAAATATAAAAAAGTCATTAGAATTTAACTGAAATTTCAGAAAAAAAAATATTTTTAAAACAGTATAATAAAGTAAACAAAGAGCTAAAAATAATAAAAAGTAAATAAATAAACAAATTAACATTAAAAATTAAAAATAATGTTTAAGTAATGCAGCATAGCTTCGACAATAAAAATCATGTAAATATCAAATAACTCAGAATTAACATTTCTTTTTTCTCCAAGGTAAATTTACCATTAGTTGGTATGAATACAATAAGGTTCTGGATAAAAAGGAACTCTTCGATTGAGGTATTGCTGTAATACAAATTAATTAAAAAACACATTTATGAAATAATAATTTCTATGTGTGTTTGATCGCAATAAATAAATTAGTGCAACAATTTGAACTTAGATTAAGTAAGAAATATTCAGAAGCTAATAAAATATTCCCTTAAAAATATTACATTTTTAAGCAATTTTTTAGATGATTATATATATATATATATATATGTAATTCTTCACTTTTTTTAAAAAAAATTCTGTTAATTCTCCAAAGTACTACCCATCTATTTTTATGTTATTTTCCGAGTATTTCTGTGAATACATTTGTTATAAAATATTTGCCTCATCATTAAAACACTTATAACATTTACGCTCCTTAACACATATATTTACACACTTTTACTCAAACTTCATAATTCTTATTGAGTCATAAAAAAAAATGAAACTATCATAGCGTTCTTATCAAAATCACCTCTCTCTTTTTTTTAAGTAATTTTTCAGCATTAGAAATGAAATATTTGATAAAAAAATACATCTTTTATTAGTTTCAATTGTACAACTTTGACAATAAAATAACGCAGCTCATTTTCAAACACTAACAAAAAATATTTTATCCATTACTCGCAAATAAACAAAAACTCCTTTTATCTGGCATATGCTTAAAACAGTCCATTTATTTTTAAAAAAACACCTTATTGTCACAGTATATGAAAAGCACGCCGAATATTAATTTATTATTTATCTGTGAAGATGAGTATTCTTATTTTTTGTATTATTTCATTTGTTTCTGATAATTGTGAAGAGAACTTATTTTTAATGATGTTCTTTCTCAAACGTAATGACGCTAAGATCTTTAACAAAAAATTTATAATTAATGAATTCATTTCACTTTTATCTTAGAGTCACAAAAGTAAATTAAAAAATAATTCCGAGAAAGACGGGAAAAATTAGTTTATGCTAAAATCACTGATATTAAAATAAAATTAGTGCTTGACTGTTTTAAAAATGCCTTTAATTATGTGTGCTTTGCTTTCATATTAAACTTTCTATTTGATGCGGTCTCTGAAAAGATAACGAACATTGCTTCATTTTCTACAGCAGTGAGAGTTCCCTATTAAAATAATAATATAGCTCAGTATAATAATTTCTAAAACATAATAATGATCTCTATTAAGGAAAGAAAATTCTGTTTTAAGTTAAGTTGCAATGTAATATTAGTAAAAGGAACATTTTTAATGACAGGAAAAAAATTTGGTAGTAAACTTTAAATTAATTACATATGTTTTCATTTCTAAAAATAAGTTTAAATAAAGTAATGTACATAATACGAACATAACATCAGCGCTAGAATATTTTCAAATTATATGTGGATTCCTGTAAAAAATATTTTCAAAAATTAATTAATATATTAGATACTAAGCAAGTTTTATAAAAATAAACAACGTTTAATTATTTAATCTTTTAAAATAAGTTTAAAACTCAAACTCAGTGGCGCAACAGCCCATGAGGGCCAAGGCCTACTGTGCCCATCTCAATATACGTGACCATTGGGCGCTGAGGTGCATGAGCAGATGCCGCGATCAGGTGGTCAGTTTGAAACGAGACCCCCAGTGTTTTTCCACAAGCAAGCTTGGTACTCATTTTTTAGACCCACTGCAGTAGGGATGAAAAGGCTGAGTCAACCTTGCCCATCCCGGGAATAGAACCCAGAACAGTGGTGTGGAAGTACGATTCGCTATCACCCGACCACTGGGCCTTATATATATAAAGAAGTTTAAATGCATACTTTTAAAAATTATTTCTAAGTTTAGATGGAATAAATAAAATTGCTTATGATATTACTCACTATTTAATGTTACAGACAATATCAATGATGATAATTTAGTTTTAAAATTATTTTGCCCCTAAAGTATACTTGAACTGCGTATTTAATTCTGTCAAATTTTAATCCGATTACAACTGTCTAAATTTATTCTCATAACCGTAAGATTGTGTTTGAGATTATTTGCATTTATATTTGCTGTTTATGTGATGTTATTGAGTAATTGCGGCTGAGTTCAAAATGATTCTATCGGTATTAAATATGCAAGCAGTTTTATTTAACTTTTATTCTCGTATTTACAAATACTTGCATTACCCAATAAGAAAATCAATATTTTTCAGAGCAATAGTTAATGATTAAATATTTTTATTATAGGAGAATTGAAGTTAAACAGGTTCCTCTCAATGTGGTTATGAATATTAAAACAAACCTTCAGTTTAAATGTACAGAGCTATTCTCTTCATTGATTATTATAACCATTAATTGTGAATTAATAACCAATACTTTTAACTCTTCACAGTTCTGAATAACGAATTTTTTCCCAGAACTAGTTTCAGTCATGAAACCGATATCGTTTGGAAATTTTTCTGGAAAACTTGAGCAATTTATTTTAATAATGAAAGACTGAATTCCATTATCATACTTGTCAGTAACCATTATCTTGATTTCGTTTCATTAGTTAAAAGTGACAGGGTAGTATGAGTAGTATTGCGTTTTCTTTTTTTACGTATTATATTATTAACTTAACTATAACTAAGTGGTCACTGCTTCATTTATTCAGAGCAATTGAAACTGTCATAATTATTTAAGCTATTCTTTCGCTATAAAGTGATTAAAGTGATTTTGTAAGAAATATTTTTTTTCTTTGTAACACATATTTGCTTTTTTATTGAAAAGATATGTATGAAAAATTATGTTGAAACTCTCCAGTGGAAATAATGTTAAGAAAAATATTGTTTCTTACATACATTTTGAAATGTTTCTTATATATTAATAAAACATACGCATAAATAAACGCACTTCATAGTTATATTAAATAAATTAATGTAGATGTACATCTGGCTTAATTTTACATTTACAGTAATTTGGAAGACGTTTTTTAATGAGAAATTGTTCTCAAAAGAACGTCTTGAAAATAAATAAAAAAAATAAATAAGTACAGCCCTTAACACTCTGTGTACTTATTTAAAGAGATAAATTATTGAAAAACATAATCAGAAAATTAAGGTTGTTTTACAGGTATTGATATTAATAATGTTAATATGCGGAAACAGTTTAATAATAACCCAAATTAAAAATAAATAAAAACAGGACAAATAATTTTTTGAGTACTGATATTATTAGGGATAATATAAAGCAAACATAATTTATAATTAGTCGAATAAAAAAGAAGATAAAAGGGATAGAGGAACAGCAAACTGTATCTTTCGGAAATAATTTTTTATATATTTCTATCTCAAAAGCTTGATAAAAGAAATATAGTACATGCTTGGAATCCTTCTCTTGAATTCTAATCTCTTTCAAAATGAATTGATAAAATAACAAAAAAAACAATAAATGGTAGTAATTGTGAATTTCAAATTAAACTTAATAAGTAATATTTGCGTAAAACATATTAAATAAGAAAGACGCTATTAAGTTTATCAGCTATTCAAAGAACAAATAAACAATGCCCTTTGTTAATGAAGTTTTGCTATAAGTTGCTACTGCTAAATAAATATTTACGGAGGTAAAACATTAAATTTCATATGATTTAGTTCTTTGTAGTTGATTGTTGAGATTTTAAAGATAAATATAATATAGGGAAATAAAAACACTGACATGTTTTCTTTTTCAGTTTCAAAAGCCTGTTTTCCTTTTTCTGTTCTTGTTAATTTCTGTTATCTCAATGTATTGTATAAAAAATAATAATCATTTTTTTCTAAGGAAGTTTCATCGAAACTTAAACGAAACAGCTACCATCGTTTCATATTATTTGTAAACTTTTGGAGCTTTGAAACTTGAATCTTGAATGTTTATTTTAAGCAGTAGTTAAATTTGTATAAAAATACCCGACGTAGTATCAAAAGTACAAAAACTTGCTTTTTAAATGAGCATTTCTCTTACATATATTTCCAAAAAGCTTCATGAGCTAAATTGGCTACATGCACTTAAATAAATTTTCGTTTTAAGGTGTTCAGTTCACAGTGAAGAACGTAACTTATCACGTACAGAGTATTACCGAAAAACAAAAGAAGAATTCAAAAGCTACAGAAATAGAGATAAAAGATTCTTTTCACCCTACAAGTGTTTTTCGTTTTTCCTGGTGACTGAAAATTTGTGTAACAATCGGTGGAAATGTTCTCAGTTCTATCTTGCAAACAAAGGAAGGGAATTCTTCTATTTTAGAAATCAGACACATTTGGCCAATAGCCCAACAGGATATTTCTATACATCAGATATCTTTGTTGAAGTCGGACATTGCAGAACTCTTTGATTTACAACCTCGAATACTTTTCCTGCTTCTTTTGCTTTTTTGCGAGAAGGGAAACTTGCCAAAAAAGCTGCCACAAGGATGATATCTTTTTTGGAATACTTTTATGATGTACGTTACTTTTCCGTTATATGTCTTACGATAGGTTGTAGTTTTATGAATTCTACAATGACGCATTGATTTTGTGTAATACAAGGAAAAATGCATTTATTAAACGCTAAATTATTTTAGATATTACATTAGATTAGTACTTAAGATTTTCTCAGTTGTTCTAAATGTATTTGTGCCAGTTGTTTGGACTAAAAATTATCTAATATGTTAGATATTTCTAAAAAGATAATTAAATATAAATGTAAGAAGAAAGAGTAGATTATATTAAAATATTTCTTATGAGTACTGTGTAAGCTATTACATATAAATTAAATTACATAAATATATATGAGTTTAAATTGTATTATGTGTTTAATCTTCCTTGATATTAATTTAATTAATTCTTCAAACTTTATAGGGGTTTCATGAAAATTAGATTATAACTACAATGCATGACATATTGCAATTATGTTATGCTGAAGAAATCTTTTAATCAACGTATTAAATTTAATTATATATTCACCCACTTTAATATAAAATGCTTGAGATACATTATTTGTTTATTAAAATTTCTTATAAAGAAAATAATTTCTCGTCAATAGGAGATATGGAAAAAAAGGTTTAGAATTTTTTTAAAAAAAAATCTAAGATTTCTTTAATAAATCTTCTGAAAATATTTGCCCCTATCCTCTCCTTTTTTTAGATTATACGTTTTAAGGAATAAGTTTGTAGTACATAAAATAATATTTTTTGCTTTATTCATTTTCTTTGTGGGTTCTATAGTGTAAATAAAGAAGGAAGGTATGTTCAATATAGTCCCTAATTTTAATTGGACATTACATTTAACAATTTTTTTTAATACTATGATTTTATAAAGCGGATTAATATCTTTCTTTGTATTTTTCTCCTTTGTTTCTATCTTTAATGCGACAGCAAAACTGAACTCGACACTTGTTATAAAATGTGTTCAATTTTCTTCTGATGAAAATTATTTTAAAAAATTCAGAAGTGGTACTTTCAGCTTCTTCGATTTATACTCCGATTCATATTATAAATATTTTTAAGTTTTGAGGTTTATGAAAAAAATATTATTTGTTCATTCAGTCATACATAGGGATACATAATTTGACATCAGAAAGCAATGAAAATAATATGAAAACGAATAATATTTCAACATGACTAAATTCTTCAAGATATTTTTTTTACGAATGTTTGTGCACTAAACACAATAAATACCACAAGTTAAAAAATTTACTCGAAAATATGTACCAAAACAAAATAAATCACAACTTTTGTAGGAACATTTTATGATTCTTCAATGTGTACTTTGAAACCTTGAAAATATTTTTCTTTAATGAAATCTTTAATAAATTCATCCAAGAATATGCAATCAGAGTATCCTAACAAACATGCACAAGAGTTATTAATTTATATGTGCAGCTCATTTTTACTTTTTTTAAAAGTTAACTTCAAATATAACTAAATGTAGCTAGTATTATGGACTAAACTTTAAGTGGCTGCTTTTAATAAAATAAGTTTGCTCGCCTTTTTGGTTGTAATGAGATATGATTAAGAAATAACTTTTAGTGTGCTTTTTTAAATAAACTTACAAAAATAGTTCATTTCTCTATCTTTATTGGTTCTTTTATTAATTTTTCCGTAGGATATCTTAGATACTTCTCCGCTGAAATTCAAATGAATTATCCTCTAATTGACAGAAGGACAATTATCATTAATGCTCAGAGTTCGACATTCGATTTAAAGCAAGTTTATGTCGATATTGACCTAAATAGTAAGAAGTCGATTTCACTTCATTGGAATCTAACTTCTATCAAATCAGTTAGATTCTGGGAAGTCCAAATTGAATCTTCTCAAATTTGCGATGCTTTTATTTCCCGTGAGCTCATTCAATTTGTCCTACTTTAATGCTTGTCACTGATTGCAGTGGACACTGTGACACAAGAATCTAGTAGGGGACGTTCAATTATTTCGAAACTGAACCAATCTTTCATTTTTATTTGTCCAAATTTGTAACTCCGTGGAAGGAAATTGTCAAACATTGTTATCATAAGAACAAGAGCTTAGGAAAATAATTTGACAAGAACACTTTGAAACGATGGTGGAATCGTTGCTTCAATCTTTCAGAATTTTATTTCGAAATATTTCCTATAATTTGAGGTATAAAATATTTTTTCATGTTTATGGCTAACCTCTAAAAATATTCTTTTATTGTATATTTTTAACATATATCAAATAGTTTTTATTTTTTCCAAGGAGTTTTTTTTCTTAAAAAAAATTAAGGATAAAAAGTATCTACACAAAGCATTATGTTTAAGCAAATTATATTAATAATAACTTGATGAGGATAAATAAGTTATTGGTAAGGGCAGAAAACTCTTTAATTTTGAGAATAGCAATTTTTTTTTGTTATTGGAACAAATACTAACTAATACTACAATACTACTCATCTTTTTCAGGCAAATAGATTTCTTTGATATTTATACATTCCACGGCCCAATATTGGATAATTGGTATAAAATTGTAATGAAGATTTTCCAAAAAGTAAAAAAAAAAATTGATTGAAATATGTTGAAAAATATTTTTTTTCTCGTGTATAAAATGTAAATCAAAAGAGATATTTACCGTATAAATTAAAATGTGAAAGGACTTAGTAGATATTAAAAAGGCTCTTAAAAATATATTGGTAGTGGTCTTCATGAAACAAAACATACATTTTGATACAAATTTAGATTGCTTCCAGACTAAATTCTTATGAATGTTTTGTAAATTCAAATTCACTTCCAAAAATGAGTATTTTTAGTCATACTGACTTATATAAATCAAAGAAAAATTAAAAAGAAAAAATTTTAGTACTTTTGGTATTAATTTCTCTTATGCTCTTACTCCAACTAAAGTATATATTAAGAATCCTACTGAAACATTTTATATTAAATCAGAAAAAAAACATTCTTTTTTTTTATTGTACATCAATAGAGAGATATTAGTTAAAATTTAAACTAAATTTAAATAAGGAGAAAGATAAAGCCACACGTTTATATATATATATGCAAAAAAGAACAATGAATTAATTTTTTTTTTCAGAAAATTACATCCTTTTTTAGATAAATCAAGAAAAATTGTAAAACATTTTATGAGAAAATGTTCAAATTTCTTAAGAATAAAATAACTAAAAATCTTTCAAGTTTGGAATTTTTTCATTTTCTTATCAATTGATTCTATTCTTTCTATGTACTGATTATTTCTATTCCATTTTAATAAAAAAGAAACAATACTACTGAAATATTTTATTCATTTAAACAACTTTTCCCGGCTGATAGAAATATCTGTATTTTTATACTTAAATACTATTTGTTAAGATTTATACCACTGTTAGCTGAGTAATAG
Source organism: Trichonephila inaurata madagascariensis (assembly GCA_019973955.1). Classification (NCBI taxonomy): domain Eukaryota; kingdom Metazoa; phylum Arthropoda; class Arachnida; order Araneae; family Nephilidae; genus Trichonephila; species Trichonephila inaurata. The sequence goes on from BMAV01007737.1 coordinate 469,073, forward strand.
AATAAAAATTCATAAGTCAATTTACAAATATGTCATTATGTATTATATATATATTCATATTCAGTTATATAAATATATTTAAAAATATATTTTCATATATTAAAGTATATTTTTCATTTGAAAGGAAGTAACTATTTTAGACTCATACTATTTTACAAATCTGAAAATGAAAAAAAAAAAAAAATACTTGACAACAATTCTGAGATACTGAAGAAAGAACATATAATATAATATGTGCAGATGGATGAAAAACTGCTTGAGAATTTTAAAAAAAAAAGTTGTTTTGATCAAATCGTATATTTTTCTTTTCACTTGATTAATTTATAATACCCGAAAGGTATTTATTTCGTGATTTAATGTTTTTTTGGATTCTATTTTTGAATTCTTTTACTTATTAAGCATTTATGTTAATATGTTTGTATTATCATGTCAACACAAAATAACTATAGGATATCAAATAATCAATTGAATTGACTGCAGATGAATATATATATAGTAAACACGCGAAAAAAATATATTTGGAGAAATAATAGCTTGGAAATAGTTAATTGAACTTTAATTTTAAAATAAAGAAAGATAGAATGATAATGAAATAATAGAATAAATAATAAAATATAAAAACATAGACTTCATAATATAAAAAATTAGTTAACAAAAATTCCTTACTTATTTACCTTACATAGACAATGATATTTCTATTTACTTATAGTAATCACATTGAATGCAAGAAGATTGCGTACCCATTTAAATAAATTAAAAACAAAATCAACATAAATGTAATTCCTCTATAAACTATTCCGATTCTTTAAAACACTGCCTTCTTTTTAGGAATTTTGAGAGATCTTTCCATATCAATAAAACCAAAAGGAATTACAGAAATACTTTAAAAAAAATGGAAACATTGTACGACATAAAAGCTTTTTATCATTGTTTTAAGAACAGAGTACCTTTAAAAATAAATGCGCTTTAACTGAGAAGGCTTCTATTTAATTGCAAAGGTTAGCTGAAATTTTTGAAAGCAAATGTTGATCTGAATAATAAAAAAAAAAAAAAAAACAAGATAAGGATCGAATGCAATTTAATGAAAAAGATTTAAGTACTCAGACAAGTAGGTATTATATTATTTTAAGTAAAAATAAATGATACTTTCAAGTAGTAAACTTATTTACTGCCCAGAAACCGAACAAAATGAATTTAGGAATGAAAAAAAGAAAAAAATAGCTTAAAGTACTTTTTAAGAAGTTTAAGAGCATTTTAATTTAAAACCATATAGCATTTATCATTCTCCTGACTATTCCGAAGTATAAAGATAAACAAAACCAGTTAGAATGGATTCAAATACACAATAAAACAAAATAGGGAGGAATAAAATAAGTAAATACAAAAATTATATGTAGAATAAAATATGATACACACCATACAATTTTCACTAATAAGAAATAAAAGTTATATTTTTGATCTTATATGAGATAAAGTTTTGATACTCATTAAAACTTGAAAGCGATGCAATATTTTTTTATTTTAAAAGTCATTTAAATACGGTTTCTAAAAGTATTTTAAGTATTATTTTCTCAAGCACTGTCCTACAAATTATATTGTTACTTTACTTTGCTTGAGAAATTTAAATATATATCAATGCATGTATGTATATACGATTGAATTTTATTTCTTTTGCTTCAAATAAGGCAGAGACACAACAAGCAACAAAATATAAACTTTCTAATACTTTTCATTTATGAAAAAGTCATATTTTTCATTTAAATGAAACATTTTACAAACTCAGAATTTGTTTTAAAATTAATCTATCGGATTACATTTGAGAAAGATTTTAAGGATAATTTTATATAATTTGAGAAAAAAGTATTTGAGTATTTGTTTGAACTGTTTTTGATTTCAAACAAATACTTAAGAAAAATTTAAAAAATATTAAGAGAGATGTTTCAGAGCAGGAATTCATTAAGAATACAATTATTTTTAATTTCATACAGTTATAAGAAAGTAGGATAGAACGTTTTAATTTTTATGAAATATTGGCAATATTTCAAAGCATGTTACTAAGAATACAGCTTATCTTACACAAAGATCTTAAAGAAACTTGATAAATATGATATCTCATGTTAAAATTTTTGAGAACGATCGCTTTTAAATTTGCATTAAACCACAAGGATTATACCTATTTTTTTTTTAGAAAAGAAGGTTTTTATATTATGTTAAAAACCTTCTTTTACTAAAAACTTCTTTTACTACTTCTTTTATTAGTTATATAATAATTAATTGGATTTTAAACCTAATAAATCACTTATTCATAGCATATATAAAAGTGACGCATATATATTTATATAAAACTGTAAAGCATACATAAAAATGAAATACACAAAATTTCTACAAATCGTACGTGATAAAATGAAAAAATCAATAATTTTAAGAGTTTTTTTTAATTTTTAAATTGAAAAAGAATTAAAAATTAGTATTGAAAGGGATACTCTTCCGTGTCAATGTGAATCACTTCGTATCAATTTTCAAATATTTTAATATAAGACTATCGAATATATTTTCTTTAAAAGCAATGTTATTCATTAATAATTAAAAACATATTGGGCACTTTAAACTTTGTTAGGTATTTTATTTATAAATTTAAGAATTAACTCTTCTTGATACTTTTTAATTTTAATAGAAAAAATTATATCGGTTTTCTTAACTTGTTTTCTGTTCTCTCTTTCATTTACTATTCTATATCTTATGTATCACTTTACTTTTTATAAGAAGTATTGAAATACTTCTTAAATATGTTAAAATCAAAGTTTTTTTTTTTTTTTTTAGTAAAAAAATTCTTTTTCTTTTCAGCCTACATATTATATAGGCACTTTTCCAGTGCAATATAAATTTTCTTCAGGTATTTGAGTTACCTGTTTTAATGACTTTTCTATCACCCTTGAAATTTAGTGAATTCCTTTTTCAGAACTAAAATTTCCTAAACTGTCCTATAATTTAAAAAGAAGAGCTGTAATTAACTTTTCATTACAGCTTTTCGCGAGAAAACTATTTTGAAGCTACCTTCTGAAATCACTCGGTCTACTGATCTCTTATTGCTCTAGCAATCATCTCAAGTAGAATAGGAAGAAGAGGGCTGAAATGAAACAGAAAGAAAGCAATGAGGAAGTAAAGGGCGAGGAAAGGCAAGAAAAATAAAGGCTTGAAAAGAAGAGTAGAAAAAACATTTGTCCAAGCTAGAGCGCCTTCCTAATGAGCTGGCCCGTCAATGTGCCGCCCAACTCATCCTCTTCTTCGAAGGATGACCAAGGCCTCTGACCAATGTGATCCTCTATCTCTGCTCCCCACTAATCACAGAGACCCACTGGGTCAAGGATACCATCTCACCCGAAAAGAAAAGCATAAATAACTCTTGGGATATAGTAGACGTAAATGTGGACACTATTATTATCCAGAAATATATCGGTAATTCACTTTGTCCAAGCAGGCATTCACGTCTTTTGTTCGGACTTAGAAATACAAAGCTCTGTTTTCAATAGAAAGTGAAGAATGAAAAATGTTTAGAATAATTTATAATTTTTTTTGTTTGTTTCTACCTTGGAAAAAAGACAATAAAAACAAATAAATATTAGCGACAAGCGAGGGAATGAAAACAAGATGTTAATCATGCATTTTTTTAGTAAATAAATTATTAATTGTGATGTTAATGTCCATTGAAGGTATTCAATCTAATATAAGCACGGTATAAGTGAAAGTTTAATTTTAGGATAATATTATTAGGTTAAAAAAAATGTTTTTTTTATAATTATTCAATTTTTTTTAAATCGTATTTTAATATTTCAATTTAAAGGGAAAAAAGGTTTGTTATGTAAACTGATTAGTAATTTTTATAATAACTCGTTTTTTTTTAAAGCACAAAACTAAAAAAGTTCCATTTATAAATATTTTAAAGGTATGAAATGTTATTTCGACAGTTAAATAAATAAATGTTTAATGATCCAAAGTCATTAAACATTTGTTTCAAAATACACAAGCGGAAAAAATGCAATATATATTCATAGTGAATTGCTTAAATATACAAAGATAACCATTATTAATGTTAAAAAAGTATCTGAAATACGCAGAAAATTAATACTTGAAATTTTATAATGGTGTCAAAAGGATGTATTTTTAATGACTTATAATTGTGCAAATGGGACTTGCTCAAGTAATCTGTTATGACGCTTAATCTATAACCAAAGCTCTGTTTTACTTATTCTAGCAGTTGAAACATTCAAAAAACAACTAGATGCAATTTGCATTATATAATGCAAAATAGTACTAAAGTGTTAATTAATACTGTTGAATAGCAAAAACAATTGAATGAACCTCGAAGCATTTAACACAGTTATTTGTACACATTTTTTATTGACTTACATTTTATGACCTTACATATATTGCTTTCGTTCTAAAAATATCTCCCAAAGAAGACCTCGTTAAAAAAAGTTTTCGCATTTTCCAGCAATAGCAGATAACTGTAAAAACTTTACCATATTCTTAACATTCTTCTTCGATAAGAAATGTCAATCGTATGGGAAAAGCCAGACCAGTAATGAAATTTCGCCTATATATTGTTGACTCAAGATAAAAAATTAGATCAAGGTTGCCATGATATATCCAATACAATCAAGACTCATTGTCCTGCAAATGTGGAGATAGTCCCTTTCCGCCTTCCGCTTAAGTAAAAGCTTATGGATTCTATTTATTTACGTCCGAATGAAAAGTGAAGAGCAGCGCTGTCAGGGAAGTTTACTTTGGTCATACAACACGTGTATGCTTCCAACAGAGCACAAGTGCCCTTTTAAAAATTGAACTGTCAATTACGAAGACAAATACGAATACAAATAGAACATGACAATACGAAAGAAACGTTTCCCCGGTATTTCGCTTTTCCATTATAATTTTGTTCTTTGTTAAGCAGACTTCTTTCCCTATCATTCTCTGTGCTTCTATCGTTTACTCTCCCTAATAATTTTGTTCTTTTATTCTTTTTCAGAAAGAAGTTATGTTCATAGATATTTTCGAAACATCCAATAAGAAATAAATCGTTGTATCTATTTTTTTTTATCAATGTTTGGTAAATGGATTATTGAATGATAAGTGTCACTTTCTATTTTTATAAAATTAAAAGGAGCAATTAATCATCCGAATCAGAAAATAAAAAAAAATAAGTAGCGCAGAATCACAATAGGTTGAAGAGAATTGCCTTTCTTTCTGAAAAAGAATAAGCTAGTGTTTAATTTCCTTAAATTTAATTCGGGTTTTTTTTTTCAGTAAAGAGATTGTAAGATGATATAATAATGCATTTTCTTAATGTTTAAACTTGTCTCACGTAAACAGAAACTCGTATTTGGCTTTAAAAAAATGTAATTGTTTTTTATAACACGAAAAAAAATATTCATGTGTTACCCTAAAGGAAGAAACTGTTAACGTGCATATATTACTTGTTAATCCGCAGATTAATTCATTTATGTCGTTTAAATATAGAATCATATGTAAAAAAAGAGTTTTCCGCACTCTTTATCCATGCAATGTTCACGTTAACGTTAAAAATCATCTCCAAATTGTCGAATAATTGAAAGTTATGTTATATAAAAGAGTTTGAAAAACTCATTGGACCCTTACCAGATCCTTAAGAAAATATAAAAAAGTTTACCCAAGCTGAAGAATTGTTTGGCATATTCTTTTTTACTTATATTTAGAATGGTCTATGATGGAAGACAAATGCACTATAAAAGCAGATTTAATGCACAAGCAAAAAAGTTTTTCTATTTTTTTAAACCTAGTAAGTAAGAAATGAAATTGTGAGAAAGAAAAGGAATTGTTCGAAGACCAATTATTTCATAGCCTTTTTATGGGAAATACCACTTGAATCTCAACTAAATGGAAAGTTTAAACTCTTTCTCACATTTCAAAACAAATTAATTCAATTTGTTGCATTGAAAACGCTTGCGTCAAAACGAGAGGATGAAGAAGCCTGTAATTTGCTACATACAGAAGTTTTAATTTGTTTTTCTTTTATTCTTATAGCTCCAAAAGTATTTTGCTTCCTGATAAGGAACGCTGTTATAGAGTCTTAGAAAATTTAGTGAGCGTGATCTTATTTTAGTGTTTGTAGAAAGATATTTTCAACAAAGGGAGATGTCCTTATTGTATAAAAATACATTTATATCAAACACATACACACATCGCCATACAGTAATTAAACAACCTTTTAGTACAGTGGACAGTGTTTTAAGAAATGCTACTTGGAAATTTGAATGTGTTGAAAAAATTATTCCTTAAAGTATTCAAAATGTCCTTATGTCTTTAAATTAAATAAACCAATAAACATAATTTCCCCGTGCTTTTTTCCAAATTACAATGATACTTTTAAATTGTTAAATTGATTGTTCTCTATACTTTTCTTTTAATTCACTTACTAATTCTATCAATTAGATTTCTTAGAAATTTTGAATTAAATTTCTTAGAATCTTAAAAAAATTAAGAAATTTTTTTCGCAAAATAAATAAGTTATATTTTAGTAGTTGTCAGTATATTTTAGCTACCATCTACTAGTTAGCATATAAAATTGCTGGTGACTTTATTAAAAAAAATATGTCGTACTTCACTAATTTAGCAGCATGTAATAATATCTAATATTTGTATGAATCTAACGTTGCTGTTTTCTATTAAAAATTTTATTTGTACCTTAAAGAGTATCTTGGAGATAATGTGTGCAGATTACCTAAATAGTCCTTAAATTAGCTAGAGAATGTGAAAAATGATGCTATGTTCAGCAATTTAAAAAAGGCCTAATTAATCTTTAGGTTATACAGGTATTATCCGTTTTGTTCGATTTTTGCATTTTTGAGGTAATGCATACTAAATAAGGTGCTAATGTTTTGCATTATTTTTAAATAAGAATAATTAACTATCTTTTTACATATTTATGGTATGGTTCTTCATTTTCACTATTTCTCAGATTTTAAAATGGAGCTCATCGCATATAAAATGCTTTTTATATTAAAAATTGAACAAATACAAATATTTTAGAGAAAAAGCCCCTACGAATTTAAATAATTAAGCTACAATTTCATGCGTCTTGGAAAAAAAACTTTTATTTTATAACTTAAAGCATTCTTTTTAAATTGACATTTTCTCCAGCTCTCAAGTCATTAGTACTCTTACATGATCTCGGTAAGGTAAAATTTGATTTTAGATTTGAAAAGGAAGCTCTAAATCTCAGCCAAATGCAAGAATTCTGAAATTTTTTGACAATAATTATTCTTTAATTAAAAAATATAAATGTTTACTGCTTGAAATAACTTCATCTAAGTTGAACTTATTATCCATGTATATATTTAGTTTCTCCAAATCTTTGATTTATATCTTAAAAATTACCGACACCTAAGACATTCAAAACATACCAAACAATTTTCAAAATCGTATTATTTTTTTTAATTTTTTCCAATAGATCTAAAGAAAAATCTTTCTTTACTGAAGATCAATCATATCCTGCTGTGAATATACATCTAACAAAATTTTATTTGAAAATCTCCAAACCCGCATGGATGCCTCTATTTATTGGAGCTCCTTCACTCCCCATTATTTAGTTTAGAAAAATAGATACATTATCTTAACATATAATACAAATGGCTAATAACGCTTTCTGAAATGAACCTTCGTATTATGCTTTTCTCTCAGAAGCACTCGGTAGCCTCCTCACAGTCCACATCAATAGCAGCTCCATGGAAATGTGGTGCACTGCAAATTGAACGTGATCCGATAATCCGATGAAACGGAGCACAGTAACTGTCCCGAGAGCATTCCCAGATACGCTGCAGCTGTTGCAGCAGGCATGTCATGTGAAAATCCATCGCTTTATCTGTGTGTATGTCAGTGTGATGTGCGACTATCATACACAAACAAAAGAATCTTGTTTCCCAATTGTCCTTAATTTAGGGTTCCGGTTTAAGCCTATATGAGCAGGTTATGGATCCCTAGGTTTATTTTTATGTACATAAAACTTTGGTTTATATGCTATGTGTTCCCATGAATATGGTTTTTAGGAGAAAGTTAATCATTTTTAGTCCTATTCCTTGCGTTTGTTATGTATTTAAATGAAAAAATACTTCAAAATCTTTTTGGAGTGTAGAATAATTAATTATTTTTCTACTCTCCTCTAGGATGCTTTAATTGTAATTTTTTTTTTATTTTAACAGCTTTAATAGTATTTAGTGCCTGCAGCAACGTTTTAAATAAAAATCATGAACGATACATAGAAATTCCTTTCCTCAATCAAAAGGTGCATCTAAGGATTTTAATCTGAAATTGATTTTTACGAAGCACATATGTGCTTCATTTGAACATTTAATCAAAATTTAAAATCCTGTGAAATACATAAATTTGTTTACTGAAGCCTTTCTGAATCCCATATATTTTCTGTTTGAAATTGAGAAATAACGAATTTCTGAGACGAAAAAACGATGCATAAAGATTTTGTATTCATTTTTAGAAGCTAACAAATTAATTATCTTAAAGAACATTAATGAAATCATTTCACAGAGGAAAATAATTCCTGTTTAAACGCACCTTTCAAAAAGGAATCCAGGAAACGTTTTAGCACAATATCGGAACAGGAATCTTACAGTATATCATAGAATTTAGATTTCAAAATCAAGAATCTCTTTTAAAACCTGCACTAGTACGTTTCTATCGATTACGATTAAATTGCAAAACTTACTGAACAAGGATGTTTCAGTCATTAAAACAAAGAATCGAAATAACATGCTGAAGACACTGATGAGCGGGTAAAAAAGGAAAAGTAATTGCTGACTAAAAGCAGACCAGCATTGCAAATGGTTCCACACTCTTGGCTTCGACATTTACATGAGAAGCAATATCTTAACTTAAATGATGATTCCATGGCATCATTACTGTGTTATCATCATTAGCAATAAGCCATTCCTTCACCTAACAGACAAATCAACGTTCCGCATTCAGAGAAATTTATGCTAATGATTTCCAACGTAATCACAATACTGTGCTTGCAAGCTACATACGATGGTTTGAATAAGATTAGAACACGCCGTTACTTGTGGATGAACTAATTGACTAAACAATTTGCGTTGTAAGGGATAATCGGAATAAAAATGATGACTTTTCAGCATCAAGGACAATGTAATGAATGCATTTGTTTATTTTATTTTGAAAAGATTAGTTTTCAAAAGAAAAATACATTTTTTATTCAGAAAAATGATACATTATTAACATTCATTCATTCTTATGTTGATAGTTAATGCTTCTTTTGCAAATTTTTAAACGGAAAAATCCTAAGCGTTGTCCAAAGCTAAATAACTTAAGATTTTTGAAAGCTCCAGGTTGATTACTATATACTTGAAAATAAGCATCACAGTGCGTGTATGTGAATGACTATTTGTATGTAGATATGTATTATATGAAATGTGCATAAGTAAGATTTTTTTTGTCTATTTACTTAACAAAATATAAGAATAATGTTTGAGAATGAAAATAATGAAGTAAGTTGTATGTATAGTTACCCGTTTTTCCCCCTACATTTATTTACCAGTCTGTTCAAGAAAATCCATCTGTATTTAAATATACCTGATTAGTATGAATATTGTACCAATAAAGAGTAAAACAACGTGGATAAATTAAGAATTACATTTATTATTCACGATTTATCAATTATTGTAAACTCAGTGTTTTTGAGTTTTCCTCAATACCTTGTTAATTGCGCTTGGAAAAAACATTGATGTTCCTGAATTATCTGGAAAATATATCCACCAACAATTTCTAGAAAAATATTAACTTTAAGGGATTTTGACCTCATACATTAAGTAAGATTATATGCATCCTTATAGGTTTCACAAAGAAATGTGAGAGTGACTGTTTACGTTTGAATATTTTTTTCAATTAAATGTTTGAGTATATTTCACAGGATTCTTTATTTTTTTTGGAAAGTAAAGTGTGCATTGAAGATCACTATTTGATCTGTACAATATCTATTCGCTATAAAAGTTTCAAATTCATAATCTTTTTCTTTTTTTCAAATGGGCTGCATTTGGGCATGCAAGCCTTTGCAGACACTGTAAGTCCCTAAGCTTGAGAACTATTTGAGTGGTGGCACCATCTAGTGGCGGCTCTCATTACCAAATTATTGACGCTTGAATTAATTTAACTCAAGCTTTGATTGGATGCTAAATATTACCTAGAGTACCGGAACCAAATTGATGCTTAAGGAATCTTTTACATGTTTCATAATTAAAGGACTTACGGGGCTACGATTTCCGCATCCAGAAAATCTATGGACTTCAGCGGGGATCGAACTCGCAACCTTAGGCTTACAAGGCAGGAAAGCTACTTCTAAGCCATCGAGCCGACTCAAATCCATAATCTGCGCTCTATGAGTGGCATTTATTCCCAACATTCGAAACTCTTACATTGAAAAACCCTATTTGAATTGTGCAATATCTCTTAGCTATAAAAGTCTCAAATTCACAATCCGAGAGTTTCACGAAATATATTTATATCCTTAATTCAAAGTTAACCATCTGAAGAGTAAAGCTGAAAATAAATCTCGTTACTACACTTACAGAGCTAACTCTATTGTACGTATTACTCATGTTATTTTCGTGCTCATTACTGTAATGAGATTTAAAATCTATTGGTTAAATTGACCTTAAGGTTATTTGAACTCAGGTTTACATTAGCCTAAAATAGATTAGAGAAACCTTAAATATATAGTCTTTCTCCCCTGTAAGATGATTATCTGTTTATTAGAGCTCAATGTGACTGCAAGACAAAACTCCTTAGAAAGTTACTTAGAAGATGTTTGCTTATATATAAGTACTGAATAGAATAAAAACTGACCAACTAATCATTTAAAAAATCATTTGTAACTGAAATATAGTAATTTAAAAGGTCTATAGGTAAATAAGTTATTCAACAAATTATAGAAAAATAACAGTAATATTTTTTTTCTTCCATGTATAACAGGCTATGGATTTATTTTTAAAGAGTTAACAATTTGTTACTGAAGAGAGAGAGAGAGAAACCTCATTTTCTTTTCTTATTTTTTTACTATGTTTTCTTTTATGTAAGAAAAAAATATGGTTTGTAAAAGGAAGTACTTTCATTCTATGGATTTAAGCACTTATATTATTTCATGGCATATTTTTTTTAATAAATATGAGAGAGGATTTCATAAAAATAACGTTATGTACGAAATATATGAATATCTGAAAAATCTGAAATATTAGCTACATATGGTACTTAAGTTGTACTAAGCTATTTTATGTTTTGCTCATCACTATATTGTTAATTAATGAATTTAAACATACATATACTTGAATTCTTATGTGAGAGGAGAAAATGAAATTATCAAACAAAATTGCCTTGAAATTTTGATTCAGCGTAGGTGTTTTTTTTTCTTTTTCTTCATTATTTTTCTTAATAAATGTTCTTAAATTATTGAAATACATTTTTAAAATTTGTGATACATTAAAACGAAATAACATCCATTCAAAAAGTGTAAATAAAATATGTTTAAAATATATATTATGAGTACTGAAATACCATCAATCAAATACTACATGAAATAGGAATGAAATTGAAATATATAGAGAGGGGAAGAAAGAGACATAAAAGTGTACAACACCCTATCGTATTCAGTAGCTTTGTAATTGAATTTGCCTGTTCCAAATTATGTTTAATGTTATATTATGTATTCAGACTATAAATTAATTGTTAGATTTAGTTCTATCAGATTACAAATATTCCAGCGAAAATGAATTTTATAATGAAATATCGAACCATATGCATGTTAAAATGATGCATCATTGTCTTTAATATTAATATATAAAACTAGTATGCACGAAACTAAATTAAATTTTATAAATATAAATTGACAGAATAGATCGTTTGCCTTCTTTTAATTATAAGAAATGTAATATTAAGGTAAAAATTTAAAAAAAAAATATTTTATACCTAGAATGCTAGTATTTATTAATTACTAAAATTAAATCAATTTTTAAATTTTATAAACTTTTCAAATATTTATTATTAAATTAGTTTTTCAGATAAATTTTTAATTATTTTTGTGTCAATTTAGATTTCAGAATACTTAAAAATTTAGGATAAATATAATTACCATTTCAAGTCTTTAATATATATAAAACTTTAAGATACGTAATGAAAGTTTCATTCGGCTTAAACTCATTTTATAGAGAAAAAAATTATAAATTTTAACGTCAAGCCTTTAGAAATTCTTTTACATCAGCGGTTCTTAAACTGTGGTCCACAAACCAAAAAGGGTCTTCAGTGCCTTTCTAAGGGGTCCACGAAGGTCTCTCATTTTATGTTAAGATCTCTTTCTTTGAAAGAATCTGAAAGGCCGTGTGAAGAAGTTGAAAGATTTTCCTTCTTAGACTACATCACTAAATTGACCCAATGAAAAAACTCTACTAGAACATGTATTTCAATCAAGAATCTTAATTCACATTTTTTTGTTATTTGTAACTACATAACTGAGTTGTCCACGAAAGCTCTGATGCCCTTCTAAACTACTTATTTATGTTAAAGAACATTTTAAGCTTTTCTTTGTTTTAAAAATAAGTACAGAAAACGTCTGGCTGAGTAGAACCAGAATTAAGACTGCAGATTTCAAGTATCACACTTGATATAACAGCACTTGTAAAAGAAATGCAGTATCATCTTTCTCATTAAAAATTTTAACTAATACAGTTTGATAAATTATTTATTTGTTTTAAATTAGCATTTTGTAATATTTTTAATTAGATGTTTAAGGGGACACAGTACGATTCAATTCACCAAAATCGGTCAAAAAAATATAATTTAATTTTTTTAGCCTAAATTATTCTATATACACTTTTCTATAACCTCACAAAATTTGAAAGCTCAAAACTTAAAAAATACAGAATTATGATAGCTTTAACGTTCGTTTTTATTCACATTTCTATGGCAAATCAAAACTTTAAACTGACTTATCTCAGAAAGATAAAATAACTAGTTTGTCTTCATTTAAAATGCTAAGGCATTTTTTCTATTGTGCCTAATGCTTTGAATTTTTTTACCTATTGCTAATAGTACGTGCAACAAAATTTGAGATGCATTTTTGAATCATAGCAATACTTATTTTTTTAAAAAAATAATTGAGCTCAGAATTTATACATTTTTTAAGGAATTTTCAATGAACATTCATAAAAATAAGTATTGTATGAATACCAAACATGTTAACGCAAAACCCATACCATCTTTTATTATACATAGTTTGACGTACTTGTAAATCAAATTTCAAGCATGTACGTAAATTGTTGTAGGAGGGGTAGCATTTTAAAATCACTTCCCAAATTTGAAGTTTCTTCCTTAAAAAATTACACGGATAGCTTTTTATGAAATTTTGAGCACAAAATCTATTTAACCTAGTATACATACATAGGAGACAACCAAAAAAATTTTAAAAATCCTTAAATTAGAATTTTTTTGCTTAAATCGTACCATGTCCCCTTAATAAAGTGTTAAAAGCTCTGAATAAGTAGCAGAGGCAATCTTAGAATTCTTGAGAGATCTTTTAATCACTCAACCATGTGTTGGGAGTTGGGGGGAGGGGTTCAAAATCTTGGGGGTCCACGATGTCCGATGTATAAAGGGGGCAACATGGCGATCAAAAGTTTAAGAACCGTTGCCCCTTACTTGATTGATAAAATCATTTGATTCATAAAGGCACAATTTTGTTTTCAAGAGAAAGGCATTAAGGTATCCGACTACGTTCGGAACCGTGATTTAAAAAAAGCGTATAAATAGATAATTTTCATGATATTTAGTGTTTCTTAGATTAGAATACATGTATAAAATTGTCTTAAGGTCATTTTGACAAAAAAAATTATTTAAATACAATATTTTAGCAACAAATTAACTTAGAATAATCTTTTTTCCAAATGTTCTCCTTTTGTGAAAAATGCTTCTATTATAATAATATTTTGCCTGTATATAGCTCAGACCTCTCTACAGAGACTCAACTAGAATTTTTGAAAAATTCACATTATTTTTAGAGTTACCACCAATTTAAATAATTGTTGGCGTTTTTTTTTCTTAAAATTGCTCCCCTCTGTTGTCGTAAAATATGGATAAACCCACTTCTAAGTCATATATTTCAAAAATTCTAGTTGAGCCTCTGTACAGAGGTCTGAGCTATACACAGGCAAAATATTATTATAATGGAAGCATTTTTCACAAAAGGAGAACATTTGGAAAAAAAATTATTCTAAGTTAATTTTTTGACGAAATATAGTATTTAAATAATTTTTTTTGTCAAAATGTCCTTAAAACAATTTTATACATGTATTCTAACATAAGTGACACTAAATATCATGAAAATTATCGATGAATGCGCTTTTTTAAAATCATGGTTCCGAACGTAGTCGGATACCTTAAACATTTTATTTCAAAAACTAATGGGTGCCATAGTATAAACTTACCAGACCAGCACAGCTCCTTGTAAGACCAGTAAAACCAAGACCAGCAGATGATAGAGTCTTCTGGTCATCATGGAGCACTTGAGGCCGGCGGCCTCGGCCCGTGATCATTCACACCTAAAAAATGACAACAAAATAAATTATATTTTTTATGTCCTTTCAATTACTTTTAGTAGTTAAAGAGTTCAAAACAAGTACACCGAAATGTTGGAATATATAAGAAATAAAGACACATTAATGGATTTTGAAACAAATATGTTTGAACAAAATACTTAACAGCTTAAAATTTCGACAATTATTTTAACATGCTTCCATGAATCAAGAATTTGAATCAAAAGATTTTCTTGAGAAATAAAGTCCAGACATTAAAGAAAAGGATAAGGAACCATTAGTAGATTTTTAAGCGCAAATAATATATTTGTACAAAATACTTAAAAGCTTAAGTTTTCGACAATTATTTTAAAATGCTTCCACGAAACATGAATTTATATTAAAAAGTATTCTTGAGAAACAAAATCAAAGACTTTCTTGAGGCAGCCATTAGATAAACCACAGTTTATTTTATATTAAAAGCCTCGAATCACAATAGTTGTACTTATAAAAATATATAAAAAAGATGGCTTTTAAAGCTAAAATTCCGAGAATTCCAGTAAATTAAAAAAAAAATGATGTTTGCAGAAGACGACGCGAATCTATATTTAGGCATTCTCCGAATTGTATTTCCCTTGCATTTTCCTTAGAAAGAGGAATAAATTCACAAGGAAATGTCTAATACGTAGCTTAATAATCTTTTCAGTTCCTCGAAAATTCACCAAAAATAAATTTGTCAGAAATATTTTGATAATTTAATTAATTCTCTGAAAAGTCTGAGAAATTATGAATAAATTAAATTACTAAAATATTTTTCGGTCGAATTTCGTTGTACGGGGAATTAATTGATTTTTCTTAGTAAACTACGTATCAATAAGTTCTAATAATAGGTCGCAAGAGAAGTAGAGTTTCTTTTACCAAAATAAAGTACATTAGAGAGAAATATTATTAAGTTTGAAAGAAACTAAAAAGTATGCGAAAGGAAAACTGAATTCGAGGGAAAAAATTCCGTAAGTTTTAATAGCAGTTGTTGTTATAACTATAACTCGCCATGATTTTCAAAAACAGTTTAGCTAGTTATTATTAAAATGATTTTCTTTATCAATTCATTTTACAATAATGGTCCTGAATAAACTGAAAACAACATAAAATGGACTAAATTTTTGTCTTAAAAATTTGATACTAGGTTCAATATATTTACACAAAATTGTATTAAAGTATTTTAGAAAAAAATACGTATTTAAAATTAGGTTTTTTAATTGAATGAATTTTCTAATTTAATAATCTAGTCATCTGGTATAAATACATGAAAGAAGTATTGTGTCTTGTAAAGCATTATTTTCCTACGTTAAAAGAATGTGTTTTTTTTTTGCTTCAAAAGACAATTATCCTCAAGCATTCGCATCTGCAAGACAATACTGTATATTTTTCTCAAAATTCTTAGCAAAAAAGTTTGATAAGTAGTTCAGGTGTTTTGAAACCGGCAGTTTTCTTCTGGATGTGAAAAAGGAAATTCCCTTTTTTTCCCCTCACAGACCTTTATATGTTAACATGATAATCAATATGATATCGTTCCTTTGCGAAACATGAAGCGATTTTGAAATAAAAAAAAAACAAGAATAAAGTTGGTGACCATTTGTTTTCAACATTCATCTTTATGGACTTAAAAACTTACAAAAAAATATAGTAAAATAAATTGGAGGAAAAGTACGTAAAACATAAGGTAAAATAAAAAATGAAAAATTCTTATGAACTATCATAAAAGCTCCAATAACTACACTATTTGTGATTTACGACAACCACTTGCAGAATGTTCAGGGCAAGAAGAACCAGAAGAGGAAAAAAATATGTTTTCCTAGTTTGGAAAGAACGATCGAATGATCCATGGACCTATTCACCATCTATCAGGCCTCTTTTCCCCCAGCTCCCCCATTTGCTTTGCCAGGGGAGCAGCACAATAGATGGGTCTTGGTCTTGGAAAAAGAGCGAGAGAAAGAATGAACAGAGAGAAAGAAAAAGACCGCGTTAAGAAGTAGAAATATTTTTCAGAGAGAAGAACTACGCAAAGCGTAAACACGATCTGTAATTCCCTTGAAGATAAAAGAGAAACAGTTCTTTTTGCAGTGTCGGGTGAAATAGACTACATAGAGAGAAAGTATACACATTTATCTATCCATCTGTATCTATATATACATTTATATTTCCATCTACATGAAGAAACAGATGGATGCATATAGAACAACAGGATTATAGTGAATCAGAATGGAACTCTATGAAGTAGATGCTTCTTGTGTACTTCATTCTTTAAAAATATACTTAAAAATAAAATAGTGGTATCAGATGTAAATCAGTAAGAAATATTCTAATGTATTACGGAATGATTTCAGATATATATTTGGGAACATTGAAACTACATTTTGATATTTTATTATTCAAATATAAAGATTTTCAGTTCTAGGAGACAGAATCATCCGAATAATATTTATATGGAATCCATAATACAGATTTAAGCAAATGTAAAGTATTTTGTAAATGTAAACAAATTAATTAAACCTACATTAGATCAAAATATTAGCATGATTCATTCAAATTTTTTAATGTGTTCATTATTCCTACTATTCAATATTTTTTAAATTCAACCTTCGATAACATTTTAAAAGCATGAAAGAAAATTGAAGTTGGCTTTTAATATTAGCATTAAAACTTTCGTTGAATGTTAATAATACAATGACTTGAAGGAATATTTTGAAAAAAAACTTTTTAATGTTCATTATTCCTACTATTGAAAAACACATTAAAAAAATTTTAAGATTCAACCTTCGATAGCATTCTAAGTGCCTGCAAAAATTTAAAGGTGGATTTTTTTAGCATTAAAATTTTGTTGAATATTAATAATGCAATGACTTGAAAAAATATTTTGACAAATGTTAAACTTGCAAATTATATTCTCTTAAATTGATTCTTTGCATTTTTATCGCTTAAACTATTTATGATTTTACCACTGAATAGCAAAATTACTTCTAAATGAATCAATTATAATAAATTCTATAAGCTAGCAGAACATTTATTTTTCAAAACGTGTGAAGTTTTTCCTGATAAAATTCATGAGTAAAATATTGTGATTACTTTTGACCTTAAATAAGAAATACTTGTTCCAAAATCTGATTAGAATTCAAATAAAAAATTTGAATTCCGTATCAAATATTCTATTTTGCAATATTTTATGCACAATATTAAAAAAATATTTGGTGAAATTTAATAATATAAAGGAACCGACACATTAATTTATTATTTTTTAAAAAAAAGAAATATTATTATGAAAGACAAACTAAAGAACGCTATAAAAAATTATTTATGGGAAATAAAAGCTCATTTGTTAGAACATTGAAGAAAATACTTTAATTTTTGTTCAAACACTTTTTGTTCATGTAAGACTGCTGCGTAAGCTACCACCAAAAATTTGAGCTCTTATCAAGGCACATAAAATAATAAATTCTAAACGTTTTAATCACAGAAAATATTTAGTGTTGTTTGTGTGAAAAGGTATCTCTCTTTCAATTATCCATTAAAAAATGACGACATTCCATTTTTTTTCCTCCTTGAAGTTTTTTTAATTTTTTTCAGTTATAAGCAGCCTTAACAAAGTATCATATTTAAAACCTCCAAAACAGCATGATTTGATTTAATAAAGGAATTTCTCCCTTGTTTTTACTGCTATTAAAATTCTCGGCCATCGAATACTTTCAAGCAAAAATTTTCTTAATTTAAATTCTTAATATTTTTTTTGACATGTCGGTAATTGTTTTAAGGATTTTTATAATGCAAAAAAATATTTGGGACTATAAGGTATAATCAGTTCAAATGCATCATGATAAAAACTTAATTATTCAAATATATATAATATTCAATACGGAGAAATTACAGCTTGTATCTTCAGATAGAGTAATAGGAATGCATTCATTTATCTGCGAAGCTTTTAAGAATCCATATCTTTTCAAATTAAACATAACAATAAGAATTTGTATCTTTTCAAATTAAATATAATAATAAGAACCTGTATCTTTTCAAGTTAAATATAACAATAAGAATCTGTGCATTGTATCAAATTAGATTTTACATTAGTAGTCTGTATCTTACCAAGTATTTTCGAGCAAAAATTTTCTTAATTTAAATTTTTAATTTTTTAAAAAAATTTTCTATTATTGCTTTAATGATTTTTATAGTATACAAATATTTAAGACTATAAGGTATTAGCAGTTTAAATAAATCATGATAAAAAGAAATTATTCAGAAATAAGTAATATTCAATGCAGATAAGTTATAGTTTGTATCTTCAGATAGAGTAAAAAGAGAATGTGCATTTATTTATCTGCGAAACTCTTAAGAATCTGCTTTTTATTCTAAGTTATTATAAATAATTATGAATATTACTTTGATACTAATGATGGTATGATGTTTTAGGGAAATCCCTTTGATAATGTTTAATACGTTTTTCTAAATTTAATCATCAAATACCAGGAAAATTTTAAAACATCGTAATAAGTTTTTTTAAAATGCATATATTATTTACAGAATACTAAGAAACTAAATTTTTGTCATGTTTGTGTTAATAAATTATTGTGTGTACGAAAATTAATCAGAAAGAGTTATGAGCACTTTGAAAAATGAATCCAATAATTTAAAATATGTCATGAAGAACTATTTTGAAAAAAAAAAGAATAATTATATGAGTAAGTGCTTCTCATTTCTGAATTATTTTATTTTACGACACTGATTGCTGTTACGTTGTTTTCGTTTTGGTTTCAAAGTACTAATCAAATGAAATGTAAAATAGTATGCAACTACGATAAGAATTTCGCATTATTTATCACAATTCTGACTATTTTTTAAACCGTAGTAGTAGGAAATAATTAATGTTTATCAGGAATATATATATAAACTTTAAAAACTGGGTTTTTTTTTCAAATCAGAGTAATTTTTTTGAAAAGTAAAACAGTTTTTTCCCTTCTGTTCGTATTTATAAAGGCAAAAATAATCTCAAAGTTGTTATCCCATACACTTTTCTCCCTTAAAATAATTCATTATATTCATTTTCTTCACTAAAAACACATGTACGTGTATGATGGTTTTTCATTTTTATAGTGTCCCCAATAGGAATATATTTCTTTAATAAAAAAGAATACAAAAAAAAATTAAACATCTATAATTTCACGAACTGTTCTGTGGTCCATCCAAATAACAGGGGGTTGACCCTGACCTGTCATGAAACAGACAAAAGAATTATACCAATGACAATCATACTTCTTATACTTTATGTTCCTTGTCTTCAGAAATTTTCTTTCCTATGTTTCTAATGGATTTAGGGTTCTTATTTTTATTTATAAATCTTTCTCCCTTAATTAAAGAAAAACTACTAAGATACCCTAATAGAATATATGTTCACTCTTCATAAGTTTAATTTGCTTGTCGATTTGTATTAAAACGTACT
Organism: Trichonephila inaurata madagascariensis; assembly: GCA_019973955.1. Classification (NCBI taxonomy): domain Eukaryota; kingdom Metazoa; phylum Arthropoda; class Arachnida; order Araneae; family Nephilidae; genus Trichonephila; species Trichonephila inaurata. The sequence continues at coordinate 489,179 of BMAV01007737.1, forward strand.
TACTCTTTATTGTAAGTGGGAGTTGAAATCTCTCTCTGTACACAATCGGGTTTTTATTAAGAGAAATGAACTCTAAACTTTTTATCCTTAAAAACCTTTCAGCTTTGAGAAAATTTTATGCAAGCAATTAGATAACATGTACTCGAATAACGAAAATAAATAAATAATACCTAACTCCAATTTTCATTTAATGGGTTAATTTTTTAATTTGATTAAAAGAAGCGTTGAATAAGAACTGGTATTCAAACATATATTTTTTTTTCTTAATTTCAGATATTGAAGAAAAATTAAAATTAATATCTGTGAACAGGTCTTAACACAAAACATATGTAACGTAGTCAATCCCTGTAAAATGTTTCTTAGACTTTTTTAGACTAAAGTTTATTCTTTTGTGAGATTACTAAATACATTTTGGGGAAAAAATATATGCATATTCTTTTCTATTGTTGTTTTCCTTTTTAAACACCATTAGCAATGATTACATGGAAATGAAACATTCAAAAAAGTAGATGTGCAACACTCAGTTTTTTTAAAATTTATTATATCATCCTCCCCCCTTAATAAATTATGGTAAAACAAATGTTTTTAGAATTAGTTCTTTTTTCGATCTCATACAAAAGGATCTAACCTAAAACCTAAAATATATTAAACCTAAAAAAATTATAAAGTTTATATACTTATTTTTTTATTTCCTGTTGGATTATATTACAACGGTACTATAAATAATATTTAACTGTCAACCATAGTTGTCGTATCCAGGCTCATTCTTATATAGCTTCAAACAATTTAACCCTTTATCTACATCATTATGATTTACTGCAGTTTTTTCCATGCAATATATATATATTTTTGGATCATTACTTTGAAAATTAAGGGATATACATAAACAAAATACTCAACTTTGGGAAATTTAATCCGTTAGAGCTAATTAATTAATTAAAGATATTCAACTGTAAAATGAATTATATACACTCTTCACTTAAAATAAATAGTCAAAGTATTTTCTAAGGTCTTAATTAACATACAAAAAAATTAAGACACTTAAATTTTGATATTAACTATTTTTTCGGGACAAAAATGATAATCTTTGCAATCCGTTGAAAACGCAATTTCTCTGCTCTGAAACTATTCGCCTTCCCCGCTAAAATAATCATCATAGAACCCGTGCTGCCACATATCTTGAAAGAATGGATTTCAAAGAATATTCCTGCTAAGCATTGTCAGAACATTCATAAAATTGGTTATTCTATGATATTTTGAAGTGAGTGGTACTTATAAATACAGTCAGTAGATAAAGGGTTAAGTGATTTTCTTATGTTCAGTTGATTCTTCTTCCAACAAGTCTAAAAGCCGTTGTGCCCTAGAGGTTATGGTCCTGAACTCGTGGATGGAGTGTTGAGGTTGAGTCTTGGGGCCACTTAAGACCCACTATGTAGGGAGGGCTGATTTATGTTAAATCTGTCGAGGCTCAAAGTTCTCCCGTTAGTGTGATGTGTTTGTTAAGAGAGAGGGTGTTAACTCAGGTTTTATACTTTTCATTTGATCATGGTTCAAAATTACGAGATCTGTCGCTAAAGCCTCTTGTTGGTTTATAGTGTGATGTGTTAATAAAGCACTCGCTCCCTCCACAAGCCTATATTTATCTTCTGAAAGTTATATACGATGAATTAAGCAGAATTTTCTAATTTAGAGCGTAACAGCAATTTTGGACACTTTTAAGATGATGTATTATATTGAAGTAATCAATTGTATTGCTTCTTCGAGAAGAATAGCTACGAATCTCTCATGAAATTTTCTGTAGATTTAACTTAGAATGCGTCTTAGGATAATATGCAGTTTTGTAAATTTGAGTTGCTACTCTCGTATCTAATTTTTCTTAAATTTTATATTATGTTTACCTAAGATTGAAGTTTGTCTTTATTTCATCAAGCAGAGAGTGCCAAATCTTTTATTTCAATAAAAATAAATGTTTCAAGTCTTTGACTTGTATTTCTTCCTTTAATCTCTGGGGTTATACTTTTGTGTACACGAATTAAGGTAAACCCTCAACAGGTTACAATTAAAAATAGAATTAATCTCTTACGAATGTATAATTATTAATAAATATAATAAAAAGCCTTAGAAAGTGAGTAAGAGAGTTATATTAACGTAGCACTGTACAACAACACGAGGGCTTTGGGTGACGGACCTCGTAACTTTGAACCTCAGTAAAGTGACCAGAGAAAAAAGCACCTGAGATGGAACACCCATCTCCTAACAACCACACCACAAAAGAAAGGACATTAAGCCTCGACAGAATTAAAGTGCATCGGCCACCTCTACATGGCGGGTCTATCGTAGCACCAGGACTCGAACCCGTTACGCTCCGGCCATGAGGTTGTGACCGTAACCACTAAGCTACCGTGGCATAATAAAACTTTAGAAATCGTATGCTTAATTCTTATTCCTCTTAAGTGAATTTACTAGTATATTTTAAGTACACATGAAGTGTACCTTACAGTTAGTGTGTTACAGTTAGTATGTTTAATTAAATAACGATTTGGTAAAAACATCATTTTAAGTATATTCATAATTTAAAACCACATAATACTAGGGGAATAATTACATACTTTTTAACATTTACTAATTAAATTTATCTCTCATTTCGCATAATAAAATTATATATAAGAAATCACTAGAGATATTTGTGTGGGAAATACGTATATTACTTCTTTGTTTTTAATTTTGTTAATCACCGTTTCTTAATCGAATTATGTGATTAAAAATGCATCGACGCCTTCTGATATTCAAACTGAAACTTGGAACAACAATAAAATGCACTTTAATTGAAGGCTAGACCTGCCTTCTATTTTGTCAGTAAATCTAGAAATAGCTCTGAAAAAAAATATTAGCATGCTTCATTAGTTTTACTATGATCCCAAATTCTTTCTTCCTGATTCCTTCAACAGAACAGGAGTACAAATACCTGTTAACAACCCAGTACCGGTTACTCTTTCTGCTTTTTCTAGAGAAAGCAGTGAAAACAGAAGAAGAGTAAGGGACATCTCCAAGAGACAAGAGAGAACAGGAAAGAAAAGAAAAAAAATAGCAATGGTGAGTACCTCAACTGGAACTAATGATAGCACTTAGTGAACTGCTAAGCAACTCGGAACAATTGCAATGTGATACAGAACCTAATCGTTTTTCCCTAACTTCACATTTCCGGGCTAAGATTGAAGAAAATCGACTTAACATCGATATTCTTTGAGTTTGAGGTGAGTATACCTCAATCATCCTTTTCCTCGGAAAATGATTTTGATTCCTTGTTAAGAGGAAAAAATTCCTTTTCATGTTAATCGTTAAAGAGAAAAATTAATTTTACGATGTATTTCTAAAAAATTATGCTGGCTTAATTAGTTTTTGATAATTTATCAAGAATGGAAAAGGTAAATAATGAATATTTTATTGATTTTTCCCCTTTAAACAATTTCACTCATCAGGATTGAAAGGATATGTTAATACTTTGGTGAGTTCTAAAAAGATACTGCATGATTTACCAATAGTTATATAAACTCTTCATATGTGCCATAATATTCGGCTTATATAAAGTGCACCTATACTTTCAAGCTGCAATTTTTAATTTTCAGGTATGTTAACCGTATAACGCGCACCCTCTTTTTTAAGAAGAAACCTGAAGTGTACGCGTGTAATGATCTTATGTTTTGAAATCATTTTTTTCGAGTTTCTCATCATCGCGTTTCTTTCATCTCAGGTTTTTGATAAAATAGTGTATTTATAGAGCTACAGCCCTTTAAATTCATAAGGTATGTCATTTCTTTAAAATAAACAGTATTTCAAAATATATGTAGATGTATAAATTTTTTTATACTCTCTCTCAGAAATATTTTTTAAGACAATTCCTACTAAGGTCAACAAAGAAAATTTTTATTTTAGTTACTTCTATTAAATAATTACAATTAATATAAATATGTATATACATATGACAGAATCACAATATTAATTGAAAAAATAGAAAACAATTTTCCTTGAATTTTTCCATTTTCTTTTTTGTATATGGTGTTGAACTATCCATTTTGTTTGTTACTATTTATTCATTCATAAACCACATTCTCAGAAATTAGACCATCTTAAATAGGATTCGAACCCATGACCTTTCGATTAGAAGTCCAACGGGCTATCCATTGCTCTACAGGGACACAACGAGCGGTTTTCCTTTTTATATATGGTGCTGGACTATTATTTTTGTTTGTTACTGTTAATTAATTAATTAATTAATATTTGAAAAAAAAACCGTATTAACATAAAGTGTCATCCACTACAAGTTTATATAAAATGTATTTGAATTTGAGTGGATGAATAAAAAGTATTTTATTAACGACTGAAAATTTTAACAAGATACATATATATATATATATATAGGGAAAGTGTGAACTAATAGTAGGAATTGAGAAAAATGCAGACTCAAATCGGTAATAATAAAACATAGCCATGAGTAAAGTTAAGGAATTAAATAAATATATAACATAATAAAACTGAAAGCAAATTGACATTTTTACATGATTTTTAGTATTATCTCTTTTCATATAATTGTCCCCTTTATTTGAGCATTCATAAATGAAAATCCTTAAGGTATCCGACTACGTTCGGAACCATGATTTTAAAAAAGCACATATATGTATAATTTTCATGATATTTAGTGTCACTTAGATTGGAATACATGTATAAAATTATTTTAAGGACATTATGAAAAAAAATTATTTAAATACAATATTTTGGCAAAAAATTAACGTAGAATAACCTTTTTTCCAAATGTTCTCCTTTTGCAAAAAATGCTTCTATTGCATTAATATTTTGCCTGTATATAGCTCAGACCTCTGTTCAGAGGCTCACCTATTATTTTTGAAAAATTCACATTATTTTCAGAGTTACAACCATTTGAAATAATTATCGGCGCATTTTCTTAAAATTTCTCCCTTCTGTTTTGGTAAAACATGGATAAACCGACTTCCAAGATATACGTTTCAAAAATTCTAGTGGAGCCTCTGTACAGAGATCTGAGCTATAGACAGGCAAAATATTAATACAATAGAAGCATTTCTTACAAAAGGAGAACATTTGGAAAAAAGGTTATTCTAAGTTAATTTTTTGCCAAAATATTGTATTTAAATAATTTTTTATTGTAATACTATTCTTAACCCAATTTTATATACATTGTCTAATCTAAGTTATGCTAAATACCATAAATATTATCCATTTACACGCTTTTGCAAAATCACGGTTCCGAACGTAGTCGGATACCTTAAATTAGAGTCTATTTCAAGAATCTCATTATCAATGAAATCTACTTTCATAAATCAAAATATTTGCCAACTTCAAAAGGTATATTTAGAAGATAAATCTATGAAGTCTGCTTGTATACATTTATTATTAAACTCGCAATACCTGGAGTAATTGGAAAGTCTCATCAAAGGAAACATGTCTATTTGCAGATGTATATATAATTCCTAGCACTCCTGAATGGTGTACGAAATTCAGATTGAATTTAGATCTAATAATATTGATATGTAACATCCGAGAGTGAACGAGACACACCAAGTTCTTACACGAAATGGGTATGACAACCACTAAAGAAGATTAATTTAGTTTCATTTAGTAAAGGAATTATGCATATATATATATATATTTATATATTTATTTAACATTTCTGTAATAAAACAGACTAATCTCTTAGAAATCATAATATATATTTTTTCCCCTTGCTCATTGATTAACGAAATCTAATAATTATAAATGAATGATTATTTCAAACAAGAATTAAATACTAAAGCATTTTTTGGAAATTATCAAGTAATTTAATTCCTGATTGTGCTAAGAAATGCTGTTTAATTCAAGTACTAATTAATTAACGTTTAATGGGGGTAATTTATTATGCTTTAGGATATTGATTATTCAAATTCCTACAGGGTCATTAAATTAATTTTAAAAGAAAATTACATTTTTATAAGAAATTTCGGATTAAAAGCTTCCCTAATTAGTTTCATTAGTTATTACGAAGGAAACACAAAATATTTTTATACCGCATTAAGTTTTTGCAGATTCTTTCAGAAAATATTTCATCTTTAACTTGATTAAACACGACTTCATGTATCAAAAAGCATAAATGATTAAATTTCAAATATTGTATTTCGTTAATAAATACTTTGTTAAATTCGTGTAATTAACTAGATTTGTTGATTAATTAATTTTTCTAATACCTAAAGCGGATGTAAAATTCAAAACGAATGAGAAATAGTTTTTGAAATACAAAATAATGGAAATTTTTAGATTATTATGATTATAGATTATTAGTATAAGAGTGTTATGAAATATGTGTACCGTTATCATTTATTAAAACGGTGTTAAACTATAATTTTTACGTTACATACAGTTTTATTTCAATTTGCAATTGACAGAAAATTTTGCTTGTACTTGTTACCATTCATTAGCATTAAATATGTTTGATGTTGCTTTGATTAAGGTTAATTATATAAAAGTAATTTGTGAGAGAGAGAAAAAAAAGAATGTTATACTTAGATATATTAAAGCTGAAAACTAAAGTGAAACATTTTATGGCAATATGGTAAAAAATAAAATTCATAAATAATAATTAAATCAGAAAAGTTATGAAAACTTATATTTATTTAATTTTTTACCATAAATTCTAGATTATTTGAGGAAAACGCTTCCCAAATTATTATTTCATAACAAATAAAAATAAGAAATTAAAAAATGCATATCTTCTATATTCCAAAACCTTATGAAAAATAAAAAGTATTTTCTTTTTTTAAATGTATTATTATTATTTGCACATTAAGTAATAATTTGCATTTTTATAATTAAATAAACATACTTTTTAAGCAAATTTACACTAATTTAGAACACAAGCTTGTAAATTAAAGTGTAAATATTTCAATAGTTGTTAGGAGGCAACAAGCAATCCAACCATGTAATGAGAGCTGAATTTTTGGTTAAATTTATTTCTTCTGTAT
>BMAV01007737.1:496606-511860 GCA_019973955.1 Trichonephila inaurata madagascariensis
TACAATATTTTGGCAAAAAATTAACGTAGAATAACCTTTTTTCCAAATGTTCTCCTTTTGCAAAAAATGCTTCTATTGCATTAATATTTTGCCTGTATATAGCTCAGACCTCTGTTCAGAGGCTCACCTATTATTTTTGAAAAATTCACATTATTTTCAGAGTTACAACCATTTGAAATAATTATCGGCGCATTTTCTTAAAATTTCTCCCTTCTGTTTTGGTAAAACATGGATAAACCGACTTCCAAGATATACGTTTCAAAAATTCTAGTGGAGCCTCTGTACAGAGATCTGAGCTATAGACAGGCAAAATATTAATACAATAGAAGCATTTCTTACAAAAGGAGAACATTTGGAAAAAAGGTTATTCTAAGTTAATTTTTTGCCAAAATATTGTATTTAAATAATTTTTTATTGTAATACTATTCTTAACCCAATTTTATATACATTGTCTAATCTAAGTTATGCTAAATACCATAAATATTATCCATTTACATGCTTTTGCAAAATCACGGTTCCGAACGTAGTCGGATACCTTAAATTAGAGTCTATTTCAAGAATCTCATTATCAATGAAGGCTACTTTCATAAATCAAAATATTTGCCAACTTCAAAAGGTATATTTAGAAGATAAATCTATGAAGTCTGCTTGTATACATTTATTATTAAACTCGCAATACCTGGAGTAATTGGAAAGTCTCATCAAAGGAAACATGTCTATTTGCAGATGTATATATAATTCCTAGCACTCCTGAATGGTGTACGAAATTCAGATTGAATTTAGATCTAATAATATTGATATGTAACATCCGAGAGTGAACGAGACACACCAAGTTCTTACACGAAATGGGTATGACAACCACTAAAGAAGATTAATTTAGTTTCATTTAGTAAAGGAATTATGCATATATATATATATATTTATATATTTATTTAACATTTCTGTAATAAAACAGACTAATCTCTTAGAAATCATAATATATATTTTTTCCCCTTGCTCATTGATTAACGAAATCTAATAATTATAAATGAATGATTATTTCAAACAAGAATTAAATACTAAAGCATTTTTTGGAAATTATCAAGTAATTTAATTCCTGATTGTGCTAAGAAATGCTGTTTAATTCAAGTACTAATTAATTAACGTTTAATGGGGGTAATTTATTATGCTTTAGGATATTGATTATTCAAATTCCTACAGGGTCATTAAATTAATTTTAAAAGAAAATTACATTTTTATAAGAAATTTCGGATTAAAAGCTTCCCTAATTAGTTTCATTAGTTATTACGAAGGAAACACAAAATATTTTTATACCGCATTAAGTTTTTGCAGATTCTTTCAGAAAATATTTCATCTTTAACTTGATTAAACACGACTTCATGTATCAAAAAGCATAAATGATTAAATTTCAAATATTGTATTTCGTTAATAAATACTTTGTTAAATTCGTGTAATTAACTAGATTTGTTGATTAATTAATTTTTCTAATACCTAAAGCGGATGTAAAATTCAAAACGAATGAGAAATAGTTTTTGAAATACAAAATAATGGAAATTTTTAGATTATTATGATTATAGATTATTAGTATAAGAGTGTTATGAAATATGTGTACCGTTATCATTTATTAAAACGGTGTTAAACTATAATTTTTACGTTACATACAGTTTTATTTCAATTTGCAATTGACAGAAAATTTTGCTTGTACTTGTTACCATTCATTAGCATTAAATATGTTTGATGTTGCTTTGATTAAGGTTAATTATATAAAAGTAATTTGTGAGAGAGAAAAAAAAAAGAATGTTATACTTAGATATATTAAAGCTGAAAACTAAAGTGAAACATTTTATGGCAATATGGTAAAAAATAAATATTCATAAATAATAATTAAATCAGAAAAGTTATGAAAACTTATATTTATTTAATTTTTTACCATAAATTCTAGATTATTTGAGGAAAACACTTCCCAAATTATTATTTCATAACAAATAAAAATAAGAAATTAAAAAATGCATATCTTCTATATTCCAAAACCTTATGAAAAATAAAAAGTATTTTCTTTTTTTAAATGTATTATTATTATTTGCACATTAAGTAATAATTTGCATTTTTATAATTAAATAAACATGCTTTTTAAGCAAATTTACACTAATTTAGAACACAAGCTTGTAAAATAAAGTGTAAATATTTGAATAGTGGTTAGGAGGCAACAGGCAATCTAACCATGTAATGAGAGCTGAATTTTTGGTTAAATTTATTTCTTCTGTATTAAAAAATTTATATACTTACCCGATTAAAGAGTGATTGAAAACATGCGCCCCCCCCCCCAAAAAAAAGAGTTAATTTTTTTCAGGCATACCACCTGATTTAGAAAATCAAATATGACGTGCCGTAAAAGAAATTATTTGATATTTTCATGTATTCAAAATTTGAACACTGACTAATAAACCAAATTAAAAATCACTTCAACAGTCTTTGCCAAAAAGAATAAAACATATCGTGAGGTATTGTAGGAGATTTCTCATACAATCTCTTATGGAAGATCAATTTTTTATTTATAGTATAATAAAGAATCATAATTATATTAAAAAATTCAAACTTGATAAATTCATAAATCTGACAGAAGATACAATGTAAGTTTGAATATTAATCCGAGTGGAAATAATTGCACCATTTAAAAAAAAACATCGTGCAAGAGCTGTATCTCCTCAAAAGAATCAATTTTAAAGTAATGCATGCATTAGTAGTTAAAAATTAGTTTCCTAGATGTAAATGGAAATAAAAATGTGATTTTTCAGGAAATATTTCTTGAATACAAAGACGTATCTTTATTTGGTAGTTGTATATATTTGTTATTAAAATAAAATTTCTTCGATAAAAATGTTTTGACAAAAAAAAGGGAATCTAGATTTATTCCAATTTTTTCCAAAAAACACAATACTTAATAAAGTAATACTAAAAAAAAATAAAGTTATATTAGTGTTATAGAAGATTCCCCATATATTTAGATTTACTGAATGTGTTCCTCAAAAATACACTTTCCCAACATCCAGTTGAAAGAAATCAATAGAATTTATTAATTAGCCTTTGTCGAATGACAAATCCGACGTTTGTAAAAGTTTTTCATCTTTTTTTTTCCTTGAGGAAAAAAGATCTTTCGTCCTTAGATTATTTTTTTCGAGAAAGATTTTAATTATAGAATCTTCAAGAGATTTACAAACGAAAGAAGGGTTTTGATTCTCGTTTCCTTACGACCTCTGATGGGAATTAGGTACTTCTATGTAAAACAGTTCGATAATTCTAACTAATTGGGACTTTAAAGCCATAAGCATTTAAACCGTATAATTTTCTTTTGAATACATTTGAACAGGAAAAAATAATTTGCATTGTTGAAACTTCTTATTATGTTAATTTAAGGCAATAGAATACAACTGCGTTGTGCAGATTATTTTATTTGCGAAACTAATTTACCGAAGACTAATGAAATAATCATCCTTCTTACATTTGTTCTTATTTCAGATTGTTATTTATAATTCTAATGAGACAAAACGTGATAATATTTTTTTAAATATTTTTTTCCTTAACATTATGTTTTCGAAAAGGTTTATTTACTTATTAGCAATCAAAAATGCTTAATTGGTTTTTTTTTCATTTAATTTATTTGCTAAAAACAACATAAAAAGGCGAACTTAAATTTAAAAAATGTACATAATTCCCACAAATGATTGAAAATGAAGGTTTTATCCGAATATGATTTTAAATATTTTTTACAATAGAAAAAAAACTAAATTTATCTTAGACTATTCTGGCCTTCATAAAATTTGAAAAAAAATTAAACGAGACTTTTTTAAATAATTAAAATGTTTTTCAATACATACAACACACACATGTATGTGTGTGTGTGCTTAAACAACCAACAAACGAATCTAAATATATTTATATTTAATAACTCATATTAATATAACTTTACTTTCATAAAATCTTTAGATTTAATTACATTTCGGAAAGAATTCTTTTTGCTTTCTTGCATGTTTAAAATAGACAAACCTTACACACATACTCGTATACATACATATATAAATTATTAAAATGATGTTGTTGAATGTTGCATTTCCAGTGAATAAATGAAGAATTGAAACAAAGTAGTATTTAAAAATAATATTAATTAACTTCTTTATATACATTATGTATTTTTATGAAAATTAGATATTAAATCGTAGTAAATAAAAAACTGTATAAACAATCGTATTTTTTTTAGCATTGAACAATGTGACATAGTGTTATTTTGATGTATACGTTTGTACACATAAACTATAGTTTTAGTTCATTAAATGAAACAGAAAATGAAATGAAAAACTCCATGAAAGCATTCAAAATATCTTTAAAGGGGAGTCCTAATGTATATAAGAACTGAAATCAAAATTCACGATTTATGACATGAGCTTTTTTTTATTCTAAGTTGTTAAAAATTGAACTGGATATTTTCTTTTCTTAAATTAAAATACTAAGGTCCTTTTAAAGAAGTATCTTAATGTTCATTGAAAGGAGAAACTGCAAAATCTTGTAGCAAGAAAAGCAATACACTAATTATCAAGATTCTACTAATCCAAGCGGATTTTAGCTAATTTTCTGTTAAGATAATTTGTATAATATTAATAAAGAAGATTTTCCGTGCAGTTATGCCCTCCACATTCACATTTAATACATCTTAACCAAAAATAGTCACTCTGGGTAGTTTTATGCTTTAAGGCTGTCTTCGGTTAATGTTGAAGAATAGGAGGTCTCGAATTTATATATAATATTCTTACAAATATGAAAGAACTGAAACTTTAATGTTATATTCTGACTTCGCTATCCTATAGAAGGCAGCATAATTAATTTATCATAATTCTCATTTTTAACTGAGTTGATCCATTTTTTCTGGTATAAAATGTGTTTCTCGTATTTTCTCCTATACTGTGATGTTAAATGTGTCAGCTATCTCTTTACTTGTTAAATATAAAATATAAGTACTAATGGATTATTTTGAAATTTTAAAGATGCTATATTGTTTAACAGATGTGTGAATTATAATGTGGCAGATTTGTTTGAAAATTGAGGCATTTTTCTGTCTGAAAATGTGTTCCGCGTTTAGTTCAGGCTTTCGAACATTTGCTGAAAACAGCCTTAAGAAATTTGATATTTGCTCTACTTATGTCTAATGTATAAAATGCAAAAGCTTATTAAATTTTAATTAGTTTACATATTGTTATCCCAAGAAAAACTTTCCAAAATATAAGTTATGCTAAAAACTGTAGATATTGATATAAATAACAAACAAATCTGTATAAAATGCATTCTAAGGAAGAATAATAATCAGAAAAAAGATATTTCGAAAAAGCCTAAAATCATTTATATCTTTTCAATTACGAATAAGTAACTTCCGCAAAACTTCTAAGTCCTCGAAGTGTCTATCGCACTGTAACAGAAACAGGAACATCCATTAAAATTCTCGTCATCTCTTGTACTCACTCTTCAAAATATTCTCACGATCAAACCCCACTTTGTGTCAAATTGAGAATTTTCTACACCACAAAACTCTTTTCTAACCAACCACAAAATGCGGGTAAGAAAACCTTGAATATTTTCCTCTTACACTGTTTGTGGCGTACTTGAACGACGAGACCTATAAAAAGCCTGATGGGAATACGGTAAGTCATTTCGATGCTAACCAATTTTATTCTAGAAATGACTTCGAATGTTAGAACACCTGCGTCCAACACGAGAACAAACTGTTTGCTACGGACTGTATCATCAAATTTAAGTGTGCCGTTTTTCGTAGAAATTGTATCCATTTCCTTTGGTTCGGCTTCTCAAAGTGTGCCATATTTATAGTGGGACTTTAAAATCTCGTTTTTCTCAGCTGCTCCAACGAAATGAGAAACGCAAGTGATTGGCAAATGGACTGATAAATCTGAAATCTTACACATTGAAATGTGTAAATATTTTTATTGTTTTTTGATTTAGTTGTATTTCATGGCAATCCTGTGTATTGTTCAGAGATTTACAAGTGATTTTTTATAGAATAAGTTAAATTTCTTCATTTTTATGAGGTCTTTTTTTCATTTTGTTTGTATATGTATGAATGAAGCGAGTATTTTTCTAAAACTTTTTTAACCTCGTTCTTCTGTATTCATATTTTTTATTCTTGTTGTTATTGGAATAAAATGTGTACTACACACGCTTTTAAATTTGGATAGCTTTGATCGCAAGTGTTTGAATGTTGTTTCACAAGAAATTGCTCACTATTTTTAAGATTTACAAATAATTGCTTTTAAAACTGCAGATCTGACAGCAATTTTATTAAAGTTTTGATTAATTTCTTTAAAAAAACTGGAATAAAAGTAAAATCTTCCTTAAAATATATGTTGACTAGCTTGCACTTATTTATTTTCCTAATATATTCTATATTTCTTATCATCGAAATTTCGTATGGAAAAAATTACAGTTATTCATTACAATTTTCATTAATGAACTTTTTTTAATGTACGCTTTTTTTATCACCTATTCAAATCAGATTGTAAGGCAAAAATACTACTTTTAAATTTAGTTGTATTTGTTTTCGATTAAAAAAAAACAAAACTACTTCAATTTAGCCACTAAAAGTATCAACTATTATTTCATTTATTTTTATGTAATGAAATTAATTTAAAACTTTTAATGTTTTCCAAAAGATCTAGCTACATAGTTAAACTAGTTATACAATGTTAAAATTTATATATGAGGATTTAAGTTGCATCACTCTTATCAAAGGTATTCCATTCCTAAAACTAAAAAATAATGCTTTACCACATGCATGATTTTATTTCGGGATTAACTTTGTTAACATAAATGATTTTATTTTATTTACCCAAAACTCTCAAAGCAGATACCCTATGAAATTTGAATTCATTTATGCTTTATTTTTTAATTAATATATTTTCAAAAATATGTAATTTAACAAACTCAGAAGTTTTCTGAAAATACTATCGACATTAGTTAAAATAATTCAGTATTGTTCTATTTCGATTGAAATCAAAATAAAATATGACGGAAATGCAACTACCACCTACACTCAAAGAGTTTCAAAAGAAAATTTCAAATTCAACCTCTTTGATAAAATTGGTATTTTAAAAATAATTCTAGATTTCATGATATTAAAATTGATTCATTAAAAATATTTTCAGAGTGCAAACCTTTTTAATGATATTTTCAAAATCAAGCATGTGGTTGCTTTTTAAATTAGATGATGTCTAGAACAAGCCATCTTTTTTCAAAAAGGTTGAAATTGCACAAAATTTGGCATTGCTAACAATAATGTTATCCCTAATGAAGGATACTATTTGAAACAAAAAAAATGTGCATTTTCAAATGATCTATTTGGGAATTAATACTTTTTCCATAATTTAAATAAAAAATGAATGATAATATGCAGAAAAATGTCGAAGTTTTTAAATTTTTAATATAAGCAGCATATTTGATGATTCTACGCATAATCACGGTGAAATAGAGTAAAAACAAAAGAAAATGAAAAGGAAAAATTTGCAACGAAAATAAGTTCAAAATTGTTTTGATATTCCATAATTATTATGATTTATAATGATAAGTCTTGTATTTTAGACTTAGATAAACACTTCAAAACATTCAATAAATACAGAAACATTTCAATTAAAGGCAAGTTTCTTTGCAATTATGATCGGAGAGTTATAAAATTTCTAAAAACATTTTGTTCCGTAATCTTACCTGGAATAAATCAAGGATTACAGCAAAATCTTAATTATATAGAAACAATTAGTATTTATCTATATAATGTTATTAATAAGCTAATTGCATTTTATTTAACATATTTCAAATTTTTATTATAAAAACGCAATAGAATTTTAAAACATCAATTTAGCGAAATGTATACATATTTATCAGATATCTCTTGAATTTTAAATACATGACATAAGCCTTTAAGCGCACTGAATAAATTCACTTATAATTAATATGGGGAGTTCATTAACTGTTTAAAAGTTGTTGATAAAAAACTTTAATTATTCAAAATTTTTGAAAGACCCTGGATTTTTTTGTGAATTTTCCTTAATTATTATTCAGCGTCCTTTTGAACATTTTTTATTCATCACAATAATAATATGCTCCACGCAACCTGATATTAGAAGAAAATAATATTCGGATAATGATTAAAATATTTTCTATGACTTAAAAAAAATTGGTAATTAAAAGTTTATTATACAGCTTGGTAAACGGTATTAATGAACTTTTAGACTTGTGTGTGAAGGGATTTTAAAAGAAAACAATTCAGACGTAATTGAATTTTTTGTTTTCTATTTTGATGAACATCTATTTTAATTTAAACGCGTTGCAATGAACAAAAGTGCAATTATTAAAATTACTCATTATATTTATATCCGAATACGTTTGAAATACACTTATTTTTACTTATCACATGCATTTAAATATAGTTTTCAGATTTCTCTTAGGAAATTCATCTAAATTCGTATTTAGAGAAATACAGCTTTGTAAACAATTTCCAAAATCTTTTATTTATTCTAGCAAAACTTTTAAATCAGAAAAAGTGAAAAAAAAGAACAACTTATTGTAATACAATCCAATATTTGAGAACCATTGAGATTTATTATTTGCAACTGTCTTTAGATTTTATATCTTTGTTTCATATGTATAGCATAGCTTTATTTGCCCTTTTATGTAAACATGTTTTATGCTGAAAGAAGAAATCATATTTGTGTACTTTTTTTCTGTTTATTTGTCTACGTAAAACAGTTGGTTAAGTTTCCCGAAAGAAAAAATACATGTTGAACACATTAAATTTTGCTTCGAATAAGAGCCCTTTCTAATATTTTTACAAAAAAGTATTTTTTTTCAACATTTTTTTTTTTTTTTTTTGCTTTTTTATATTCCTATGAAATGGAGATAATTGGGTACAATAATCTTCATGTTTATTCTAAAAGGTATGTATTGGTTAACAGATACAATTGTATTTTTTTATAAAATACAATTGTATATGTCAACCAATACGCCAAAATATTTGTTTTTGTTGAATATTTAACGAATAAATGTTCTTAAAAATATTTCCCTCCGAAATATTTAATAATATTTGCATGTTTTGTTTTAAATTAAATTGTTGTAGGTACTGCCAGAAGTCTTAAGTAAATTAAAAATTTAGTTTTACAAACTTCAGATATTTTAAATTGATTTTTAATTTTTGAAACAAATTATAATTATTTGTTAATTTTTGCGACAATGTATTTTGATGGATTGTGAATTACTATTACTGTGTATTTAGTTATTTCAGTAGTACAGAGCTTATCAAACTTTCAATATTAGCGATTCAATTTTCAATCAGTATTTTCCCCCCCCCCCCCCCTATGCAATAACAATGCATTGAATGTTATAATAATCCACTTTGATGCTCAAGCTACTATACGAATCTTATTATAAACTGTACAAATTATCAATTTAAGTATTAGATTTTGTATATATTACTTTTAAGTATTTTAACTTTTAATAATTCACTTTTAAGTTATAGGATATGTATTATGTTACTTTTCATAGAACAGATTGTATTCCCTTTTGCTTTCTTTCAGTAAATTAACAATTATTTTAAAGTTACCTTTTACTTTCGACTTTTCGATATGTTCACGCCCCCCTCGTACGGTTATCGCGTCCTCTTAGGGGGCGTACCCCACAGTTTGAGAAGTGCTGAATTTGTCGAATGAGCTAATTTAGTTTTTCTATATGGAATTTTTAATGATAGTAAGATAAGAATTAAAAGTATATCTTGTTTATATAAATTTTCTTTCCTGTTTAAAAAATAGTTGTGCCTTGATAAACAAGCAAACAATGTGGAATTTAATAGTAGGTTGTAGAAGTAGGTGAATAGTTAAAACCCAAATATGCATACATTATATATATTTTCTTTAATTTTATGAATCATGTGTTACATTTCTTTATATCTTCTCTTGATTTTCAAAGTTATGCTACCGAGGCAAATTTGTATGAGTATTGTAGTTACATTTCTTTATACGTTCTCTTGATTTTCAAAGTTATGCTACAGAGGCAAATTTGTATGATTACTGTATAGTCACGAAAGCCAAAGTTTGAATATCTCCTTAACTATTTGTGCAAAAGTAGCATTACTGAATAAACAACTAAATTTAATGTTTTCTCTCTTTAAAATTGATTCGAACACTCTTACTCTAGTCATCATTTAAATTATGAGATCGTTTTGAGGCATATATTTCGAAAACTTCCTAATACAAAATTTTAATTGAGATTCCCATCTATATTGAGAGATTTCAGATTTCCTTAATCACCTCTTATCAGTGACTTATTCAAGTGGTCATGAGGATGTGGGCACTGAATAGCACTTCCTTCTCACTTAAGATCAATACGCTGACGAATGAGAAGGCGGAAATGAGCGGAACCTTCCAACTCCATTACCAACGCAAACGGCTAAGTCAATAATCACCAACCGATGCAGGTGAGACCTTGTCCCTTTCTGTGACCAGAAGCTACATTTGGCTACGGATATAGTTTGTGACAGAAATTGCACGGAAATTGGCATACGGATTGTTGATGCTGAAATCTCTTTGTTTAATGGACAAGCTACTGCATCTTTAAGAGAATATTTCTGGACTGAAATGTTTCGTTCGAATATCCAATGGTTTTGACAGGCCAGCGTGAGTCCACACATCGGAACTTTGTAAGTGATTGGTTGGATAAATTAACTCACGAGAGCCTAGGGGAAGTTAGAATTGTAAAAGTATAACGGAATGCTATGTTTATTTCGCAGAATGAGGTAGAGTGCAAAATAAGAAATAGTATGTAAAAGATATTAGTTCTGCATGGTTCGCTTGTTTATTTAATATTGTAACGAACTCGCAGTTATATGAAAGAGGCACCAAGAATTGTTTTTGAGGTAATGAAGAAACATTTATATTATATATATAAAGTCGTATACTTTCAAATTCTTAAAAAATTACTTACGATATTTTATTTGTTAAATCTTTTGAACAATCAAGAAACTGTGATTTTTTTCATCTAGTTCTTAATTTTATTCACAATTGATCTCATTTAATTAAGAGTTTAACAGAAATAAAACTCATTACTTACAACACATTTTTTTAAATATTTACACGTTTCGCGATACGCAATTTCAGCGTTTGATTTTACGAGTTTGCATAGTTAAAAACATAAGTATCTGACTTATAGCCTACTAACGTTCAACTAAGTTTAAAACACATAAAATTTAATTTATGGCACCTAATTTTTTTCTTGAAGTGTCACCTTTTCATGAAAATTTTAAGTTCAGAATCCGGATATTTTTCATTCGGATATATTAGAATTTGTTAAAAACTGGAAAACAGTTGCAAAAAGTAGAGATGGCAAGGCTCATCCAGGGCTGTTGAGTCATTGAAGAATATATTAGAATTTATTCCACAACAAAAAAGACAAAAAAATTAAAGGGATTTCTTTGAAAACTTATTGAAAATTAAACCATATTGTAAAACGTTCTAATCATGAAGGATTAATTTTTTTAAGTAAAAAAAATTCTTTATTCTGGAAAAGAATATTTAAACCAATGTCTGCAGTAAAAGTAATTTGAAATATTATTTTTAAAATTTTATAAATGAATTACAGCCTGTAATATTTTTTTAAGGTAAAAAATATACTTTTAGAAAGTTTTATTAATTTTTTTAAGTAGATGGATATTTCCGTAGAGCTGAAATATTTTGTTGTTTATTAATAGTAATAACTCCTTTCCTCTCCTCAGAAACGCTATCAGTATAATCAACAAAATTAAAAAAAAATAGATAGGTTTTGATTATTAAGATTTAACACAGAAAATTTCTGCTTTCCTATACCCTTACATAGAAAGAAAATTTGTGCAGATTTAGATAAATGGGAATATATAAATTTTTGCTCTTCTAGTAACATTGAACCCTATCGACAAACTTTAAAGTTTGAACTATTCAAACCTTTGTGGAGTAGGATGAATAAAACATTTTTAGATATTATTCTTAACATAAAGTTATTATTTTAAAAGCGTTCTTTCAAGAAATAAGCGAAGATTGAAAGCTGATGTGTTTACTTCTGAGTGGCAATAGCTTTTGGGGCCAATACGCTTCTTTCAAGTGGGTATAAAATATTCTGTCTTGCAAGTATTCAGCCCACGCATACCTTCTCAAATTCATAAGAACACAATATTTAATTCTATACGCATTAGCTAATAAGTTTGCATAAAACATCCCACGAGTGAATTTTAATCAACCTCTAAAATTAGGAAAATGCTTGAAAGGTGATTCTCGAGAAAGAAAAAAAAAAGAAAGGGAAAGAGAAAAAAAGTTTTAAACTTAGAACAGCGGAACATTTTTCTACCAATATTTTCCTAAGAAAAATCGATTTTGTCACAGGTAAGAATAATGATTTTTCCTTTTTTAATTGCTTCCTCGTGGGTATTTAAGTGAGCTCTAATAAGTTTCAAATTAAAGGAGAAACTTTATTCGGTCAGCGAGACGGAAGAATACGTTTGAATAAAAATAATATTGAATTTACAGGATCTCTTGTCACGCTATAGAAAGTTGGTGAAAGCAAAACAACGATTTTTTTTTCACTCTTTGGTTTTCATTACTATAACTTTTCATCATAGTGTCAAAGCGATTCAAAACTTTTTGAAAAAAGATTCTATTAAAGTGTTCAAATACCTAATATTGAAATAATTATCTTCTAAAACAAAGTAATTTGGTTGTAAGAATATCTCTTAAAAACTACACGTTCTTAATAATTTTGAAGGATAATGGTTTTTAGCAAAATTTATTGTAAACTTTTTAAGCACTCCAAAATTACTGTTTTACAAAATCTGAGATGATAAAATATTTAAATAGCTGTTGTTAATCCCGTTGTATTATTTTCCAAATTTGTAGCAGGCTTTCAAAATAAGAAGTAAAAATAAAATATTTAAGTTTTTTTAAATATATTATATTAATATTTCAGTTAAGGCGAGCATTTTATATGAAATATTTTCTAAAGTGCATATAGCCGTAATGAAATAAATTGTATGAAGATTGAGATAGTAGATTAAGTATAAATTTTTCACAGAAATTAAAGGTTAAAATAATTTTTGCTGTACATCCGTGTGTAAAAAATAATGAAT
Organism: Trichonephila inaurata madagascariensis; assembly: GCA_019973955.1. Lineage (NCBI taxonomy): Eukaryota > Metazoa > Arthropoda > Arachnida > Araneae > Nephilidae > Trichonephila > Trichonephila inaurata. Next base: position 509,799 of record BMAV01007737.1, read on the forward strand.
GTATATTAAAACATTTCACACCAGCAAATTTACTGAAGTATTTGTTATCTGGTTAGATAATACATGATCAAGCTTGATAGTACAAAATCAAATATAATTTGGAAATTTGATATGTAAAGAAATAGCCACGATTAAGAAGGAGGCTTGATTTTTTACAAAAATTTTGCACATCGTACTCCTAAACATCATTGAATATCGTAGACTGACAGGCTGTATGAACGGTTTCTATTAGTTGAGAAGTAAATTTTACATCTAAGACGTTATTCTTTACTTAATATTACAATACATATTACTTTTTCGTAAACTTTATAAATTCTATTTCTTTTGAGGTTTTCTAAGCCAGTTGCTCGAAATAAATGATGCAATATAAAACTTCTGTCCAAAAATAGATAAAAAAAAATATACATGCATAAGAAAACATAAGACTTATTGCAAAGAACATTTTCTTTTTAGAATAGGTATATGTTATTTTCTTGAGTATATTTTTCTCTGCAATGAAATAAGCTATTTTCCTAAGGTTCAATTACTCTTTTAATGTATCGACAGTTGAAAAATGTTTTTGAATTGGTAAGCTAATTTTATTTCAAGACATTCATATTTTTTATTTTTAAATACTGTGATTTATAATCATTACTATAGTAAAAACTGTATATTAAAGAATGTTAGTGCTATTAGCTAAAAATGTACAAAATAAAACCAAACAAGTCAAACTGAATACCACTTTTAAGATATATCATGTGTGTTCCATATCATGGGTATTTCTCAAATGTACAATACATAGGACTATTTCAGAACAGGAATTTTTAAAAAGTTTTTAGTTCAACATAAATAAATTTCGATGATCTTTATTGAAAGTAATTTCAAAAATAGGTCCGCATTGCAAAGATTCGTCTTTCTTGTACGTATAAAAATAACCTGAGAGAGACAGCAAAGTTATACCACATACATTCACTATATTTCTTACTAAACATTTGCTGATCCTTGTTTATCCAAGTGTTATAAAACAGAAGAAATTAGACTACAATATTAAATAATAAATGTGTTGTCAAAGATATAGATTTAACTGTGGAATCCAGTTCAATAGGAATTGTCGACTAGAATGATAAAAAGTTCTTATTCTATCAATTCATGAAAGAATCTTTAAAAAGAATTATTAAGATTTTTTTTTTAAAAATATCATTATAAAAATATATTTTATCCATTAATTTTTGAAAAAGCTCGATTCACATAAATGATAAAAGAATTCCAACACAATAACTCATTTTATAAAATTTATATATATATAAAAAAAAATGAGAATACATGAGGAATTAATATATTATAAAAAAAGAGAGACAGGTGTATGTGTGTCGTATGCAACGAATATCTATAGACTTATATGATTTAAAATTTACATATCATAAAATTTTTCAAACTCAACTATATACATGCAAATATTTAAAAATTAATAATGCGTAAAAAAGTCGCATAAACAAATAAAATTCCTTCTCCTTACACATTATGCAGCATACGCATAATCCATGCTCATTGTTTTAATACAAAACCTTTCTCATGAGCTTCTCTGAAACTATAGCTAAAAGAATCTGAGCGGAAGCGAAAGAATGGTTCAATCTGGAGCCAACCGTTGAGGGAGACCCATTCGGCGACCCATGAAGCCGCAACCCTCTGTTAGCGTCGGTTAATAGTGTAATAGAGAGAAAAAAAAGAAAGGTCAGGGGAATGGGGGTGGATATTTTCTAAAGTGACGTATTAATATTCTACGCCTGCCAAAATGGATAGGGGCATTTTTAGAGGAGGATAAAAAATGTCGCTTGACAAGCGAAGCGATAGCAGCTGTCGAAAGAAGAGGGGTACAGTCTAAACTGAGAGCGTCTCGCTATTTTGAATGATATATTTCGATGACTGGAAAATCACATTTTGACTGCGTCAGTTTTAGACTGAAATATTAAAAGTATCAAAGTCACAACTCGTGGACTCTTGGGATTTTTGCAGCAGCCATAAATATAATACTGCGTATTCTATCATTTAGGATGCCAAATATTTCTGGAGATAGTTATTTGTT
>BMAV01007737.1:511870-524600 GCA_019973955.1 Trichonephila inaurata madagascariensis
TCCGATGATGACGTAGAGTGACGTCAATTCAGTTTATACTAGAAACGCTCAGCTTCAGACGTATTTAACTGACAAGAAGAAAATAATTTCAAAATGGGCATGATGAAAGATTTAATCGGCTTTGAAGAAGGGATAATCTTTGATGCAAGGATAGCTGGCGCCAGTCTCTTGGTTCTTAAAAGAGTGGCAATTAAGAAAAAAAGTGTCAGTCGATACAGATTATTTTGATCGAAAAACACTGGTGAACTACAGATGTTTATGACGAATAGCACTCATAATCCGCAGCACCAGAAGGGCGATGGCCTGGCATATTACAGCTAAATTTAATGGAGGTTAAATACATCAACGCACAACAACATGGAACTTTCAAAGGATGACTTTAGCAGACTTCCATAGGTTTAATGCACTACATATGCCACGCACAATCAGCCGATTATGATTAAACGAATAAAAAGACAAATATCTTTATCTTACAAATTATAATTGAATTCAATGGATGGGAAATACAATGCATATATTAACGCAAAACAACACGGATTTCTAAAAGGATGGCTTTAGCAGTAGAAAACTAACGAGAGAGCTTCTGTTATTACAATAAAACTTTAAAAAGTGTTTCTTGTGTGCCCAGAAACGACTAACTAGATCATTTGAAGACCGGAAAACAGTAATATGGTAAAATGAATCTCGTATCCTGAACAATCATGCAAATGGCAGGATCATTTCCTAACGCAAACAGCATGAGTTATAAACCCTCTCTAAATGGCAGCTCTTTAGGCTGGAGCTATGGTGTAGAGGATGTTTTTCTGAATGCGTGGGTATTTTGATATTTTTGGATATAACTCTTATCAGTGCAGCTTGCCTCAACATTGTTGCCGATCTCGTGCATTCACTTTTGGCTATAATGTTCCTTTATGAAGACGGTCTTTTACAGCAGGACAATGCACCTAGCTGCAATGTTTCATCGGTCTCAAATTGGTATGAGGAGCATCAATCAATTACCAATGCAGTTTCTTGACCTTAAGCATTTGTGGGATCACTTCTAAGCTTAGAAACGTTACCATCAAATCTGATCCAACTTAGAGAGACCATCATATCATCATGAACCAACATTTTTCAACAACTGTATCAGCTACTCACTGAACATTATAAAAGAATATCGGCTATGATCAGTACTTAAAGTGGAGAAACCCATAATCAAAAGGTGTGTCCAAGGTCTTGATTACACAGTGGAGATAAGACAGAATGAACCAAAATATGTCAATATTAGTCTTTTATCATTTTAGTGATGTCATCCATACATAGCCTAAAAATTTTTTAAGCAAGTGACATAATGAGGAAGATAATTTAGCTTCATCTGATACCTAAATTAGTATGGTTATAGTTACTTTCATTAGGATGAAACAATGTTAATTTAGAAACAAAAATTAATGCGAAGATCGAAAATTCGATGATGCATCAAATCGTTGTTCAATTGTTACCAGCAAAAAGAGAATTCCGTTAAATTTATATAATAACGCAAATCCTAGGAGCGGAGTAATTGGAAATGCCCAAATCCTTTTGTCCGAAACATCTGATAAATTTATGCAACGAATTGTTTTAAATGAATCAATATAACGACCCGAAAGTGCAAATTGATTTTGCAGTTTGTAGGCTGTTGAACCCTGAAAATTCGGAGCACATTTCTCATGTAATAATTCAATCCGATCGAACTTGATTTAAACCAGAGGATTTGATCTAATGAGATTCTTATTTTAAATTCAATCTTGCTTACGAATATAGATTTTAAAAGGTAAAATTATATTTATAACAAGTGCTACATATAATCAAGTTAAGTCATGGATTTAGTCGCATAGAGAAAGTAATAACTTAATGCACTAATTATATAAAATTACCCTGAAAGTATCACCCTTACAATCATATTACAATATTAGTTAATTAAGAATTCGAGCTTGTGTAGGAGTTTATGTGGGAGCTTAACTTTCAAACAGCAAGGATATTTCGTCCATTTAATTAGAATCCAAATTATATGGGAAATTGAAAGGATATATTTGACTTAGGGTATCGCATATATATAAATGTGACTCTCTTTTAAATTCCCTGATAACTGTTGAATAATATTTATTAATAACTGTCTAACACATGTACAATTCTACTTGAGGTAAGTAAATTCCATATTCATTTATGTATTTTCATTTTTGTACTATATCAGTCTTGTGATGCTTTGAATTCATATTACTTGCATAAAACTTATATAAATTCTGTAGTACTTTATTCACATATTTCTAATTAGCAAGTAAAATATTTTAAAGTACCGGAATCTTTTCAATCTCATAAAAGTTTGTAATACTTAAAAAAAAAATTGTGCCAAATATTTTGTGAGCTCTTACGAAAGTATCAAAATAAAGTTTCAAAAATTGTTTTTATCATTTTCTACATATTATAATAAGTATTCAATCATATTTTTGACCGACATTGTCTGAGGTTTAATGAAATAGATTTTCTTAGAAATAGAGGGGAAACTTTAAAGTACTTTTTTATGTTTGCAAAAAATGCATTTATTCATATACTAACACTTTTCAGGAGAATTTAGAGATAGATTTTAGAAAATTATAAAATATCAGAATTTGCAAGACACACAAAAGCTATTTATATTTTGCCCTACTTTCTATTTCTATAGTAATACGAATAGTATAAGAATAGTTTACTCATAATGAACGCACAATCTTCCCGGTTTCACAGCATAGAATCTTTTCATATGTATTTAATGATAAGTAAGCGGTTATGTGAGAGAAATTAACTTCGCACTGCAAAGCTGCCCGATGGCTATTGGTGACAGACCTCGTAATTTTGAATCACGGTCGAGGGACGATGTTTAAATCTGAGCTATCACCTTTCTCTGCTAACTTCTACACCCCACCAATGGAAGATTTAAAGTGTATCGATCCCTCTCTACATGGCGAGTCTTCAGCCGCACTAGGATCGAACTCATAATACGCCGGCCACGAGTCCATTACCTCGGCCACTAGGCTACCACGGCTGCTAATTATAAGTAGAATTACTGAGATTAAGCCTTACTCTTTTCCACCTTTTAACGATTTCCAGAATGGCAATGACATTCTAATTTAATTCCAACTGAAAAATTGCGTGTCATCAGCAAAGTTTTATCTATTTGCCTACTACTGTACCATAATGCGTGCTGTGTAATCTCGTGCACTAGTGCAATATTTGCCAATTCATTCCAGCATTCCAAAGGAAACCCTCCTGTTTCTACTTCTTTTGTCCTTTATCTTTTAGGCGTCAAATTAATGCTATTCTAGGTAATTTTCTATGAAAAATTGTGATAAACTAATAAAAGTTTTTATTTTATATTCTAAATGAGTAAAGAAGTAATTGATAAGACGTTTACCTATATAGTTAAATAACATTTACTGTCGAATCTTCTTTACTTTACAGATAATTCTTTCCATTACATACACATTGCCGAAGGCATACTACTTCTAAGTTTGAAGCTGTCATCAATTTCATTTTCTTCTCACCACCAGTTTTAGAGTATATTTACCAAAGTGATTAGTCTATGTATACGTGACCCAAAAGAGCTTTACACAAGCACGTTATCCACCGTTTGAGAAATTAATTTTTGAATCTTTGAAGCAACGGATCGAAATTTCATTATCGGACAATCACTAATCTCCTAGACTCCTTTTGTATTTTGAGCTTTTCGATAATTTGTTCGATAACTCTCAATTTTATTTTTATTTGATTTATCTGGGGGAATGAATGTGTATGTGTGCTAGAGAGAAAGAGAGAAAGTTATTTACATAAAATAACGATGTATTTAACAAAAATGAGCTAATGGAATAGTTGTCGATATTTTGTGCTTTTATGTCTCGATGAAATATTTAAATTGTTTATTCTGTGTTAAAGATTCTCTTTTTTTTTTTTTGTAAGGGGGATCTTAAGTATACATTTTTTGAAGAAGTAGATACCTTATTCAAAAAAATAAATAAATAAAGGAACTGCTGATGAGATAAACATATGATGTACTTCAGTGTAATTGAGTTAATAAACCAAAAAAACATCTGCAATACTTGAATTAATTTATCAGAACATCAGTTTAAAAAATTTTTCCAATTATCCCTTTAGAATGTTATTACTTATTTAAATTACAATCCTAATGATTACTTTTCAATCGTTATAAAATTTTAAAACCAAACTTATACCCATTGTTTATTGCGGGAAACAGCATAATCCGAGCCGGCCATCAGCAACCAATGGCACTCGTGCCAGATTTATCACGCGGTACAATTTTCAATGGCCATTTACACTTTTCTATAAATTTTTCGAATTTTGGGTGGATAAAAATTGATAGTTTTGATATGGAGCTTATTGAACTAACATCTTCAGAATTATGGAAAGCAAAATTTACAGAATTATGAAAAAATCTGGATAACTTACGATAAATCGAAAGCTATTTTAAATTGGTGTACGTCATTGCAGCAGAGATTTAATTATTTGGAGAAATTTATACGTGCTCTACTTCCCTCTTTTGATTCTACATGTCTATGTGAACAAATCTTATCTCATACGAAAAATATTTTTAATTCACAAATAAGTTGCTTAACCGAACATTCAGAAACGTATCAGACTGAAAGTCACAAATTATTCCCCTGATATTGCAATCTGAAGTAGAGCGGTGTCGGACAAAATTCGCATTAAAATATTAATTTTTAATTTTAACTAAACTAAAGAAATAATTATATTTTACGTGTTTTATTTCTTATTTTAATAAATATTTAAAAGATACATAATACCTAATACATGTGAAACTTAAATTTTTTATTTATGCTGAAGGACTAGGTATATTTATGTTGTTTACGTTTTGTTAGTAAATATCTTTAAATCTTGCGCTATTAATATATAATAAAACCTTAAATTTGTATTTTTGACCTCTATATTCCCTAACTTTGCATGCCTTGACGTGGGAATTGAATTGTTTTAAATATTTTCTACTGCTTGGCTCCCTGAATTACATTAGTAGATTGGCTTAGCACAGCACAGTTACAAGGTTGCTGATCCCTGAATTACACAACAGTTATTTTATATAGAGTAATGTTAGTAATTTATATCAGAAATATAATTTCGAATAACCATCAAGCGAAATCTTTAAAAATACGTTTCGAAAATTTGGCAAATGGAGATTTATAACAGGAGAGAAAACTAAAAAAAAAATAATAATAATAAGTCAAGACTTATACGATGCTTTCATTTTGATAATTTATTCACTACACAATTTCATAACGTAAAATATTAATATATATAAACTTATTTCTTATAGAAGCAAGCATTTTTTTTTCTACTGTTTTATGTGCGCAATGAAATTGAATTATCTGATTCTGAATAATTCAAATATCTTAGAGCAGTTTTTCTCAAAGTGTGGATCGCAGCAATATCTTGAATGTATATGTATATTTCAACAATTTTCAAAAATGGGTTGGGGGCTTAAAATCTTCAACAAGCCACATGGCTTTAACAAGACGTGGTAGTAGCACGACAAAAAAAAGCGCAGCACGCGTCAAATAACAAGAAATTTAAAAGAAACAAGTTGTCAATTTACAAAATACAACATTATATCTACCTGCTAATTGTAATAAATTGGTACACACAATTCTGGTCTTATGTCCAACAAACTCTCCCCCTAGCCTTCCTACTCAAGTTTTGATGATCTTACTTTTACATCTTGATACTTTTATGAAGTTGAATTTTTTGAAATAGTAGAAGTTAAAATCAAGTATCGAGGAACAAGGCAAGATGCAATTGTCAAACTCCTTGCGACTGAAAAACTCAAATTGTCCTTAGTTTTATTGCCATCATTAGCTCTAATCGTGAAAAAAGCCCACACATCTAGTTAGCCTTAGGAGAAAGAGAAATAGTATTTTGTAAAATTATATTATATTATAAAGGTTTTTTTCTTTCACAAAAGTAAATTTTTGGCCTATAAAACCTCTTTCGGAAAGATCGTGTACTGTTCATCCCTTAAAAAATTCTGTTCACCGTGGATGAAGTGGATCATATCTCTATACATTCGGTTTCTTAAAAGTGGTTGAAAAGTTTGGTAACGCAACCTCTGTACTAGAGTAAAAGGTGAATTATCTTTTATACAGCTGCTAACTCTACTAAAATTACTAAAAGGAAGAATAATTATCTTGTTTTTTCTGATTTCAACTTTTAACTTTAACGAAAATTGAGTATTTATTTTTAATTGTTTTAAAGCATCCTCGAATTTTAACGATTGGAACTATTCAGTATATTTTTAAAAAATGACTTCTTTATTCGAATTGCATTCGAGCAAGGGATCCTTACTTTGATATTTCTTATGATACTTAATAAAAACTTTTGACTGCCTTTTTTGTGTTTTAATGATTAAATTTTTTAGTATTTATATGTTAAAAAAGTTATAATTGCAAACCAAGTTCGGATTTTTAATAAAAAAAAAACTTCACGTAATTTGAAAATATATTTACATACTCGATTCAATAAGTAACAGAGGGGAACTAAAGCAAGATAAAAGTTTATGTTATTAAAATTGCACAAATATTTCGTAACGCACGAATGTTAAAATGGCAATGAAAAAAATTTAAAAAATAAATTTGTTGTTGAAAGTTGAAAGTACTCAAAAGAGAATGTTAGCATTAAATAACCAATGTTTTTATAATATAGGACCTTAAAACTTTATAGCACGATAAGTATAATAATGAAAATAAAGGGTACATTTATCAATTTGGCTTTTAAACAAATAATATATGACTTATGAAGAATAAATCTCTTTCTTAAGGCATAATTGTATCCTAGGATATATTTTATGATGAGACTCTCTTATCTTCATAATGTAGTATTTTTTGCAGTATAACCGTAAAATCCCCCTCCAAATTTTGAAATTTCTTTAAATTCAGGATAAATAAGTATTTATGATTTAATTGAACTGTTACATTATTTACGTCCAAAAATATAGATTTAAAACTCTCTTAAATAAAATCAAAAGGCTTTTCTTAAAAAAAAAATAGCAATAAAAATAAATTAAAATTGTGTGAGAATCCTTAAATTAATTTTAAATATAATTTGCTTATAAAAATTCTTAATCAACTATTATTTTAAAGACCCTGAAAAGGAAAAGTTACTTTTTTTATTATTATTTATTTCAATTGAATTCTTCTTGTATCCTGGAAAAGGGAAGTTCCATAGAATTCACACTGCAAAAAAAGGTAACTAGGAAATATATCGTACTAATTCAAAATAACATGTTACAAAAACAAAACATTACAGATAAAACTAATGCATAAAAAGAAAACTATATTTAAGTTAGGAAATTGAAGGTTTTCGTTTCAAATTTTAATATTAAGGCGCAATGTTATATTCAGGTCTAGGAAACACCAATGTTTCTGAAATCTTAAAACTTTCTAATTTCTTTATTGTTTCATATAAATAAAAATTGACGCTACATTGTTCACTGACATGAAAAATGATGCAGTTAGCTCTGCAGGAAAGGAAACAATTAAAAGAGAAATAATAAATTTTCATTTTTTTTAACAGTACAAACTCAGTATTTTAAAGCATTTTGTTAAAACCAGAAGGAAAAAAAAAGAAAAGAAAAAATATATCCATGAATTCTATTACCTATTCATTCTCGCTCAGAATTCGAAAGAAACTTTCTGATCTCTCATAATATTCTACGTCTCTGGAAATTTGCTTCTTTTCAATATATCATTTCAAATATGACTTTATTCCTAACGCCAAGTGGGGAAAAAAATCATCTTTGAAGCCTCTCTTGTAAAAGAAGAAATAAAAGGAAAAAGAAAAACTTTCCTAAAATTTAAAAATGCAAAGAAGGGGAAAAAATTGCTCTCTCTTCTACTGTGCTCTTTAGTTTCGCTAAGTCGGCTAGAGGATGAAACAGATTGAAGTTTCACTCGATCCTCCAAGCTGAACAGACGACGAAAAAGTGGGCGGAGATTTCACCCCGTTACCATAGCAACCGGTTCTTCGGCCATTGTACGCATCCCATTCATAATCAGGGACTGCCTCAACCGGTCCTGATGCGCCCCTTTAGTGCGCCCTAGTCCCGTCCCCTTTCTATTTTAGGGACTAGGCAATTACTTTTGCCCCAATCTCTTCCGTCTAATTGCTACAATGAGTCACGAAGCGCGTTTTTGTAATGCCAGTATCGTTTTTCTTGAAAAAAAAAAATTTTTTTTTCTTTGAATTTGGTAATTAAAAGGTCAGCTATTAATCAAGCGATTATTGATTGCTTTCTTGAACCCCATTTGAGGTAATTACTTGGTAAATGCTTACATCGCGTAATTGGCCAGAAATGTGCACACATGAAAATTAATGGAATTTCCAAACATTTAACCATAGAATCACATGAAAAAAGTAATTAATGGATTCTATTTAGAAATAGGAAAAGTTGGTTAACAGTAAAAATATATTATTAACTAGACGTATTTGTAAATGTAGTCACCTTTTTTCCAACTGGGATTTTTTTCTTCACTGACTTATTTAATATGCACATAAAACTCCTCTTAAAAAAATTCAGGCACTGATTATAGCGTCTGATTTTCCTTAAATTAAGCTTAGAGTCTGCTTTTGAAAATAACAAATAGTTCTGCATTTTGACAGACATACTCCGAAATTATTTTTGTTTTGATGCCTGAGAAGCATTTAAATAAATCAGTAAGACCTATTTATGAGAAAGTTACAAATGTTTTTACATTTTTTTGTGCTTGGTAACTAATTCTTTTTATGCTGAAATTAATGTATATTGCCTCCATTGTGAATTACAAAATCATTTTTCGCAATGTTTTTACTGATAATTTACATTGCTGTTTTTACTTATTTTTTACATGGGTGCATCTTATACGGCGCATAGTTTCTAAGAATATATCAGTAATATATGCTTTTTAATTGTGGGAAGTTGACAAACAAAACCCCTCTTATTGTTAGTTTATTCATTCAGATTCTTAGTACATTTTAAATATTGCATTACAATTCTTATCAAGAAATAACTTATAAAAATGTATGATTTGATGTTATTTAAAAATAATTTCACACATCACATTTTTCTACAGTTACAAATTTATCAATTAAAAGCCCCTAAATTAAACTCCGAAATTTTTTCCATATATTTATTTCAAAGTTTAAAACAACTCTTATCCTTATTTTTGTGGAAATATCTATTAAAAATCTAACTAAGAATTGTATGCGTGTAAAAGAAGGTTATAAAAAATATACTATTAAATTTATTTTATGAACATATTTTTGTTAGTAAGGGTATGTTAAAATCTGTGTTATTACTTAAATGATTTAGATTCAGTACATTTTCAAAAGAATATCCTATGTTAAGAGGCTATAAATATTAGCTTCCCAATAATAGATAAAAAAATTTGAATCTTTTCAAAAATTATAAATTTGTAAAAATTAAATAATAATCAATCAGCACAGTGTATATCTTTTTAAAAATCCTTTTTAGATTTGGCCTAAAACTTTTTTTTATTCTGAAAAACTTCTGATTAAATAAATTTTTAACAAACAAGGGCTACAACCCTATCAAAATGATGAAATCTACCAGTTTCCTCTATTGAGACGGAACCCTAACTGCCAGCCGTAACACAAAGAGTAACTCTAGCACTGCGTAAATCTAATAATCTAAATCCAATACTTAGGAGATGATCGAGTTTTAGATACAGAACACAACAGAATTCACAGAGAATGGCAATCACATACGGATACATAGTTAGAGCACGAACAAAGAAAGGTGTAGTGTCGAAATTATTTGTATTGAGGAGAAGATTATCCTTAGGCATTATATATAAATTTCACACAGGTAGTGGGAAAATAACTTTAAGGGTTTCACACAAGTTTGGATTAAAAATGTATTGAGATAACAAAATAGTTGTTTACTTTGAATTTTAAGTTATTGGGTTGCCCTTATGAATTTAGTAAATTTAAACTTAGATGGAAAAAATTAGTAAAGTTCTCTTTTTCACTATTTATCTAAAAAATTTTAATAGTGGCATATTTTTTTTAAAAAAATTATTAAGAAAAAGGGGGATGTAATAGATTGGTTAAGAATAAATTGGTTAAGATAACTACATTCGGAATTGTGATTTTGGAAAAGGGTATAACTGAATAAATTCTTTTGATATTTATTGTCAGTTGAAATAGAATATAAATATTAAATTTTTTTAAGAATATTATTATGATAAAAACATTATTTAATTGCAGATTTTTGGCTAAACATGAAGAAAGAATGATATATTTTCAAAACGTTTTCCTATGAAAAATGATTTTTGTAATAATAATATTTTTTCTATACGCAGAAAAGATATCTGTACATAGACGGAACTACAATTTTGGAAATATATAATTTATAAGCGGATGTATTCATATTTTAATATCTCAAAGAAGAGAAATTGTAACAAAAAAAAAATCAGTTCTTATTTTAATTGATTATAATTCTGATATAGTAACGGAAATTTTTTTCAAAAATCTTATTTAAGGCTCTGAGCAGAAGTCTTAGTTTTATGTAGGCTAAACATTATTACTAATGAAGGATTTTTTTATAAAAATAGAATGTTTTGAAAATATGTTATTTTCTCTTCATTTTTTGCCAAAAAATAGCGTTTAAATAATTTTTTATTATAATATTATTCTTTAAAAAATTTTATGCGAATATTTAAATTCAAATGACACTAAATATCAAAAAAAATTATTCATTAATACTCGTTTCTAAAATCATGGTTAAGAACGAAGTCACATTTTAAAGGTCTTCAAATTTGGCTAACGGTTCATTTACCAAAAAAAAAAAAAAAAAACCGTGAAAATATAACTGCTCCAAGGATTTAAATAATTCATTTTTGAGAAAGGAAACATTACAGGATGCCGTGTTACTGAAAAAAAAATATCAAGAGAATTTCCTACACTTATAATGTGTATACGGTCATGCTTTTCACTGTATTATTTCTGAAATTTATTTTTTTTTTGAATTGGGATTTTTATTTAAATAGTTGTCTCTGATAATAGGTAGAATAGAAAAAAGGAGAAAAACTACTTTAATATCCAAACCTATCAGAAATATAAATAATGTGTGTGATATGAACGCTTAAAATATACAATATTATATCCTCAATAAAGGATCTTGATAATTCGAAGTAGTGTATTTTATTTGGTAATAACTGCATGTTTATATATATATATATAGAGAGAGAGAGAGAGAGAATATTTCTACTTTCCCCTATAATCCAGTGTATAGGCAAATTACAGGCGAAGGTTGGATGGCGAAAAAGCATGTTTAAACTTGAATCTTGGTTCCTAAAACCAAGTATTGCTGTTGTACCACTGTTGCTAATATTTCTTACTGCTCTGACTATTTATACTTAAGTTTATATTCCTATTTGTATACATTATTTTCATATATATGGATTACACACACACACACACATATATATAATATATATATATGTGTGTGTGTGTGTTTCCTTTCCGTTTGAGGCAAACTAAGCCCTCAAATATTTCAACAACGTTAGCGAATTGATAATTTTCTAAGCACAATTATGTTACCTGAAAATAAACCTATGGTTACGTATTCTTGACTGAATTTTAAATTACATCTAAGAACTTTCCCATAAAAATGCAGCTACATCGTTAAGTTATACGCTCATGGACAAAAAATTTAGCGCACCAAGAAAGTGTTGTCAAAAGGAAACGAAATTTATATACATAATGACTACTTTGATATAAGTAAATGATTAGAAAATAAAAGAAAAAGGATCATTTATTTCAGAGAAAAATGCAAAAGAACGGAGAACTTATTACCCTGTTGAACCCTCTAGCGCAAATGCAAGATGCGATACGATCGGGCATTGAAGCATACAACTTCTGCATGGTGTCTTGAGACATTTCGTCCCATATTTGCTGTAACCTTGCCTCTAGTTCGTTCAAACTCATGGGATGCCCAACTTGCCACCCCAAATGATCCCAGTTATGCTGGATTGGAAACAAATCTGGGAATCGGGCAGGCCAGGGAAGGGTAGTAACAGTGCGGAGACAGTCTTGTAATGCCATGCCCTTGCCATGTAAGACCGAGTATTGTCTTGTTGAAAAATGGCTCCTGGGAGCTATTGTATTAGCGGCAACGCATGTGGTTGCAGGATGTCATGGACATACCACTAGGCTGTCATTTTGCCACGGATCAATACTAGGGGAGACCGTGTATGGTAGGCAATGGCACCCCATATCATCAGACCAGCTGTGGGATTGGTGTGTCGCTGTAAAGCAAAGGCAGGATTGAGGCGTTCACCCCGGGGTCTCCACACACGAACACGATTGTCATCACTGCTGAGATTGAATCTGGATTCGTCGCTAAAGACGACCTGGTTCAATTCCACTGCAGTCCAGTTTCCTCTTGCGCGGAGCCACTCCAGACGGAGGTGTCGATGGGTGGGAGACAAGGGCAGCACACGTAATGGACGAAGCGATCCCAAATTTCCTTCAGCCAGGCGCCTTCGTATGGTTCGAGAAGACACAGGGGCCCTAGTGAAGGTGCCACCTATATCTGGATGGCGGCCGATGAAGCATTTGGCTGTACGCGTGCATTTCTTACCATGTGGTAGTCTTCTCGACGCCTGGTTTGTCGAGGGCATCCATAGCCAGGTCTTCGTGTAAATGACATCTCTCG
>BMAV01007737.1:540964-569374 GCA_019973955.1 Trichonephila inaurata madagascariensis
CTACGCGCTATAAATATTTGCAGTCAGGAGATTTCTCTATCAAAAATATATGTATTTCAATTTTAATTTATGCATCACGATATTGATATTGTTGTTTATAAAAAGTAAAAAGATAAAGAGTAAAAAGTACTTGTATTTTCAGTAATATATAAAGGAAATTAGATTAAATTTTCTTATAATAAAATGTTCCTTAAAACGTGTCATAAAAAATAACTTCTAAAAATATATCTCGGAGTATCTCAAATGCGAGAAATTCAATTCATTCAAAACACAAGAATAAAACTACACGAGCAGGAATTTATTAGAAATATTTTTTCATAAGATGGATGTTGTTTAATAATAAGTATTTCTGAATTTAAAATATGCAACTAGTGGTCAAAGAGGCATAGTTTCAACACCTCAATCCAAGAGATCCACAAAACAACGATACATTTTCAAAACTTCTCAAATAAGTCCTCCAGCGAAAAAACTAAAATAAGCTCCTTCTCTTATCAGCAGGTCTCAATTCGCAACAAAGCTGTCTTGAAACGACAGCTTTTGTCTATTGAGGGAGAACAAATAAATAATACTTTGTTCTTCTCAGTGTCAGAAGAAAAAAGTGATAAAAAACAACATAGAATATGGCCTAATCATCACCCCGGGGCACATACTCGGGCATCAAAATGGAAGACCCACGATACCCTGGGGGGAAAGGGATGCGATGTAGGAAAGGTGGATGATGTCATCAGATGCGAATGATTGCTTTTGATGTATAGGTATTCTTTTCATCTTATTCAAGGTTGCACTTGCGCCCACCGTCGTCTCTGACAAAGACGGAGCTACGATATCGAACAATATCGGGATACGACAAAAAGCATAACATCGAAACTAAACTCCTCAACAGGAGCAATACCATCAACTCTAATTCTTCCACTTTAAAATTTAACTCTCTCATTGCTCGATTAATGAGAATGGGACCTGAATTTAAACGAAAGATGCAATATTCAATCGCCGTTTTCCCTCTCTAAGAATATTAAATTTATCGTGCTCGCTCCAATGATTATCGTTGATATTTTAATGGATTTGTAAACGGTAGAATTTTGAAACGAGTGGTTACGGTTGAAATGGGGATTACATAAAGTACTTTTAACTCTTAGGTAATCTCCAGAAACAGTCGGTAAATGCGGCGACATTAGTAAGGCTCTTAAATTGGTTGTGGTGAGTTGTGTGGAAAATACTTGTGTACATTATAATTTTATATTCCCGAGCAATGAATGCGAAATAAATATCTTTATTTAGTGTTTTAGATAATTTTAAAATGCTTATATTATTCTTAGAAAATTTGCTCTATTAATTATGAGATGAGAAAATTTGTAGAGTATCACTTATTATGATACGGTGTAGAACTTATTTTTCATTTTCATTATAAGCTATATATATTATTTCTAAGTAAATTATTGCTTATCATTAAGTCAGAAAATATGATATTTAACTCATATTTGATTAAATATTTTTCATTAAATTAATGTGGAAATGTATTTCAGGAGAGACTTGGTACCAATGTTGCTATGCGAAAATAAATTATTAAAGTTATTTTGTATTTGTATAAAAATATTAAGATGATTAACTTACAATGTAGTAATCTTCCAATAAAAATACACTTTCTTCAGATAATAAAACATAATTAATATTATATAATTAAATTTTTATTTTTTATTTTTTAATGTATTTGTATTTTATTAATTGGAAAATAAAATTCATCTATATATTTAAAATCCCTCTTAATGTAATAAGAACTGTTATTTTCATCATATATTTCCTAGTCAACTTTTTTTAATTAGAAATTTTTTAATTGGTATTAACAATATTCAAAAATTAAAACAATGCATTACTAAGTGACTGTTTAATATTGATAGAATTATGTGATTGTTAAAAAAAAATGTTAAATAGATCCGAGTTTCTTAACTATGAGAAATGTTCACTGCGAGTATGTTTTTCATTTCTATTGCACTTTTTATCAAAATGCGAAATAAAATAGTTGAAAAGCAGAATTTTAACGAAGAAATTTTTTTTTGAAAACGTAAAGTTTTAGAGGAACATATCGATCAAGGAAAGAAAATACACATACCATTTTTCTAACAAATATTTTTAAAGAGAAAAAATAATAATAAAAAAAAAAACTGAAAAAAATCAAGATAAAGATGCAAAACATATTTTCATCCAATTATTGGTATACGATTCTTTCTGCACATTCAATCTCCCTGATTTTTCAGACAATCAAGAAGTTCTCATTTCCCACCTCAATTCTGCGAAAATCGAATCGAATTGTGAAAATTACTTCCATATATCTTAGCCACAAAAAGTGTCTCTACATTCAGTGGTATCTAGGCACAACTTCTTTTTTCTATATATATCAAAACACTCCAAATTAAAATTGCATCATCATTTCAAATCCGATTTCCCAATACTTTTCTTGGGAAAATATGAGTTTTTTCCTGGGTTTATTCTCGAGAAACTTATAACGCCGAAATTTTCCCATTCGTAGATAGATCTATTACCACAGAAAGAAATGGTAGTAACAATAATAAAGTCGAAAAAGAAATACAGGATTTCCGCGCAAAGTCATTTTCTATCGTTGACTTTGTTCCTGTACCCAAACCATTCTACAGTTCATCCTTTGCCTTGATCCCTCAGATATTGGGTATCGACATTTTCCCCGAGGCTCAGCCAAACATTGAAAGAGACCAAATAGCAAAGCTCGTCTTTCAGATCAAGTCTGAGTGTGGGATAAAGTTACGGAAGGAAAAATATTAGTTATATGAAGAAGCGATTGGCCAGCGGAAGTAAGAAGGCGACTAGATCTACCTAAAGGGCAGCTGTGCTCCTTCTGTTTGAGTATCTGATGTTCACTTTCTTGACCTTCCAAAATGTTTAAACATTGGAGTTTAGATAATAAGAACTTCATTTTCATTAGTGCCTTTGAAGCAATGAGTCGTGATGAATAAACTTTTGTGCTTTTTCTTTTCTGTTGAATTCGCTCCCTTAAAATTGATTTTAGCAATTTTTTTTCTTAAAGATTGGTGGTATTTGCGTGCGTGAATGACTTCGATAGATGCGAACATTAAAAGCGTGAATAATGAAATGTATGAAATATATTGGCATGTATGAAATCAATTTCTTAAGAAATATGTATGAAATGAATCGGGAAAATAAAGTTATGAAAGTTTCGTATTTTTGTTTATTTTAAAGTTTTCTGTAAGAGTTAGAGAGAGTGAAAGTAGAATTGTCTTCTTTCTCTTAAGAGAATACTTTAATTACTTAAAGTAGTTTTAACTTATCGAGTTTAGGGGGAAATAAAAATGACTTACACGTAAAAGTAATGATTTCCGTTTCTGTAAAGAAGTCCACTTATTACCTTAGCTATATTTCGAAAAAAAATCACAATATATATATATATATATATATTACATGTTTCGTGCAGAATCAGACTTAATTTTAAAAAGGAACTTTATTCAATGAATTCTCGACATCATCTGACGCTAAGGGGCAGAGAGAAAAAGAACGCCAAAATGAAATCTAAGTGTTTTACCACTTAAACCCAGATGTGAGAAGTACCTCTGATTTTATGAGTGTACTTGAAAGTTAATGCTGACATATAGGGCTATTAACTATAATGATCTGGGATCAGAAATGTTTAGTGGTTAGGCCATATGTTTTGGAGAAATAATTGGGTGCTTAATTTAATACTGAAAGATATAACGAAAAATAAAAGTTAAGTGATATATAGGGAATTTAATTTTAATTTTAAATCTAACTTAATTATATATATATATATATATAAAGCAAGGAGTATAGAGCCCCAGCTAATAAATTTTAGTAGAAAAATCTCCTTAAATGAAAAAAGAAAATACAAGTTCTATATTTGAAGAAGAGATAAAACAATATAGTTAATATATTAAATTATAAAATTAAAAAAATAATATAATAAAATTATAAAATAATTAAATAAATAATATAAAATTCCTTCCTAAAATTTAAAATTAAATACACCGTATCTACTCGAATCTATGCCGCATGGTTTCTCAAAAGTTAATGCTACTTAAAATCGGGTGTGGCTTAGAATCGAATGGAAAAAATTGTTGTATGAGGTATTTAGAACAATTATAGGCTCATGTATGTATTTAAAATTTATAATACTGATAAAATAACTAATTATTCCCTTTTTATTAGTTATCATTTTAAATTTATTTTAATTTCGTAAAATTGGCTATCGATAAACCATTTTTCCTTTTTCACAAAAATTTGTTGAGAGTTTAGCGGCTTAGATTCGAATAAATACGTTAAATAGTAAAATAATAATTTATATAAAAATTTAATTCAATCTAATTTTTTTTAAAATAGACATAATTAAATATAATAATTTTAAGTAAAAAATACCTGAGCATTTTTAAAAATATCTTATCGAAATTGTCAATAATTCTAAATATTTCTATTATAAAGCAGAAGTTAAATCTATGCATAAGAATTAATAACTCCCAATAAGTTCAATAATTATTTATTTAATAACTATGAAAGTATTTTGTTTTCTTCATAAATACTTTTTATGAATACATTTTACTCCTTTTAATTTAAAAGTTTCTTTTTCTTTACACAGATAAAATTATCCGACGAAACTTTTTCAAATGAGTACTAAATGTATTTTTAACATTTATTTGAAGTAAAAGATATAAGCAAAGAATTTTATTTAAATAATCATTTTACTTTCTTTCTAGATACATAGCAACATATGTTAATTTATTCCCGTTAAATTTCTAAAAATACACTGGCATGAAATATCGCATGAAGTGAAAGTAAAGAAAGAATAAACTTTCCAAAGTAATAAATGCATCCATTTTTTGCATCCCTAAATCAATTTTGGCACTCTTTTAAAGATTTAAAATTCATTAACATATCCGAATTTTTTCCTTTCATTTTCTTCTTTCTATTCTCCAGATAAAACCTTCATCATAAAGGTTATTTAACTCCGCATATTCATCAAAAGAATTTCTCTTTATTCAATAAAAAGCTTCTCCCCTCATTCACACAAACGCGGAAAAAAATTATGCGGAGTTAGATTTCCTTTGCATCAAAACATGCCCAATAGTTGCTGAATTGGTTCGTAATAAAATTTATATGTACAATAGCTGGGGGAGATATCAATTGGACAATAAAAGGGAGGGAGAAGGGTGCTAAATAATAGAACACGAAGGAGGGGGAGAAATACAAGGGAAAAAGAAGTCTCACTTTCATAAAATAAATATTTCCCTACTTGTATCTGTGAAAGAATTCCCTGTTTAGACTTTTTGATTTTCTCCTGAGAAAAAAAAGATGTATATCAAAATTTAATTTATCTTTAATTTGAGGGAAAAGTTATCAAAAATGCTTGATTTTGCTTTGAAAAGTAGTCCTGGATTTTATTTGAAAATTGTATTAGAGATGGTTGACAACGGATAAAAAACACATTGGACAGCTTTATTAGAAATTTTTCGAGACAGATATTTTTATAGTTTTTTTCTTTCTTTTTTGCTGATCACGATCAAAGAAGGGTAAATATGTTTCTGGAATGCATCAAATGGTATTCTTTTGTGATACATTTTAAAAATAAGACATATTTTGGCTAGTTTGATCCACAATTTGTATAATGTTATAGTATTTATATAACATTCTGTATTTTTATGATGAATTTTTATCCTTTCTGCTACAGAATTTTGTTCGCCCATTATTGAGGTTCAATATTAATTCCTGAGGAATTTAATAGCATGTATATATGAGAAAAAATAGTTCTCTTCCCTTGGAATTGCTCTTAAATAAGTATTGGAATATCTTTCATTTATGAAAGTGTTTTGTTTGTTTGGTTTTCCTTCTGATCCTATGTAATAAAGTTATATAATAGTTTGCCTTATGAATCAATACAGTATTGCGTTATATTACTCTTCTCATAAATATCATGCAAAATACTTTTGAGATTATATTAGTCTTCTCATTCAATTCTGAAGGAAGATGGATGTAATTAGGTTGTATACTTCATTCAAAGGTTATTATAATGTTCTTGTGGGTTTTCGAATTATTGTTTCAATAAAATCACATAAACTGTTTTAAGAAAGCATACGGGTGTATTATAAGTTTTAATGAGGATCTTATATATTATTATTAAAATGAGCCAATAATTCACAATTCACAAAATATGTGAGCTACTTAAATTAAAAAGTCTTTTTCCTTGTTTTTTTTCACTAAATTTTTGCTTGCACATAAACATGAAAAAAACCGCCAAAATTATGTTAAAAACTTTTTGTGAGTCAGTTTTCTTTACTTTCATAAAATAAAAAGGTGAAAAGAATACGTTGAAAGGAACACTTCAGCTGATGTTATTGCGAGCTTAAATATTCAAGGCTTATCAGGCTTTTTCAAATATGTCGTTAAAATTGTACGGAAGAAGAATTTCAATAATCTTCTCGATAATCTCATTTAATTATGAAATTGCTGAGAAATGACTATTCCGGAATCAAAAATGAGTTTCTTCGTGCAAAAGAAGATAAATTATGCAATAGTTTTTTATAGGTTGCATTAATTCATCAAATGGAACAAATTTTTCCTTAAAAATATTGTTCCTCTAAAGACTAATTAATTAGACAATTATAACCTTTTTATTTTGTTTAATTCACACATCTTCTATTTTTAAACCGATAATATTTAATTTTAACTATGCACATTTGAACTTTAATTAAAAATATCTGCTTTGTAAATCTCATTTATCATAAATTTCAAATCTTTTGATTTTTGATTGATATTTTTGCTTTTAACGATGAAAGATTAGGAGACTGTTTAAAGCCAACAAGTATTTAATCAGATTATTTTTTATTTTTCAACGTTGACTTTTTTATAATTCCTCTATAAGAATTCAGTTAATTAACGTGTTTTTCAATCCTAAAATAAAATAGATAAACTTTAAAATTTGCTTACCTGATTTTTGAGCCATAAATTTGAGAGAGATAACCGTTAACACACTTTAATTAATATTTAATTAGTACACAGTGTTAATGCAGTGTTTTTCCTAAGACACTGTTTTATTTTTTTATTAGTTCCTTTCCTTGGTGATATTTTATAACTGAATTTATATGATTAAAAACAGATATTTGATTTTTCGGTAAAAAAAGGTATAAAATATTTGCTTACGTTTTATCCATAATTTTCAACTTAGAATTTAATTATTTATTTGAGGATCACAAACTTTAAAATATTTTAACTAATTAATTTCGGCTAATTAACGTAATATGAATCATACATGCAAGCTAACATACCTTAAAACTTTTTACTTTTTATAGAAGAATGAGAAACAATATTTTTATTTAATTTTACTTAAAAAATTATATGTTGACTTTGAAATTATACTTCAGTATCACTTTTCAATTTTATCTATATAATATTTTTAAACACTTTGATTCTTCAAAAAAAAAATGAATTTTCAAAGCTTTATAGATAAAAGGATCCATAGTTTATTTTAATTATAAATTATGCTGCTAGAATTCAGTTGATCAAAATGAAACTATACATTTATTATCTCCCATTTTCCTTTTGAAAAAAATAAACACAGCTGATAATATGTGTTATTTTCATTCTGGATAAGCTGTGGTGTATCAAATGTTGTTAATGTTTGTTATATACCTTCTGGTTATATAATGTTGCAACATTTAATATTCACAAAAATATCTATTTATCTGTAACACTGCATGTTTTGCATGAACATAACTGCATGTGAAGTGAAGAAATTATCATAAAAGCATGTGTTCATTTCCTTCTCTTCATATGAGCAATTCAAAACCAGGAACACCTCAAATTGCATTATTTATTCATCAAGAGAATTCTTTCTTAAATCCTTAACTTTCTTCAAATATCTTACATGCAGCTCACGGAACTAAATAACAAAAAAAGTGCGTATTTTTAAATGAGTGTTGTATGTGTTTGTAATTTTGTAAACATTAACTTTAATTAAGACGAAGAAGTTTATTTAATTATTTGTACGGCATTTATTTCTAGAAGGGACATTGAAAATTGCTTACAGTTTTCATTTCGACTGATAGCATGGAAATACTTTAATTGATTATTTTTAAGTTGCTTGCATTCCTATCAGTCCCAGTGAATTAAATTAAACTGAATTACAGAGAATGCTTCGAAACTAATTAAGAACTGCCTTAGTATTCTATTAATTAAGGTTTACTGAATAAAGGCTTCTCTTGGAAGATTACACAAAGCTCAAAGTTAATTCTTCAGAATCCTTCTAAGTGAAAATGGTAGTACTTTGTAGAGCTTGAAAGCAAAGGCATCTTTTAAGAATAAATATTTATTTTAACTTTCACAGTATGTAACTTTTAATCAGGCTACAAGTTTAAGCAACCAATAATGTTTTAGTAACTATGTTTTGCTGACATATCCTCTTTATGTATCTGAAATATATTGATGATCCCTTGAATTTGTTATTTTTTTTAAATCTTATAGAAAAGAAAATTTAATTTTATATTATACCTTACTAATTCTAGAATGTATGTGTGATACATTTGGCCATTTTGTGAAAATAATAATATGCCAAATTCAGTGCAGCATATATTTCTATTTCAGTTCGTCTGAATATTTTATGGGAAAAGAATATGATATTCTGTAAATGTCTGTTTTCCCCTCTAAATTATACACTTCTTTTACATTATATTTTTTAAAGGATGAAGGCCGTGTTAAATATAGTGTTAGAATTCGATCATGAAATGATATTTTATTAGAAGAATTTTAAAAAATTGATCTAATGCATCTGCAATGTGTTTTTATCACAGATACCAAAATATGTGTTGATAGAATTTTAAAAGATGTTAATTATAATAAAGTTTGAAAATAATAAAAATTAACGTGATTGTCATTTTTTTCTAAACATACATAGTTAAAAAAAATTTCGGATTTTATATTCTAATTTCTTTCAGTTGCTATTTTTATTCTTGGTCATTAGAATTAAGTTTCATAATTTATAAGTCTAATATTAAAGCATGAAACTAGCTGTAAATTAATTAATTAATTAATTAAAAAAACCCTTAATTTTTAATAGAATTTACACATCAACATTTTTCTTAAGGAACTATGGAAATCATTGATGCTACTCAAAGAAATGTGCTTTTTGTCAGCTGCATATTCGTATGCAATTCATCAAAGCTTTTGATATTTATTCTAAGAAGTACTTTAGAAATTCATTCACTTATTTATTAAAATCCATTTTACAAATATTTTTATAAAGGGTCATTTCATGATATATCATCAGTATATGTATTTGTCTGTAGTTTTTAACAATTTCTCATATTGCTGAATATTGATAAGAATTAGTCATAATCAAATTTTCATAGGACATTTGATAATCATTAATGGAATAGTTAAGGGAAATAATAAATAATTTAACATTTCTTTACTTAATTAAATGCATTATGAGATAATGAATCTTGGTTAAAATTTTTTAAAAAGTTCCTTATCGGTCAGTAGTGTAAAATGAAAACAAATAAGTTTTAACAATCATGCTTTTAAATAAATTTCAGATGGTTTCTTTAGTCACTAAGAGGCAAATGTTAAAACTTCCCTTTGTGACTGCTTTTCAAACTACATAGAGTTGAGAAATCATATATTGATTCACACTTAAAGATTTATTTCTGCGTTTTGAATCCACTACGTCACACAGCAGTTGACATAAAACAAACTCCTTTGTAAATATACTGATATCGAAATGCTTACTTACGATACTCTGTGGATGGAATTACAGAGTGCAGAAAAATGCCTCTGATACTTCGGATATTGTCAGCATTGGAGGGCAGAGAGGGCTACTTCTAACCTGTAATGAAAAGAATAATGCTTGATTAGAGGAATATTTTTAGTAATATTTATTGGATTAACACATGTGGAATGCTACTGTTTTTCAAAGAGCATCATGTTTTTATTTTTAAAAAATCTTACCCAGATTTTATATATTCCTAAATGATAAATAATGAAAAGAAAGAAATAATTATGTTTATATAGAAAGCTTTTTTAATCATAAGATATTCTTGAAAGCATTACAATCCTCTCACGTCAATAATTCTAAAGATTTTCAGTTGCATGGTTCCAAATAAAAGCTTGTTATACAAATATATATATAATATGAATATTCTGTTAGACATTTGGATAAGCAATATTATAAGTATTAATACAGCAATATTAAGTCTTAAGCTATATTACAATACTTTTTATTAAGCCTGTAAACTAAAAGCTAAATAAAAATATTTAATTTTGTGTAAATAATCATGATTATGATTAAGAATAAAATTTCCTTTACTGACTTTTTAGAAAAAATTCACATGGCGAAAATGAAGTGTGAATTATTTGAAATCCAGTAAAAGTTTTCATTTCAATAGCCAAAAGCATTACTTAATTCACAAAAATTAGGGTGTTTTTTTTTTCAAAATGTTTCATATTTACATTATTGTTTTATTGATTGATATTGTTATGAACTATTAATTAAACAATATGCTTAACAGATATACAAAATATTTTTCTTTTAATTGTTATAAGGATACAAATTATTATAATTAGGTGACATTACACTATGTTCTTGGAGCGTTTAGCTTATAAAAAAAGCACGTTGAATTTCGCTAGTTTTAAACAAAATTTAACAAAATAGTATCATAATATTTAAAAGTTGGAAATAAAAGTTATATTATAACTGAATTTCAAATTCTAAAGCACTTGCTAAAAATTTCGTATATTGTTAGTTTGCCCCGCCCCCCCCCCCATTATTCCCCCTGTACATTGCATCCATAAACGAAAGAAGTTGTTTTGGAAAACAAGTTGTATACATTTTAAGACGTGTTTTTTGACTATTAAAATAAAGCCTATGTGAATTGTACGGATTACTAAAGAATCTTAAGAGCAACAAACTTTTGATCATAAATCCATACTAACGAAGAAAGAAGAGTTTTATAGGCGAGGCTAAGAGAAAAAAAATTGTCTAGTCCGCTAAAACTTTCTAAAAATGAATTTCTTTCATGAAGAACAAAAAAGAGCTCATTTTACGACAGAAAGAATGCTCTTCTTGATTCAAATACATGTCAGTGAATTCGTTATCTAGAGTTTGAGCAGAGATCCAGTTTCCCAAAGGCATGTGTTCCAGTCCCATCAATGCGCACGTATCGTTTTGAAATTCTCTAACTACAAAGACAAGCGAACTGCATCCGTGCTCAGCATTGGATGTCTATAGGGAACGAGGTAGAGTCGTATTTCTGACTCTTAAAGCAATGAATAGGACTTTTCTTCTTGAAAGGTTCATTAGTTTGATCAAGAAATGTGTTTGATCTCATCAGTAAATATATTATTCTGACAAACAACTTCTATTTTTATTTAAAATTATTTTAATAATGCGTTATTATTCCACAGGATTGGGTTAAATATTCAAACTATAATTCCATCTCAAAGGAATGCCTTATTTGTGATACCAAACAGAATACTCCAGAAATTTTCAAATAAATGCATTGTTATAAAATGTAACTCATGTGTTGCCAATTAAAAATGACTAAAATTAGTATCGTGTTTAAAAAAGTATGATGCTTTGAAGGATGTATGAAATCAGAAACTTGGAGATTAAGCATAAGAAATGTTAGTGTTAATGTTAACTTAAAATATGTGGCTTAAAAGCTTTTTTTAATCCTTTAACCGGTCCATTCTTTTGCCTAAAATGTTTAAAAAAACATTTTTTATTGGATATAACTAAGCATAATACTTAATAGAATGACAAAATAGATGAATTTTAATTTTCAATTTTGAAGTTTTCATACATTTTTTTTCATTTTATAGTTCTGTAACACAAAATCCCCCAAGTGTTTGCATTTCATAAGTACAATCAGAATGCATGAAACAAGTTTTATATATCTTAAAAGAATTTCTCTCATACTTACGGGAAAAAAATCATGTTCATACCTCTTTTTCAAACGGTTGAGAGGTTTTGCATGTATTCATATATATACAAAACACACACAAACACACAACTTGAAGCATGGTGTGATACAAAATCCTACATTGCAATCGAGAAGGAAATATATCGGCCTTTCTTGGATTATTTTTCCATTTTCATTTCTTCTCAAGCAACAAACTTCACATAGTCTTGCCGATCCCAGCTTAACGAAAATTTTCAATAATCTAAATTCCTGACTTCAAAGAAAAATTTTCACCTTAACCACAAAAAAATGCCAGATGAGAAGCTTTTCAGCACCATGGGCAACCTACATCTCTTAAAAGCATTAACAAAACTAATTTCACTTTAAGAGTTAAAAATACGTGCAAATCAAAGACAGAAAGTAGAAAATACAAGTGCCCGTACAGCGTATGTACAAACCACTTGCGATCAGCATTCGATTAAAGGGGAGAAGGGGAAGGTTTAAATGAAAGGCAACAAAACCTTTTAGTTAATATTACATGTTTAATTTTACAATAATTATGTAGTTAACATCTTGTGTGTGTACTGTGTAGTAATTAATGACTAAAATATAAGATGTATAAAAGATAATTTTCTCTGAAAGAGAAAGTTTGCCAAAACATATTGTATTTTTTAATTCCTTTATACTATTAATATTACATTTAATTCTTTTGAAATTCGTTTACATACAATAAATATTATTTTTAAATAATAATTCAATGTACCTAATATTTCAATAGTTCTACGAAAGGAATGACCTAAAATCCGAAGTAATACAGTTAACTGATCTGAGATATATCCAAAATGTTTTTTTTCAAAATACGCATACATATATTCTTCATTAATCTGGACTAATGAAACCTAAAAAATACACTGGATCTGAATAAAATTTCAATGTAATTATCAATATGTAAATGTACAAAAGATTGATTTTAATTTATACAACGTAAATAACTAATATTACCAACGTTGCCGAGACAAAATTATTTTGTCAACAAGAGCTGTGTTGATTAAAATGTTATAACACACTTTTGAAGACGAATAATTAAGATTGCCAGAAACCTCAGAGATATCCTAGATCAACAGCTTCAAAGATGAAACTAATATGACATCAATTCATATTGTGCTTCAGAAACTAATTTCAGCAAGACGTCAGCTTCAGTTTGAAACCAATCAAATACCTTCAAAATATATCAGGCACAGTTCCTATCATTTCATTTGTGTGATGAAGGACTATAATGAGTCTAGCTCCGTGTAATGGAACCTGGTAAAGCCATCGTATTGAGAAACATGGTAAGGGAAAATTCAATGCTCGTCTTTAGTGAGTACTGTATAATAAATCGGTTTCAGACTCCTGATTCCAAAGATATATTCAAAGAGCCTCGAGGAGATTCAGATGTTAAATAAGCAGAGACCATTGCGAATTCAACTAGTGATTATTAATTAGGAGTGAATAATTCGGAATGACGTCGATTACCA
Organism: Trichonephila inaurata madagascariensis; assembly: GCA_019973955.1. Classification (NCBI taxonomy): domain Eukaryota; kingdom Metazoa; phylum Arthropoda; class Arachnida; order Araneae; family Nephilidae; genus Trichonephila; species Trichonephila inaurata. Next base: position 554,427 of record BMAV01007737.1, read on the forward strand.
GTAAAAATATTTCAATTTATTGCCTAAAGTAGAATGATTCATCCACATGGCTGATGAAAGTGTTTTAATTATTATCCAGTAATTAAGTTTGTATAAGTATTTTGAAATTCTAAGTTAGAAACATTTGATAAGTATTATTGGTTATTTATATTAATAAGAATACATAAATAAGAAAATTTATTAATCAAGGTATAGTATTGCTTTATTAATTATTTTGATATAGTTACAGTTAGTAGGGAAAAAGTAAGTGAAAAAATTATCGGATTTATCAAAAAAGGAAAAGATGAATTTCCTTTTTTTAAAGGTAGGTATGTAAATATTTATCTAGATTTTAGTTATTTTTAAGCTATATCCTCTCTTTCTGACTAAGATTTAAAAAATACGTTTAATTATATTTTAACTTTTCATTTCAGATCACTTCCTTTTTAATGTTTTTCCTCTATAAACTCCTACTTTTAAGAAAATACCTTTTATAACACTAAAAAATTCTGAAAGTTTAGGTTAAAAATTTCATAAAAATATGTGCAGAATGTGATTTTAAATCTAAAATTCTTATTTAAAAATGGATTATTTCAGGTACATACTTTTTTGATAGAATGCAAATCGTAGATTATAATATACTTATTCTGAATCCACATTACTATACTTGTACTTAATATTGTAAAACACGCTTAAAACTGCAATTTTCTTTCGTTTTTAAATATCTGTCGTATTGCAAGTTCATCTGTAGTGAAAATTTTTCTGAGTCGTATTTGGCTACTTCTCTATTCCAACAGGTAATTGGGAAATAATACCTAGTTTATAATCTTCTAAATTTTAATACGTTTATTATCCACAACCATTCTATGATCATAAAGACAAATTTGAAAGGAAATATAGTAGTTATGAGTTTTACTTGAATGCTGTTGACAACTTTTCAAATTTATTACTGTAATTTATATCGTTTATTATTTCAGTGTAAAGAAAACGTGTCAGACTCAACTATGAGAAAATTTTATAAGAAAATAAAAATCATTATAAAAATTGAAAATTTCATTAAATTTTATATTATATTGAAAAATGCATTATGCACTTGAGATAATCTCTTTTACACTATTATATATGTCCCTTCCTTCAACTCTAAGATCTTTTTCAAGCAATGGGAAACACACAAACTCCAGACTACTTTGTAGAAGTAAAAACATACTCTCTCTTAACTAGTCTTCAGTGTTTAATGGATTTTAAATCTCTCAGATTAAAATTTCGTCTTTTCTTTCCCATTTATGGTTATATGAGGATTAGAATAATGGTTTTAAAAAATCTTACAGAATTTCGTGAGTTACGAGATGAATTACAAGGTGTGTATACGGAGACATTTTGATCATTAAAAAACAATAAATAAAGACTACAGTGCTCAAGAGTTCACGATAACACTTAGACAAAGCAGTAATTCGCTTATTTAATGCAGGGGTGTGTTTTGCTTGTTTAATGTTTCTTTTATTCAGGTATTCACAAAGTAGAAAAATCTGCAGTAGTAGAAATTAATGGGAAAGAAATTATATGGTGGATTTTTCAGTGTAGTTAGATCAATCTAATTACAATTGATATACATTTTTATTTTTTAAAATTCTAGATAAGCATAAAAAAGAATATGTAATAGAATTTTTAAAGTTTACTGAATTATTATTCTGGTATTTGATCTTAAGGAAGTTGCCTTTTTTATTATATTAATTTAAGAAAGTTGCCTTTTTTATTATATTAATTAGATAAAAGTCTTACAATTATATAAAGCACTTTCAATTTCGAGAAAACGCACTGTTAAAACAAAGGAAGTTTTTTAAGATGAAATTTTTCTTTTAATCTACCATTCTGAAAAAAATTATGTTTTCCAAAAATTTGAAATATGATGTATTGGATGCCAAAAAAAAAAAAAAAAAAAAAAAAAAAACGGAAAGTCTAATTGCAGTTTTGGAGTTTTTAAATAAAACAATTTTCGTTTTAAATCACGTGAAAAATTTAGTAACCACTACAGATTTAGTTTATAAAGCACTTGAAAAATGCGAAAAATAATAATGACAATATATTGTATTTCTTAAACTTTTAAATGAACTAGTTCTTTTTGAAGTAGAAGATAATTAAACATCAAGGCTAAATAGAACTGGCAAACTTTAATTTAATTTTTATTCACGTCGTACTCTAAAGCAAAGTGAAGGTTATTGGTGATGAACTTTTAACTTTTGTCAAGCGACGAGCCAAACACCTGAGTTGGAATCCAAGTTTCCACACCACACTAACGTGAGGACTTTGAACCTTGAAAAATTTAGCATGCATCAACCCCTCTACACGACGGATTTTCAGTGGACTCGAACCTATGATTCGACAATGCCGCCAACTCTCAGCTACAGCGGCCACATGGAACTGACGAGAGTTGCAATTAAGCTTTTCTGGGCAGGCGTCCTCAAGAGCAAAAGCCATTTCATTGGTGGCAAAAATGAAATAGCACCAACTAGTGGCGGTTTCTTCTACCAAATTCTGACTCTTCGGATGCTAAATGTTGCCGTGATTTAATTTTGCCTAGAGTACCAGAGCCAAATGGATACTCAAGGGATCAACTATATGCCACATAATCAAATGACGTGAGTGCCTACTATTTTCAAATCCAGAAAATCTATCAATTCCAGCTGAGGTAAGACCCTTAACTTGGGCTTACGAAGTGAGCACACGACCTCTTAGCCACAGGAGAAAACACGAACGAGAGTTTAATCTTAAAAAATTAATTGGTAATAATTCGAAAAACATGTCTATGCAAATATTTAAAAAGTTTCAATTTCAATAATTTATCTTACTCTTTAACTTCTCAGTACTTCTACTGTGCATTAGTTTGTCCCAAAATAATTTTAATAATAAACCATTAAACATCTAGAGAGTGGATAAAACAATAATAATTCATTTTATATAATCCGAGAAATTCAATAGAAAATTGCAACTTTTAGAGTAATTTTGTTAACTTTTAAATGACTTAAATGGCTTAACTATTATTAACTAGCCTTTTAATTCAATATTTTAAGTCACAAAGTACATTTAGAACAAAAACAAAAAAAATTCCTAGAAATTTCATGCTTATTCGTCAATCAAGAAAAATAATGGCATATTAGGGTCGAAATTTCTCACATCTTGCTTAGCTATTATATTGATCACGATATCGTTCAACGCGTTCCAACACGAAGTTTGTACCATGTGACTTGAACATGTAATAGTCATTATTCAGAAAAGTTTTCAAGCATTTGCCCCTTTACTTCCCAAGTTTAATAGCAGATTTGTTTGAAACAATCACTGTTCTTGTTCTATCGCTGTAAGAAAGTTTCGCAGCTGAAACTAATGAGAAGTATTGATCGCGTCATTAGTGCAAGAGGTGGATTCTATGAATAATTAAGCTGCATGTGACCAACATGAGACACGCATTTTCTTTCCGAATTCGGTACTTTACCGGCTGATTCTGTTAGGTATATTAAAATAATTTGCCAATCATTCTTTCATTCATCGTCTTGAGAAGTGACGTGCAAAGGCCTTACCACACCGCAGTAAAGTTTCCTGAGATTGGCTGATACACAGTAATGTAGCTGTCAGCTGTTGCCCAAAAGTATAACATGAAAAGTAGTTTTTTTGCTTGTCTTCACACTGTAATTTTACGAAGATATTTCTTCCCTACAGAAATTCTTGAAGACTATTTTGAGTTAAACTAAGCAAGGAAACAAGACGTTATGTAGATTGAAATTATATATAATTTAGAATTTCAAAATTTCATATATATAAAGGTGTGAAAAGTAAATGGTTCATAGAAAAAAGATAATATCCTATGATGATAACCACTTCCTAGTAAGCATGCAGTATTGACATTCCCACAGAATTATTCAAGAATATTTAGAAATTACGTAATATAGAAGCAGAATTAGATAATATACAACTAAAACTAGTCATATTAAGTAATTATATTGGTGTAAGGACCTCTCTCAGCTAAAATTAATAAATATGTTTTTCATACTTTATTCAATTTCTATTTATCTGATGCAAAATTCATATAATTCCTTATTTAAAACTACTTTTGAATCTTTATCAATTTACTTAGAAAAGTTAAACCATATACATATATATCACCCTGCATTAAATGTAAAAACAACGACTATGTATTTGATTTACATAACATATTTTACAACTGAAAATTATTTCATTAGTTCAGGCAAAAAGCAGTGCCATGAAAGTAATTAAATTTGAAAATTATGCCATTTATTAGGTATTGTAATTCAGAAAATATAACAAATTTTCAGATATTTTTTATTGAAAAATTTTTTACTAAGAAATTATATATAAGAATAAAACTTTCTGAAAACATTATTTTTAATGTATTCCAATCAAAACATTTGGACTTTTATAAGCTTTTTTGTAAATGTATTTAAAAGAAAACATGGCAAGCTGTAAGAAAAAGAAGCTGTTCTAAAACAAAAACAAAAATAAATAAATAAATAACTATATTCACAAAAGGAATTGTGTTGTAGTAATTTTTTATACTTTTAATTACACGTTTTTAAGGGTATTTTTTTATTCATACTCTCTTTTATCGAAAAACTTCCTATGCAACGATATTCAAGCTTTTTTAATTCATCAAATTATTTATGAATACATAAAAAGTGATTTCTAAAATTAAAAATAAAAACAGTAAATGCATTAAATTGAAAAAATCCCTTGTTGTATTTTCTTTTAGTTTGTCAGTTTAACTTTAAGGAAAAAGTTGTATTTCGAATTTAAAAGTAAATAAATAATCTTAGGAAATCCTTTATATGTAAACACAATTAACATATATTTTACTTTATCTAGGGAACAAGCATTTTTTAGAAATAAGTGCTTTTATTTAATAATGTAAAAGAACCCATTCATTATGAATTGAAAGTCCCTTTATGCATATATTTATTTATTCACAGAAATTGATTTCATTTCCCCCCATAGTAATTTTGGCTTCCTTTTTATCATTTAAATTTTTAAATACATCTGGATCGCCATAATTTTCGGTCTTTTAAAATAAACATTTTTTAAAGGAAAAAAAACCCCCCTTTTTTTAAGATGACGAAAAAAAATCACTTTAAATCAATTCGTTATTTTTTTTATTAATGTATAAAGTGAAGCTCCTTCCGTTCAGAGAGAAAGTAAGAGTTTGAAAAAATCATAAAAGTTTGCTCGATCGATTAAATCTTTCTTACAAGCGTATATCTATTTAGAAAAAAGTAATTGATGCAAAAACTAGCATAATTTGTTACATCTTTTCATTCTGAAGTTTTTCTTGTTATAAAAACCTTTAAGAAATACATGTGAGCTAAGATTCTTAGGCTCCCATTTATTTAATTATTAAATTAAATACAAAGCAAAAAATATATTGACATATTTTGCATTTACTTTACTCAAAGAACATTTCCCTTCAGTTGATATGAAGGTACCTTGTGCCTCAGTTGTTATTACGCATTGAAATTTAATAAAGTAGATTTTATGATTTTTTTTCCTCTCATTATTTTTAAAAATAATGTTTTTTATTGAGTAAAAAAAAAGATATTTATGAAACTAAAATTTGAATGCTTATAGTTATCAACATGTAGGGTCATAAATTAAAAGAATGTAATACATTTTTACTATATGATTTAAATTTCCAAAAAAAAAATGTTAATTTAATTTTAAAAGAAACTTTTTTTTGTGTGAACAAATATTTAACACAAGTAAGTTTATTCCACTTTAAAAATTTAGTTTAGTATTCTAAGTAATCTATTTCCTTTTACATTTCTTCCTTATAATATTTTAGTACATGTAACTTTATCACAACTGTATTTTATACAAAGCTTGTCTTTAATTACAATTGCAAACTCTCGAATAGTTCCTAATTTGCATACTAATCGATACTAATATAAGACGCTTAAAAACGTAATTTTTCAAATAATTAATCCACTTATTTTATGTAATTAAATTTAATTAACAGATTTTATAGAATATTTTAAAGTAATGTCATATTATTTGTTGAATTTCCCTAAAAATATTATATTTTACAGTATTTAATGTTTTTGATATTAGCATCTTAAAATTATCTCAACTATTTAACATTGTTAATAATTTTCTTCACTTTCATATGCACTCTATATGCATAGTGCATACATCAATATTTTTTATTCACATAAAAAAACAAAAACGAAGCATATATTTTCTTCTTTTGGAATAAATTTTTCATACGAATAAAAATAAAGAAACGGAAATGAAATTGAGTTTAGTTTCATCATTTATTTGTTAAATTCCGTTATACTTTCAAGTCCGTTTTTCTAGTTTGAATATATGTACTACGTATTACAAACATAAACTACGAATGAAAAAACTTCTCTGAATGAATTCTTTATTTTCAAATTCAACGAAATATTTATTAAGAAAAGAACTGTCATTTTTAAACTCGTGCAAGATTTGATACAACTTAAATTTCTAATCTTTTTATTATTTTTAGAATAGACTCCCACTGAAACCAGTACCTACAATGAGGAAACGGAATAAAACTCTGAAGAATTCATATGATAAAGAAAAAAAAAAGAAAAAAGGTGTTTGTAAACAGAGCAAAATTATTTGCTCAATGCACCCCGCTTCCTGTTTATATTCCCTGCGGTGGAAGATCTAACTCCTTGAAAGTTTTTCTGCACTGAAAGTATTCCGAATAGTAAAACCAGCTGAAAGAAATAAAATAATTCTGTGTATTTCTCGTGTGTACCGTTGATTCTTTTGATTGTCTTGAGCGGGCATTTTAGGTTTGAACTATGTGAAGAGAAGAAAATATGAATGCTTGTTTCAATAAAGAAATCCTTTTGAAGTATTTTACGATTATATTGCTTCTATTTTTCAAATTTAAAGTAATATGGGGTTTATGAAAAGCTTAAGATTTTTCTATTCATATAGTTTGGTTATGAGGGATAAACTTAGTATGAATTTTTTTTTTTTTTTTTTTCGAAAAAGAAAAAAAAATCGAAATCTACAGTATTTGGTTATCTATTGATAGAAATTGAATTATCAATCAATACTTCATAATTTTCGAAATATTATACTTTAATAAATAGTGATTGTTGAAGGAATTTAAAAAAAATGCATAAAAAGCGTTTTAAGGAGTGTAAAAATTTAATGGCAATCTATCATTCTAATATGTGCAATAAATATTAAATTATCTAAAATAGTGTTAAATTTTACATTAAGAATGGGTAGAAATTATATTCGATTTAAAACTAAATTATAAAGCTGTGCATTCAAATATATTCATATATTTTGCTCATTTTGTAGACTATTTAAAAAAAATTTTTTGAAAATCATTTTTAATTTTTACTTACGTAAAGCTTTTTTTATCAAAGAAATTTTGTAAATATTTTATTAGACTGAAGTATTTTAATATGATACATTTATTTACCACCTCAACAATCGACATTATTAAAAATCACGTACAAAAATTGTATATTCCATTGTTATTTCAAGATCCATATTTTCACCAGTTGCCATTTACACAGGTAATAGAAATTTGCACTTCTCTTTGCATTGATTAATTTTTAAAGTAAAGAAATGACATTTAAAAGTAACATTTTAAACTAGTTATTTTATTACATGTAAAACATATTATTCCATCTTTATGAGTTGAAATGTCTTTTTGAAACATAAAATAAAAGCAGCTTTTTGAGTTATGAAATATAAGTTAAGAATGTCATTTTATAAATAAATTCAACAATTAATTCCTTTATATGAAAAGAAAATATTTTTTCTTTGAAGAATAATCAAAATTTTCCTATAAAAAATACATAAATATAAACCATAACACAAAATAACTATTAGTATAACAAAGCCAGGTATCAACAAAAACTTTTCTACAAAATGTTGGAGCTTATACCATCAAATCCCGCCAGAAATTATTATTTCTAAGATTCTTTTTCATTTAAAAATTACATAATGAAAAATCTAACTTAATTGAAATTAACCTCCTATCAAATCCAACTAAATTCGAAAGAGTGATGTCAACGCGTGAATAAGAATTTTAATATTTATTAAGACTTAAACTTGGCTTAATCTTTCAAAACGTGACCATAAATCCTTTATGCAGATGTACTAAACTTATTAAAGTACTTATTCTCCAATGATATATCTGCGTGATAGAAAGGGAAGGTTAGCTTCTCAGTAAATGAAGTCTGATCGTCAAAATTACTCCTTGAAATGCAGTCTATTTCCTATACCGGAAGTAAATGGAGCAATTCTTTTTTACAGCCTACACGCACACAGCTTCTAAATCAACTGATTTGATGAAAGATTTTAAGTTAACGGCGTAAAAAATGTCGATTTCTTTGTACGTTGACACAATTAAGCCATACCCTAAATTGAAATGAACGCATTACAGTGTATTGAACAGAATCGTAGTCGGTAATATTAAATGCTACGATACATTTTATATAAAATCACGCTTCAATAACTACGATTCGAAGGATGGTCTTAACCAAAGTTCACGCAACGCTTGCTTTAACCTAGTTATGAAGGGATAACTAAATTACCTTTCGTTAGAGCACAGTTAAGCAGAAACTGCAACGAAGGCGTAGCCTGGAGGGAATTGGATTAGAGTGAAACCCTCTCTGATACTATATAAAACGAGCTACATCCCCCTCGTTAGTTCAGATATTAGTCTGATCAGAAGCAACAAAGATTTAGAACCAATAGTTTGATCTTTGGTTCTTAGTCTGAAAAACGTTAGGGTTCGAAGCTCTTCTATACGGATAGAGATTATATACAAAAAAAAATTATAAAAAGGATTTGCTGAAAGTTAACTTTCACTGCAGCTAATAAAGTATAAAGATTATTTATTTTTATACTGTACTATGGTGCTTCTGATTCCTTGAGATTAAAAGCATAAGTTATCATTATCCTCGATTTTACTTTTATAGTCTACGTTCTTGGAATTTGCAGATCTTACAAAAAGAAAAAAATGGACTCTCAAATCTAAGAAAAAGAATTTGGAAGAGGATTACTAAAGAAATATTGCTTAGTTTTTTCTTGAATAGACTGGAAAGTCTTTGCTATTTTTAGCAATTCTATACATCACTCATGGTTTTCGTAACAAATAATTTACATCAAATCTCACAAATGAATATTTTTTTTATAGTTTTTAAAACTTTAAACATTATTAATTTCTATGTTTTAATAGAAATATAAATTCTGTAACATATTTCTTATTTTATTGATGCCCATTAGTTTATTCAAAACAAATGTATTTTCGCAATGAAATATTCTCAACGCATTATAAAATAAACTGTTTTGCGTTAATTACATAAACATACGTGCATTTGAAAATACACAGTAATATCAAACGTTCTCTAATTGGGAAATAATCTTTCACGTCTAATGACTCATTAAATTGTGTTTATTTTGGATGCTCCATGGAGTGAGAGATAATTACAGCTGGTGTAATTGATGTTCACACATTTATTTTCAGGAAAAGGACATTTAATTATCTTCATATGTATATTTATTGAACGTATCGTGAGAAAAAGACATAACTTGCAAATGTTTTTTATTTCTATTTTATAAAAAGAAAAGCCCAAACATGTATGCAATGCCTTCAGTTAACAATTATAAACACAAAAAAGGGATTTTAACTATACAGCATTCTTCAAAAAATGTAAGATATTTGTTTATAAAATTTTAAATATCGGCTTTTTGTGTTCGAATGTATAATATAAAGATGCTGTGTGTTTTAAAATGTAAACACTAAAAACTAAACCTGCGAAACTGACTTAAAAATAAAAGTTTGATGTGTATATATATATATATATATATATATATATACGTGTATGTAATATATGCTTTTGTATGTATCAATCTCTATTCCTCTATCGATCTCTCTTTATATATATATATACCCTATTAGCCATTAAAATTTAAAAACTGTGAAGGAGGGATGATTACAGCATCCAATTCATATAAGAAGATTCTGGGATATGCAAATGCCCTCTAAGCGATGTCAAACGACTCAGGTGGGAGAAACATCCCCGACTTTGAATAAAAGGAAAATTACGCAGAAGGTTGTTTATTTGTAAATACCATTTGAATGTTGCTTGTTTGTGAGTAGGCCATATTATGCTCCATATAAGAAGGAGAAAAGGCTACTTGCATGTGTTGGAATTCTACAGAGGCTGGATAGTGAGCTAAAAAAATGAAGTTTATCGTTCCACGGTTTTGCTACTCGAATTGGCCAGAATCCAATGACTATCATACAAATATGGAATGGAGGGTCATACAAAACGCCACACAGAATCTCAACGGTCTCCGACCATTAACACAGGACAATTAACACAGGTCCACACCACCACATTACAGCACAGCTACATCAAGTATCTTGAGTAAGGAAATGTGCTTGTTTGTAGCTCGAAAAGTATTCGCACGGATAGTGAGATGACGTCTGGAGCGACACAGACTGTCTGAGTGGCAATCATTATTGTGGTATCATTTTAAATTGCAGTATAAAGAAGCGCTTCAGTGGTGTAACCAACGACAAAATTGTAAACATGAGTGGCACTTTTCAGACGTGTCCTGTTTCTACGTGCAGTATCCTGATGAATGCATCCATGTCTGGAAGCCACAAGGCGAACACACGTGGCCTGGTCACATTCGAGTTCGCAAAAAAGACCCTAATCTGATGTGATGATATGGAGAGACAATGGGTACCAGACTCAAACACCTCTTGTTCACGTCGTTAGTAATCTGAATAGCCACCATTATATCTCTAGGCTCTTAAGGCTGGAGGATGTATCTCTTCGAGCCCTCGGAGACGTCATCTTTAAACATAACAAAATATTACAAGCAGCCCTGTGTTTCATGATTTACCTCGACACAAATGATGTTGAATTGTTACGCTGACCAGTACGTTCACCACATCTCTGTACCATTGAAAATATCTTGTTATGTGTTGCTGAGAGATGACCATCCCCACTCTGCATCCACTACTTTTTATGAAGTAGGTAATGATTTACTCGTATCTCTCACCCAAGCTCAATTCAATTTGATGTCAAACCGAGTTAGACCCATACCATAAACGGCAGCTATGTGTACTAATTTTGGATCCTGTATATCCTCAAATTGCTCACAAATTTACTCATATTTTCTTTTTTTTACTTTTCTTCCTGGGGTTACAGTTTTAATGGTCTGTAGATATATCGTACACTACTTTTTGATACTTTTGGTTTTAATGATTAATTTTAAAAATTTAATTTTAACATTCTTAAGTGTATATTAAGTGTATTACTTGCTTCTAAGTAAGTAGATAACTTTTTTTACAATGTAGGATTATAGAGTTTTATATTATAGGATCTATAATTTTAATATTAAATTTTTAAAACTGCATTTTCTAATTTTATTTTAGTTAATACTCTACTTTGAACTGTATTGTATTGCTATTTCTTTAGCTATTGTTTAGCATTCAGTTAGAATAATAGCAATGTAGTATATTATTATTGATCCTGTACATATACCAGGGCTATCTAAAAAGTATTTGACCTTGAATTTTTCCTGTTCATAGTAGTGGTGTTAGGGTGGCGTCTCTTTGGACACTGGAAGGAGAAAGTTCATTGCACATACTTCAGTATTTTCGCCAAGTTCAAGTGTACCAGTAGCTACTTTCTGGACACCAAGTGAGGCGCTGTGGTAAGTTTTCTTTCAATTTTCATTTCTCTCAAGATGAAGGAATGAATTAAACAAAAATAATGGATCAAATTTTGTCAAAATCTTCTTCATTCATAACAACAAAATTCTTAAACAATTCTTGCGATTCTTAAGCAATTCGCAAGATTTAATGGGTGTTTGGAGGCGATGTGTTATGGGGGTGGGTAACGCAAATGGTTTAAAAATGACTATGCATCAGTGAAAACTTCCGAAACTACACGGAATGCAGTTGTTGCTGAAAGGAAGGGCGTCATTTCACCGCACAAAAATTTTCCGAAGAAATTGAGATTAGTTAAGATTCTACACACATGCCTTTTTTAAGGTGTTTTAAATATATGCGAAAGGGCTGCGAAATTTCAGCCCAAGATGCTGTTGGCAGAAAAGTAAGAACACCGTATTCTTAGTGATACATGGAATTCCAGTGATTCCCTTACCACCGTACTCTCAAGACGTAGATCCTTACAACTTCTGGTTGTTTCTGAAATATAAGCCACTACACAAAGAAAATTCCGTTTTGTGAATGAAAAAACATAATGCTGAACGCAAATGTTGAAATGAATATCATTTCAAAATAAGCCTTACAGAAGTATTGTCGGATACTTTTACACATATCCGATAATATCAATTTCTAAATGAATTATATAGTGTTAAGTTATTAAATATACAAGCTATACAAAAAGTACTTTGGGGAAATTGATACATTCATTAAATACGGAAATACGATTCATTTTTTGCCTGTATGAACAAAGCAATAAAATAATAAATGAACTTCAGTAGAATAACTCGTACATGAAGTTATTCTACTTGACCGGTAAAGATCCTGGGTCATACTTTTTAAATCCAATCCTCTACGTCTCACAATGCTAATTTTAAAAGAAAAGTACAAAACGTAGAAAAAAGTATCCTATCAACTAGATAGAGATTTTGTGCTCTTACATTTATGATGCATTAGAACAAAAGATATTCTACGCTTTCCTGAGAATGCTCCTACATCTAAACAACTCTGCAGCATTTATCTTAGATTTATTTTTTGCTGTTTATTCAAACTTGCAGAGATAAAGATAAGCGCCTCTACTTTACTACAGATTGCTCTGATCACGTATCATGCTTTCGTCGAAGAATGATCTCTATTAAGGAAAAAGTACTTGGATAATATCGCACCAAAAAAAATAAATATCGCAGGGTTCTTCGAGAGATAATAAAAATAGCCTCTTCAAGATTTTCGTAATAAAACTGAATGTGATTTAAAGTAAAAAAAAAGTTGTATTAAACTCAAGTAAATGCTTAGAACAGGTTATCGCGCTTGAAGTATTCATCCATAAAATATACGTTTAGGCATTGAGGAGTTTTCTCGCTATAATGTATCAATGAAAAAACAACAACATAAAACATGCTAAAGAAACTGTTAAAAAGATGTAGCTGTTAATATTAATATGCTGTAGTAACTATTAACATTTGGTAAATGGAGAGGTAATATGTATATAAACTCAAAGAGGTATATGTCACAAATTTAAGAATAAATTTAATTTTCAGAACAGTTACTATAAATTATACATTAGAATAATTTCTAATTTTTTTCGTAATGTAGAAAAAAATATTGTGGAATCTTATTATTATAAATGAAATTCATTAAAATTGATGTAAAATTAATTAATTTTTCTAATATTAATTAATTTATTTGTATTATTACGTTTAGCACTTCAATTCTAATTTATAATGTGAAATTTTCTACTTAGAGATAATTTAGATAGAACAATATCAAATTCGATAAGAATATATTTTGTTTATATAGAAGTTAAATTTAATATTTTCTAGAGAAATTTTAGAATATATTGTTTTAAAATTATAATCTTTAAAGTAATAAATGTATTATTTAACACAAGTGATGTCGAACAAGTTTACTGTAGGTTACTACAATATATGAAAAATTAAGCAAAATACTTTAGATCTATTCTAAAAATAGTTTCAAATAAAGGAATAGATGATTATTTTAAAATTTTTATAAATCTTAAATGAAAGTAATTAAGTACATAAGAAAAATAATTATTTTTTTTATATTATAATTAACTTGCTTTATATAAATTTCCCGGAAAAAAGTGTTGGAATCTAAATTGTGTTGGATATATCAATTTGACTTCACTTACATTTCTTTGTGTCTTGACAACTGCAAAAAGAGCTTAACTTCACATTATCGTTTGTTTGTGAAACATTTTGTCTTTTTAACTGAGGCATCTTAGATTAAAATAAATTTCATAGCTTAGGATGCAATAATAAACTATTTTACTGGGAGCATTTTGGTACCTATTTGTTACAGTGGCTTTCCTCAAATCTACCATTCATCTCTTAACGCTGTCTCAAGTATATTACGCTAAAGCCGTGAAAGATACTTAACGCATCAGCTTCCTATACGATTTCCCGAGAACAATTTGAATTATTCCCTTTCTATCATTCACATAGTATACTTGATTCGGAAGTAGAATAGGAAATTGCCATTCGAAAAAAAGCTGAGAAGTATTCTCCCCTTGAATGATCGAACTCAGGTGGTAATGGAACGATCCCGAAAGGGTCCCATGAGCTTAAGGGATAAGTACAGAAAAAAGTATCTATTAGCCTCAGAAAGCTTATCTCATTTCCCTCGGTGATAGGCTCAGCATCTATTTGCTGGCCAGAAGTCTTCTATTAAATAGAGCTGTGATCTGGAAAGACTCTATTCGTCCATTGTATGAAGGAAGAATGAATGATTTCAGGTCTTGAACTGAATGGAAATTGGTTATTTTTGTCCCTTTTTAGTTTAAATTAAGTCATTTCTTTTTACAAAAAAGTACAAAAATTCTAAAATTGGATTTTGAAAATAAATCCACATTAAGTCGATTTCTAGTTACGGCTATTAATTGAAAACAATTTTTTTTGCTGTTGATACATTAAAATTGTTGAAACTAGTATTATTGGTAAATATTAGTATTATATTTGCGTAAATATTTCCCTTAGCCGTATTCATTAAAAATATGTTAAAAAATCTTGATTCTTGTGTTTGAAGGGAGAGGTCAAATAATTTATTAGAGTTAGCCATACGGCAAACTGCAATTTTTTTGCACGCACAGCGTTAAGAAAATAAAAATTCCTAAATCATTTGAAGTATTTTTTCAGTGGTTTTTTTTATTTAATATTCCTTTGTGACGTCTCTCGCGTCTTTCTGATTAACATGACTCCTATGTTCT
>BMAV01007737.1:569384-609343 GCA_019973955.1 Trichonephila inaurata madagascariensis
ATTTACTTTGGGCTTGACTCTCACTCTAATTAATAATTGTCAAATTAGAATTTAAGTATTATAAGTTACTCTTAATAAAAGTTGTATTAAGAATTATGTCTCATCATTTTGATAATCCCACACCTCTAGCTTACGCGGAACCGGCAAGACATGGTCATCACAGGATGGCTATGTCTCACCTTGTCTTCTCCCTCCGTTTCACACATCTTTCCTTTAAAAGCATTAAACATATATTTTAGTTCCGAAATTAGTTTGATAAAGAACTTCTCACGAAACATATTTAAGCTATTTTTAAAATGCTGTTAATTACCATTGTAAAATAATGTTTAAGAGAAGACAAGGTGTTTAAATATTTAAGAATAGTATACTCTCGAATTCATTTTTAAAATTGCACTTTGTATTGTAAAATTGTAAAAATGTACTTTGGAAAGATATGTTCCTTCTTTACCACATTTAACTTTACTAACCAAGATATCGGCATTGTTATTAATAATAAATTATTTTAACATCGAAAGAATAATTTCCTTAATTTTAATTACGTTGCGATCTTGAAGTAAACCATAAATTCTTCATATGATTTCTTGGTTAATTGATAAAAATGAATTGTGCCTTTTTATGTTGATATAATGTACTTATTTGTGGATTTTAATTTCTATTTTTTATGAGCTAAATTAATATGTGAGTGTTTTTTTTTCATGTAAAAGTTTGCATTTAAACTTACTTTTTTTTTAAACTCTAAACAAAATTAAATAAATTTTTAATGAAAAATGGAAGTAAAATTTAAATTTTTGACTCTTCATAAGTAAATGAAGAACAGACGTAATTTATTTATTTTGGCCATTTTACGATTAGAAATAAGCAATTTAAAATTTAAATCTTAATACATATTGCACAAATAACTTAAAAACAGCTGATAAAAATAATTATAATGTGAAGTGGGTGAAGTAAATGTAAAGCTTATCTTTAAAAATTTTGCTTTAAATTCTTCAAAATAAATTAAAAATCTCAAAATATAACACATCACAGTTATTATCTATTTATTCCACTTAAAAATGCAGAAGCAGTTATAATACATGAAATACGAGGAAGAGCCAGAGTAGATTTTTCAAGGTAAGCAAAACTGCACCGACTGCCATAAATTATTGCACACAATCGCATTTTTTTTAAATAGGAACAAATCAATCGCTTCATTCTTTATAAAAAGGTTTTCATAATAAAAACAACGCTTTGAGATAGTAAAATTATGTTCCCATTAGCGTCAATCCAGAATAATCAAACAAGAGATGAAACCGAACCGGAGCACTCCCATTACATTACGGCGTAACTTCGCCGTACAAGGTCTGAATGCACTTTTACGAGGAAAAATGTTGAGCTGAAATATTGCGCCATAAAAGAGTCTCGGTGGGAATATTAAAATGAGATAATTGACCGTTTAAAGCGGTAAAAATACGAAGAAAAAAAAGCTTTAAAAGTAGCTGCAAGATGAGAAGGTAATGAAGTAAAAGTGAATTGCGTCGCAAAATATAACTCTATATTCCCTAGGCTCTTAAAAACTGCTGATACATGAAAATTGTGTCGGTCAGTCAACTTCGTTTAGTTTTTAAAGATGCTGTAAATCGTTTCCGATAAAGAGGATTTTTCAGCAAGATTAGTGAGTATATGGAATAATTTCGCCTATATGGGTTGTAAAAAAATTGAACGAATGAGAAAAACCTTAAAAAAGAACTACATATGTTATTTTATATGCTATAAAATATGTAATAATAGTTTTACACGTATATTACGAATTTAAGCAAATTTAAATAAATATTGCTAAAAGCATTTTTTTGAAAAATACAATTACCAATTACAAATGCCTATAATAAATTAAGAGATGTATTTTGATTTTCAAATTTAACTCTGCATTTATGTGATATGTTTTTTGAAAACCAGCTAATACATATATATAGTTTCCAGTTAATATAATTTTAAAGTTTTATCCTAAAATATATGCTAAAGTTTCTTGAAGTATTTTTTAGATTCTTATTTTCTTCAGAATCTGAGACTAATTATAATTTTTTCAGGCAAATAAAATTTGTTTTAAATGTAGTGAAGAAGAGTTAATAGCTTTAAGCAAAAACATCCTTACGGTACTATATTGAAACTATCCCCAAATTATCTTTAAAGAGTGAATTTCTTTTTTCACATGAAACATAAAATAGTAAAGGGTCAGTATGTATAAAATGTATATATATATATATAAATTCATTGAAAATTTATTAGAGGTTCTGAAAGATTAGTATCAATGCAGTTTGAGACTCAAATGAAATTAATTTCAAAGAAGTACATCTTGCTTTGAAAATTTTACTACATTAGAAACTTTATTAAGAAATTCCTTCAAATTATAAGTAAAATTAATAACATTTTTAAAACAGCCATTTTCTTTACTCTGTTAATCATTTCACCAGTGGAATTTGTGCAGATTAGGAAAAAACTTTAAGAAAAAAATTGGTAAAAACGAAAAAAAAAAAAATTAGTACGACTGTTACAAAAAATTTGACTCCATATAGAAAAACACTTCAACAGAGCTTTCTTTGAATAAAACTTATTCAGTAAGGATCTCTTATTGATGCGAAATATAATTCATTCTCAAAATATGAAGTTTTTCTCTAAAGCTGGAAGATCCATTTAATTTTTTCCTTCATTTTCTTTTATTTGTTGTTGATAATAATATCACCGAACTTATCTTATTGAGAAAGCCATGCGACAAAATTTATTTCAGAAATTTTGAAATCTGACTCGGAAGTTAAAAGAGGCCAGCTTTTATGGGCGAGGGAGAAATCATTGCATCTAACTTCCAGGTCCTTAATTTGAGCTTCGAGGGTAATTCACAAATGCAGTAGAGCGCATCTAATGGGTTCGAGATGGATACTCACTATTCTACTCCGTAAACTACATCGGATACGGAGATAGTGAGATCAGTTTACCATCCTTTTCCCTGTAGACCCTTTATCTAGCAATCACAAGAACAATAAAAGATTTCACACTAATCATGTTCTAGTTTCCCAAAAAGTAAGTCGTAAGTCTACTTAATCTCAAAACTGCCATACATCATTAGATATTCATTATTTTTTCTCAATATGTCTCATTTGGAAAAAAATATGCTTATTTGTTCCCCTCTCTCAAAAAAATAATATTTAAGTAAAAGCATCTTTAGTATTTAAATTAAATGTAGGAGATATTAATATATTTGCTGCATCACCAGCCAATAATAAATATTCAAAAGTAGTTATAAATATTCAAAATAATACGTTACATAATGGTTCGTTAACTTTAGCCAGTTTAGCAAGAAAAATATATTGGGTAGTGATATAAGTTATCTAATTTAAAGATAAGATATTTCGTGGGATAAAAAATTTATAAGAAATAAATTAAGAAATTCAAATGTAAACGTTTTTCTCGCAATTTGCATTAATTAAAAAATTATTTCCAGCATGTGATAGCTTAATAGGAGATCTACTGTGTTATATATGTGCTTTCACAGCACTTTTTGAAATTACTGTTGTGTTATTGGTTCAAAAAATTAATCTTAAATGCGTTTTTTGTTAGTTTGTTGAATACAAAGCTTAATGATAACGTAGTATTTCATTTCGTAACATTGTATAAAAAATCCTTAAGATCTCATATGTATTTTTCAATGAACAAAATACATGGCTAATTTGTTATAAAAATAAAAAGTGTGAAGTTCAATGTAAATGCCGAAAAAAAAATTTCTATACTGCCTGCTGAGCACTTTTAGGACAGTAATAGAGGTTTTTTTAATGTATTGTACCATCAATTATTCTACAAAATTCCTTAATGGTTATTGTATTATGGAATCTATAAAGCAAAATACAACAGAAGTATAAAAAACATACGACTCTACGCCTTTTTGACTATAAGTATCTTTAATTACAATAAGAAAAACGGAAATGCAAGACTCAGAAGTACTTGCGACATTCAAACCGCCCCCTGCGATGCATCTAGTAAAAGAATCCTGCGTTTAAGAAAGCTTCAGTCCGTTTCCGTAGGAGGAGGGAGAATCTCCTAATTAACAAGTGCCAACCTTGGATGCAAACCGCTGGACTCGTTCCAAGCTGAAGCTTCGTTGCCCACCGTTAGACATTAGTGGAATTTTGAGTCACATTCGTCATAATAGCACTCTCGGGCGAATCCCACTTAACTCATCCTTCCTTTTGTCCTGGACACTAATGTCGCGGAGAGCTGTCAGTGACGTCACACTACCCATGTCGCAACATTAATTATCCATTAGGACACTGCAGAACGAAATACGTCATAGGCCAATCCCTGGCTCAGAAAAGCCCCCCCCCTCCCTTCTTTTATGTTCGATCGGGGCTCCGTTGATCTCTTCACGCTTCAAGTACTATACTTGTTCCGAATAACGAGGCCGGTGCCGATCGGATATCCTGAATGCATTTTCTAACACTCATTTTTTTTCTTTCTTCTATTCCCCCTTTTCTAAGAGGGGATGGCCGACGGTGATGGAGCGCTTATTTTTAGGGCGATTTTTATCTACATCCCTATTTCCCAAAGTGGCCATGATGGCTGGAATGGGATGTCGGGATTCACATCCTTATAGATTTGGAACTTCACGACATCCGTTAGACCCGTTATCTTTCAACCACTTCTCAAATTTGTTCCTATTAACCCTCGCCTCGGAGAATCGAAGCTAAATTATCCACGCATACCAGCATGTAACACACTAGAGATCTGTTGCTTTTACCAAGAGAATAGTTGATGTCTTTATAAGCAAATCTGGAGAACTTAGACGAAGAAGGGTAATCTTGCAATGAAAAATTCTTTTGTTTATATCGATGATTCTCTCAACCGCTGTGCCACGGCACATTTGTGTGCTGTCATATTCTTGAAGTGTGCCACCAATTTTTTTTTAAATTATTATTTATGCTCTGAGAAAAAAAAATAAAATCCGGAACCGAATCATTCGGGCCTTTTATATAAATAAACTAAGGGTATTTAACATTGAAAATTACTATCATAAACCATTTTACATAGTGTGTTATAGATAAGTAAAATTATTTTAAACATATTTTATTGTTAGCCAAATTTTGAAATTGTTATGTGTACCAAAACAAAAAAAAGTTGAGAATCACTGCGCTATATAAAATAAACTTCGAGCACTCATGTATTCGAAATTATTTCATTATGCACTTATTTTGAAGAGATGCAGTGAGAGGCGAAAAATAGCTTAATATATACACAGTTGAGAAAAATTAGGTAAAACCCTAAATTTGGCCCTGTAATTAAAAATATCTACTATTATTTATTTGTATATTTATCTCATTTAATGTACTACCTTGATGCGCATGTTGGAAGTTCACTTCCTGAGGAAACAGAAGCGAGCTTAGACACGACTGAAAAAATTACAAAAAAATTAAACTGAATCGTACTTTACAAAATTGTTGCTAGATATTTGAACTGTATAGCGTCACATATATATGGAAAATATATGTTTAGCTTGATATTCGATTTTATGTCAGTTAAGGTACAATAAAATGAGTTGAAAATCTATATACATTTATAATTCGTACTATAAACTAAAATAAATGTTATTATTTAAATAAAGGCAATGAAAAGAGAGGAAAACATTTCAACTACCATAATATTGATAAACATTGTTTCCATGAAATAATTCTATTTTATTTTTTAAGAAAAGGGAAAATAATCTATTTAAAATAAATTATTACACTGTCCTGTGCGTTTATCGTTTTTAAAAAAAGAGAATTTTAAAAACTTGTTTTCGTCTCGGAAAACTTCTCTAATTAAAACTTTTTTTTAAGTAAATGAAGTAAGAAATAAAAGTGTTTTTATTTTTGTTTTTGATTATGAGTATAATTTGCTAGCTCTTGTAAACTTTTTACGAGATGAAAAACCAGAAGTATAATTTTTCACCGAAACTAATTTTTATTGAGTCAGATCAATATTTTGTTGTAAATATTTTTTAAAAAATAAAAAGGTTAAATATGCTTCATAAAAAAGAACAACATATATTTTTAAAAACTAATTTAAAATACTAAGAAATGTTTGAACTACATACATAAAAAATCAATATAAAAAGCTGAAATAATTTTTTTTTTCAAAAGTTATTTACACGCATTACATATGGACAGCTCCTTTTTTTTTTACCTCTGATTTTACCAGATACATATCATTTTACACTCATTAGTTTTTTTATCTATTATTTTAAAAAAATTATAATTCGTTAAAGATTTATTTTTAACAAACGCAATGGGGGATTTAATTATTATTTGTGTTAACGGTTAGACAAAACGCTATTTAAGATATCAACTTAAAAGGTTTTTTTTATTAAAATATGATTAATGATGCATACCTTTATGTTTACAACAGCGTTTCTCAAACTGTGGGGCCTGACCCCCTAGGGGGGTGCGAGCATACGGAAAAGTCGAAAATAAACGATTGCTTGGAAAAATTATCAATTTACTGAAAAGAAGCAAAACAAAATACATTCTGACACATTTACTTTGGCACAATATATTTATAAATGTATCAGTAATGCACAATGTATTTGATAGTTAATTTATTAATACTAAGTTAAGAACATGTTTAATAGTTACTAGTGACTTCAATGGGCTTGTCATATACAAAATGTATTACTATCTTGTTAATTTGTGTGGGTTTATATAATTAGAATCGTATTGTAACCTTATATGCGTTACAGTACATTATTAATACAAGCTATATATTGTTATTGTACGAAGGGGTGGGCGATGAAAATTATAACTGAAAATTGGGTCGCTAGCATTGAAAGTTTGAGAAGTGCTATCTACAAGAAACGTAAGTCTTACTTATAGAAGTTATGTTTTTCATCATCTATCTATAAAAAAATACAATACCAACACGACTTCCCTTATTTTTTAAATACAAAATATATCTTTAAGCTATTTTTAGTCTGAGAGATAAAATGATAGTTTTAAGAAATTACCTATTCATGCAATTATGAAAGATTTGCATTGTTTAAGAAATAATTCTTTACATGAGCTTCGTTGGAATTTTAACAAACAGTCGTAATTTTATAAGTATGGGTTGAATGGGACAGTAATGAGTTTGTCAAGCATATTTTATTTGCGTTTTATTTACACAAATGTTCATTTAAATGATCCATTTTTAATGAACCATTTATATGCAAATTATTTCCTATGTATTTATGCGGAACTTCTAAAATGATTTTATGCTCAACAGCAACCGAGAAAATGTAGAATTGCTTGTGTACATTTAAAAAGGGCAGTTAAAGCTCCATTCAGTTTTATCATTTCTACTTAAATTTGAAACGCTTAGTTAGAATTAAAAAGGGCTGGGGATTTTTTTTTTTTTTTTTTTTTTTTGTAATTTTTTATTTTTGAGATATTATTCTGTATGAAATTTTATTATTAAGAAACCAAAAAATAAGTAAATAGACTGAGATCAATATAAAGAAGTCTTGTTATTCATAAAAATTTATTAAATATGAAAAGGTAAGTTTACTGTAATTATTCTTCAGTCTGAAAAATGCTGCAACATTAATTCTACATTCGGTTTTCCTTATCATTTAAAAGAGAAAACACAGTTTTCTTTATTATATTACTTGTATCTGCTTGAATTTAACATTTTTTTTTCTCTATTTAAAATATGTTTTACAATTTTCTTTTTATATTATAATGTGCTAAATTGATAATTATAATTACCCATAACAAAGTTAGAAAAATGAAGCATTTGTAAAGTATTGCAAAATTTTAACAACGGATAAGTTTTTAAAATATTATTAATATAAAATAAAAGATTTTAATCATATAAACTTATTTAGGTACATTTTTTTTTTATCTGAAAATGTTTTCCTTTTATGAGCTTTTCAGTAATATTGGATAAAGCATCAGCTCCTTGTTTGCAAGCTTTCTCTCTGTCTGACTCTCTCTCTAACACACATACACAATAACAAAATGAAATTTGTTATTGTAAAAGTCTTATAATGATCAAAACGCAACTCGAAAAATGTTTCTGATGTAGGATCTACTTTCACAAAAATAATTTTGCTTCAAAATATTTCCAATAACAAGGATCATATTTCATACAAATTATAAGATAACATGGATTAACAAAAAAAATAGAATTAGGGAGCATACACGAAGTAAGAGAGCATCTCTAATATTTTTTAATCCGATAGAAAACAACAGAAATCTCGGATTTCCAAAACTTCGATATCGTAATGATTAGATTTTCCAAAGTAACATCAAAATTGGTAATCTGAGAAATTTTTGAACTAAATTGGAACTAAATGTAGACTTTACAGCAGACATTTAGTCTTTTTTTTTTTTCATTTTCCATTTAAGAGTTAATCTCGAGATAACAAGCTGCAAAATATTTAAGTTTCAAATTACTAATATGATGTACTCTCGAATAGTTTCAGAGAAACGAGAAAAATAGTATGAAAAAAATAAGAGTGAATACATGACATAGACTGTGCTTGTGATAACTGGAATGAATGTTAGAATTTTCTGACAATGTTCTCATGTTTCAAACTTTATGTAACAAATCGAAATAATAATAAAAAAAATACTCTATTTATTGAAACTTTAGTTTAAACTTACCTAGTAATTAATATAAAATTCTCGTTAACGTAACCCAATATGTTGTTTTCCGTTACATAGAGGATTTGATGGATAATGACCATCGAATATTTTTAATCAAAACTTTCTCAGTATGCTAGAATATTCTTAATTTTTCTCTCCTTAGATGCATTACGTGGATCTACGCCTTCGGAAGAGATATACGTAGGCGCATTTCCTACGTATTTTTGTAAAACATTTCTAATCTTTTTGAATGTATGTGAATTACGATAAAGTTATTCAAAATATATTGAGTTAACTGTTAAATATTAAAAATTTATTTTAAACACTAATGAGGGACCTTTTGAGAAATCTTTTATAGCTATTTCTAAAATTAATAATCATTCGTAAGACTTAGAAACGCAAAGCAAAAGTTTAAACTGAAATAAAATTTTACTTCTAATTTAGGTAATTATCTATTAAATTAATGTATAATATAAAGCAAGCATACATTTAATAATTTACATCATTATTACTTACATTATAATAAGTAATAATACTTATATTATTACTTATTATAATTTACTACTTATTATATTATTACTACTCATTATGACTTATTATTATTATTTACTTATTATATTATTACTCTTATTGTAATTTACATTATAATAAGTATACATTACTTAAAATAATAATGATGGACCTTTTAGAGAATTTTTTTACAGTTATTTCTCAACTAATAATAATTCGTAAGACTTAGAAATGTAAATCAAAAATTTAAACTGTAATAAAAGCTTTAATTTTAATTTAGGTAATTATCTATTAAATTAATGTATAATATAAAACGAGTATACATTTAGTAATTTTACAAGATAGCATTGCAAAATTAGCCAAGCAAAGATCTATGAAAAAAAATCAAATAGCTAAGGGTAATTCAAATTAATTTTTTTTCGATAATATAAAGTAATCAACTAGAATCTATTTTTTTAACAACGATTTCAAAATTACTGGATGCCTTTTGCAAAGAAAGTACCGAAAAATAAGTTGTAATTGTGTTCATATTATTTCACTGCAGATGAAAAGTGAGTTGCAAACAAGTTCATATCTAAAATTGGCATGCAATGTTGCAAAGCGCTAATGAAGAAGATCAGATACACCGAGATACAATCATTCAAAAGTCAAAACTTTACTAATTAAACAAAGTTCATTTTAATCAAATGACCATATCTCGAATACAGCAAGCGATACATAGAATAGCTTCTCATAACGTTGCAGAGACATTACTTTGTGATCAAAGTCTACTGCAAATGGTTAAGTGATAAATGATGCACAATTAGATGTTCTGTAATTAATTGAGTGAGGTCGGGGGCAGTACGATGATATGTGTCTATTAAACTTCCCTGCAATGTCATGCGTTAGACTACGGTCAATTAAGTATAAATTAATTAGATAAGAAAATGTTGTAAAATACATGGAGGAAACAACAACCCATTATAGTCAAGCAATTACGAAGAAATACTGCGGGAGCTGTTTGCCTTCTTTAATTATGTGCATGTGGTCTTTTCACATGGTCTTGAATATGCTTTTGTATTTTCTCAGAGAATAATAGCATTTTGAGAATGACATAAAAGTCTCAAACAACAGCGAAATGCTTGGCACAGATGTCGTTTCTTTCGAATTTCATCAACTCGGCAGCTTACTGCAGCAATTTAGATTTAATGGTCAGGCTCCTCAAACCCAGAAAGTATTTAGGAGCATTAGTCTGGTATGTGATTATCAGACGCGAAATAGAAAATGAGATTTATTTAATAATTTCTTTTATTCTCCAATTATAAGCGAATGCGCATTTCTCACTTGGAAATAAAAATCCCATAAACTAAACAAAAAAAGCCTGTAGTGGTATGTTAGAAATTGTATTCGTATCAACATAACAAGACAATGGTACAAAAATGTACTATGTTGAAAGTGATTCAAATTTCAGAAGAAAATGTCCATCGAGATAAATTTTTGAAGGGATATTTTTTTAATAATGCATGCTTCGGTAATTTTACTAACGAATACAAAAATGAAAATTTTAAGCTATCCTACTATGTTCAAAACCGTGATTTTGCAGAGGCGTACAACGATTTTTTTTTAATATTTAGTGCCACTTAGAGATTAGTACTTAAGAATATTACTATTCAAAAAATGAACATAGATTTACTTATTTTCAAAACATTCTCCTTTTACGAAAAAGGCTTCTATAATAATAATATTTTGCCTACATATAGCTCAGATCTCTGTATAGAGCCTGAGATTGGATTTTTGAAACATATAACTTAGAAGTGAATTTATCTATAATTAGAATATATAGAGATCTATATAATTTTTCTATATAATCTATATAGAGATCTATAATTTCTCTATATAATCTATATAGAGAAAAAAGTTTAGCAACAAAAGAAGAAAAAAAAAACGATTATTATTTCAATTAGTAGTAACTTTGAAAAATAATGTGAATTTTTCAAAATCCTAGTTCAGGCTCTCAGGGGAAGTCATAGGTGAAATATTATTATTATAGAACCATTTTTCATAAAAGGAGAATGTTTTGAAAATAGGTAATTCTAAGCTTATTTTTTTACCAAAATATTGCCTTTAAATAGTAAATATTTTTTTAATGTAATAATATTCTAACAATACATTTTAAACGTATGTTATAATCTAAGTGACACTAAATATTTAAAAAAAAAGATTCGTTTGCTAGCTTTTTCAAAATCACGGTTACGAACGCGCGTAGTCGGTTATACCTTAATCCATTATCTTCTGGAATCGTATTAAATAGATTCTATATTATGTAAAAACTTTATGGGAATTTTTTTTTTCATACAAAGCCTAAAATACTCCTTTACTATACATGAAAACTATTTCAGTTTTCCTTACATTAATCTGCATTTTTTAAAAAAATTCTTTCCTTGAAAAAAATTGATTTTTTATTGATTATTAGAACATTCCACTTTTATGTCCCTATAACCAAACATGAGTTCTTTAAAATGTTTTTAATATGTTAAAATATATTATCTTTTATTGAGATATAAATTTTTGACTAACAGTTATTTTGGAAATCTTTTTTTCAACTCCAAAAATTTCTTTTTCACAAGAACAACAGTGATTTCAAAGAAGCTTAACACAATATATTTAAATATCTACTGAAGTACAAATTGAATTCCTTGTTTTAAAATAATTCACCAAGATCTATTGTTAACTAGCTTTAGTGAAGCCCGTCTCAAAGTAAATTTTATTTCAAGTAAAGGTCTGCATATTTTAATTAAAATAAAATTGAATTTTGAATCATGATTTGATTGCTATTGGCGAAAAATGTGCGAAGAACAGAATATTTTTCAAAACTTCTTTTCCACACGTATTCAAATTAACATTTATGAATAATTCTTATTAATATATGAATATTTAATATTGTTAGAATGAGAATATTAGTGTATGAATATTAATATTGTTAGTATGAATATTAGTATATTAATATGTAATATTATTAGTATATGATTTTATATGAATATTTAACAATGTCACCTTTAACCATATAACCTTTGTCATCATTAATATACTTAACTATGTACCTTTAAACTATTTTCTCATTAAAAAATAACTTAAAATAGTTTTGCCATTCATGTCAATTTTATATTTGAAGTCATTTTCAAATATGTGACAATACTTTTAAGAAGATGCCCATTGGCAATCTCCGTTAGCATGAATCATCAACATCTATAAAAATGAAATCTTACTTATATTATAAAAAATAAATTGAGCACACACAAAAATGCGCGTTTTATGAATGAAAGCTTATCTAAGTTTTTAATTTTTTATGAATAATGCATCAAATATTTTTCAAAGCTGTAGAGTATTTTCAGATAGTTATACAACACAATTTAACTCAAATGGTAGTAAAAAGATTCGTATTTCCATGAAATAATTAAACATTGACTTATAAAAGTTAAACTCTCTTCTACTGCTATTTATTCAATATTTAAATTATTTTGACTGAGGCGTCCCAGTGTGTGAATTAAGTAGCCTTTATCAAAAGGAAGTAAATGAATTCATAGGAGAAAATAAAAATTTTAATTCTTAAATGTAACTAGAAATATATCAGAATTCATTATACAAAATGCTTTTAAAATATATTAAATCTACTAGTATGTATTAAAATTAAAAAGGCCTTTTTTAAAAATGTAATCGTAATAATGACAACTTCCTATGCACATATACACACAAAATAATCATTATTTAAAAAAATATATCAGTCTTAAGTTTCTAAAACACTGTCAAGTTTACTATCATTAAACTTACAATGCAAGATAATTCTTCTTCATTTTTGAAAAATATTTATCAAGGTTCTCTAATTTTGAGAAATTCTTTTAATAAAGAAGAAATTTTTAGCTCTCCGTAGACATTCTGTTGAGAAAAAGTATTTAACTATTTATTTGAAATTTGCTAATATTTTCTATGCAGATTGCATCATTTAATAGTTTAAAATAAGATTAAAAAGCTCTTAAACTCTCTTGATAAAATTTGCCTTAAAGGCAGACAAAAAGTAAGGATTTGTTAATTGTTTTTCATTCTTTAAATAGCCTATATAACTAAAATCATGTTATAACATAAATTTTACGCTACTACTTCAAATATAAAGCACACAATATTTAGTATTATAATCTCAAAAAGTTTCTACTTATCATTGTTGAATTTTTGTTCTCTTGTGTACAGCAGAAATTCTATTACACTAAAGCATTCCAACCACGAGAAATTTTTGCCTTGCATATAACGTGATGGGGTGTGCAGACAATTAATATTTCAGTGGACGCACTTAGTACCATTTTGAAGTACTAGAATTTTCGTGCGACTGTTTTTTGTGATTAGTTTTAGCATGTTCTGAAGAAGAATCACAGCGTCATTCGAGACCGATTCTGAGTTCTAACGAGGACGAATTTTTGTCTATAGAGAATGAGGATTATTATTCCAAGAAATCAATGATTATGTCGGACATTAACGAAGCAACATTAAAGTGAATCTATAATTGATGGATACGCGAGGTAACAACTGACCGACGGAACTGATTGCACAAACTTTTTTCATCACACTACTACATGTGTTGGCAGGCATACTGGGTGTATGATAGTCATGAAACACTGCCACATCAGAAACCATAGCACAAAGAATACAGTCTGTGCAATATTTGGTGTTCACGTGTACCATTCAAAGTCGCCTGCAGTAAAGGGTAATTTCAGTAAGACGATCACTGTCTCAAAACTACAGACATTTTTGTTTTCACTAATACATTGAACGGCACACATGGACAAACGAATGTCTCGACATTGTTTTTACAGATGAATCACGCTTTTTCCTCCAATCCATAATGGCCGGATTAGAATCTGTAGGTACTGTAGAAAGAGAAAGATGTTTAACGGTTTTCTTATGCATCACCATACTGGTCTGGCACCCGGTATGATGGTTTTCGAGTGGAAAAGGATTCTAATCCTACACTCCCCTAGGTACGCATTGCCACTATAATGATCCACCAGCACATAATCTCTGGAGGCTGTTGCCACTCTCTTACCTTAAAAACGTAACAGCGGTCACATTCCGAAAATACAATGTGCAGCCACACGCGTCACGCAATGTTCAGGAATTCTTCCCTCTCCAGATTGCATTGCTGTCGCATTGCGAACAAGTCAGATCGAGCACTGGAGAACATCTGGCCCATCAGACAACATTTGCTGCTGCACTAGATCAACTTCGGTCGAGGTATACTGCAGCAGTTAATGGCAGTTGTTGCTTCAACAATCAAAACTTATTTCAACTTCTACCTCACTTTGCTGTATTTTCAATGATTTCGCTCTTGTACTATGTGTAAACTCTAATAAATTTGACACTGATATATCTTGTCATTCTTGGTGCTGCATTTTTGATCACTAGCAAAGTATTATGTATTATTAATGTTTTAGGTCAAAATTTTAAAAATGTCTTGTATAATGAAGTTTTTGCGCGAAACTCACAAAGATTATTATAGAAGTTACTTAAAAGTTACTGCATATTTTTTATTCTAGATTAGAATCATAACCAATAAATTATTAAAATAGATTTTAGAGTGTATGGAAACTTTTTTTTTCCTTGAGGAAATCGAACTTATATACTTTCCTTGTTTATAGTTTCCTATCTTTTTCAGTTTTATGAACACTTTTGACCCAACATGTGTTATTATTATTTTTTTTTAAAGAAAGTAATATTTTATTTAATATATATTTTTTTTTCAATAACTTTCTCTGATATTGGAAAAAAAGTAGCAAGAAACCTACTTATTATCACTTAATGTTTTCTTAAAAAAATGTATGTTTTTTTTTCTTTTTTTAATTCTTGTTTTGGCTTAATGAAACATCTTATGAATAATAAGACATTCTCATTTTCTGGTAACTACAATCCTAAATTTTAAATATACTTTCTTAAAATAAAGGTAGCTAAATTTTTTAAAATTTTTTCTATCGTGAATATGTTCTATTTGACCAAACTACTCAAATGATTTAGATTTAAATAGTTAAAGAAAATAAACCCGATTATATATTAAAAGACATATATAGCCAGAAACTCAATTTAGAATTGAAGAACATAAAGCGCAATACATCATTTCCTTTTATTATTCAGTATGATATGTTATCAAATCAAAACTTAAGACCATACGTTCCAATTGAAAGAATAAAAGGGATTCTATTTTTAAATTTTGATAAGGAAACGAAGCCCTTCTTCAAATTTAGTTTCTCAAAAAATTTCACGCAGTGATGAGAAATTCATAAAAAGCAGATAGCTTCTTTTCTGTTTCCCCGTTGGAATTTATTGCATTCAAAGTTGTCTCAATTGTCTCGGAATACATAAAGGGTATTTTCTTTCGCATATATCTGTAAACTGCGTTTCAGTCGTTGGAACCCTCTCTTGCCTTCCCCCGTTTTTCATACTTTTGTTTTTAAACGCCTCATCGCTCATTCTTTAGCCTTTATGCTTCTAGTAGATGTAAGGGAAGGGGATTGGAAAAAAGAGAAATACATTTCCCTCTCCAACCCTCAGTCTTTCTTCTCGTCCCCTCAACACTCCCCCTCCTTTTGTGAGCAACGTTCACTGAAAACTGATTGACTCAATTACTCAGAAAACTTGGGAAGCTGTTGACGCTGATAGATGGAACCCTTTCCCATTTTCGAGCCATCGGTTTAATGAAGCGGGAAACTTTTCACCCCCCTCTCCTTCTCACAACATCTCACTTTAGATAACTCCGGCAGTAATTTTCATCTTTTTCTTGTTTTATAGGCACTGTCATCC
This sequence comes from Trichonephila inaurata madagascariensis, assembly GCA_019973955.1. Classification (NCBI taxonomy): domain Eukaryota; kingdom Metazoa; phylum Arthropoda; class Arachnida; order Araneae; family Nephilidae; genus Trichonephila; species Trichonephila inaurata. The sequence goes on from BMAV01007737.1 coordinate 585,335, forward strand.
TGATGAGCTTCAAGAAAATCTAGACGCAGAAGAAAGTTTATTCAGAAGTCCATGGACAAATCACAGCCGGAACTTCGAATTTCATACTGAAATTTAAGTAGCTTACTTACGCCGTTATAATCCGTAAAAGCATTCCTAGTTTAAAGTATACTTTAGTAAGGGAATTTTGTTCTTAATGAACTCGAACTTAACTATGTACTTCATTGGGATGCTCTACAGTACTGATAATCGTGACATTTTTTTGTAGAAATCAGACTATACCTAGACAAGAATATACTTAGAAGTATCCACGCTAAAATATAGATTTTGCCTTCCTATTTCAGAAACCTATTGTTCTTCATTCCATTTTTTCAACACTCATTTTTAATCAAAACCACATTTGGATATTTAAATATTATTCTTATACGTATAACAGCCACAATTAAAATTAAATTAGTACTCTTGATCGGGTTTTATATCATCTTGATAAATTAAGAGAATATTTACATGTAGAGGAAGTTGAAGAAAAGCAGTTAGCTAAACTACAAAAATATATGCTTGTATTTTAACATAATAATCATTCTTATTATTCAGTCCAGATAGAACGTAGAAAGGATTCACAATAATGACGTATTTCTAACAAATACTAAACATTTTTTTAGGTTTTTCTTTTTTATCTTTATATGGGGGAAAAAAACCTATTAAAAATATACGGAATGCACAGTAAAAAAAATTTAACATCTCTTGAACGAAAATCTAATTATTTTTTAAATCTGCTAAAACCTTACCTCATGCATATGTATAAATAAAGTTACTTTAAATATTTTTCCGACACAAGTGAAAACTAGACTATAATATAATGTCTCCTAACTAAAAATATATTATTTTTTTAAGATTTGGGGGTTTTTTGATTTATTACTTTTTTCTTTAAAAGAAGTTTGGATGATTGTAAATAAAAATTGAGATTACTACTTATCGATATCTTACGCAAAGAATATTAATAATACAAAGTTTTCTAAAAAAACGTAAATATGTTGTCAGCTTTCAATAAACTTTGAACCAAAAAATTGAATATTTTTTTCATCGATACATTTTTGAAGTGTTCTGCATATAATAAGATATAAACAAGTATTGATGAATAAAAAAAATATTTTTACATGAATTATTTTCTCCTACAAATATATCTTTCTGCCCATAAAAATATCAAAAATAATTGGAAAAACTTTATTATATGAAAACAATGTATGGCCACAAGCTTCATTTGTCTTTTTTAAATAAAAAAACATTTGTTTAATTATGTTTTTCTTAATACACATCCAGAGTTATATGTACGCATTAATACATTACTAGATTTAATTTCCTTATGCATAATTAAATTTGTAACACATGTAAATATATATTATACATATTAGATTTAAGCATTTATAATACGTGTTATATTTATAATATATATATAAATTCTTTTTTTACATATTATTCTAATTAAATTTGTACTATATTACATTTAGAATACCGTTATCATTTCACTGCATTATTATAAACTTTGGGGACTTTCGTAGACATATTCAAACGAAATAAAGAATTTTTCTTTATAATTTATAGAAACAAATCTAATTAATTCCTGATTTAAGAGCGGAACTCTTAATAATAATCTTCGTATCATGCATAAGTGAAAAATTTTGTGTTTCTGAACATTATTATTAAAATATATACTAAGGTAAATCAAATAAGGACAATCTATAAAAAAATTTTTTTACAAATCATCTTATTCAGCCAATAAAAATATTTTTTCGCAAAATGTAAATTCTTATAATAAAAAATTAAGACGGTGTTTTGACTTAATATAATGAAGAGAAAAATGTTAAGTTAAATGATTAATGAATTAAAGCTTCCATAACGCTCTAGCAACTATATTTTTAACAAATAATCATATGAATGTTTCAGAATGGGAAAGGAGTGCAACCAAAAAAATGTTTTCATTTCTTTCACTAGTATTTATGCCGTAAATCTTGAAATAAATTAGAGAAAAAAAGATTAAATTAATTAAAAAGCAGGAAAAAAATTGCAGGCAAATAAATTTTAAAGTTTAACCAATGAGAATTTCAAGATTGCTAGCAATATTCAAATAAAGATACCTGAAATTAAATCAAAGCTGCTTCCCGAACTCAAATAAGTAGTTATTAATTTAATACATTTTAAACAAGAAAAATGCTTTTCATACTTTGGTATTTTTACTGTTATAGAAAACTTGAACTAACCAAATAAGAACTAGAAATTCAATTATTTATTTAAATTAGGATACTTGCGAGACTTATAAAGTGAAATATTCACAAATTATAAACCGAAACTATTTATTCATTTCAAGTAATAAATCTAATACGGTCATATTGTGATTGTAAGCAATTTTCGTCTACATTTTAAATATTTATTATCTGAGCTCTTTATTTTTAATTTTAATAGAGTTGGAATGAAAATAAGAACAATAATTAAATAATAAAAATGATTTTATATGTATACATAGATATATAAGTAATAGATTTTATTACAATCAATTTTAATATAATCGATTTTAATTTATATTTTAAACGATGTAAAATAGGTATATATATATATGTATAAATAAATAGATAAAGATAATAGTATTTTACTAACATAATTATATAAATTTATGAAGTCAATTCCGTTTTATTTAAATTTTAATTCAACGAATTTTTAAAATAACATTTTTATGATGTTGTTTTGAGCTCCCGATAAAAAGAAATCTCTTAGAATTCCACTTTAAAAAGAAGTATATTTATGCATCATTTGTGGAAACAATGGCATGGAATACAGAAAATTCAGATATTACTTGCCATAAATAACACAATGATGAACTCATCCATTAATAACATTTCTATTATGTGGTGTTAATAACGTAAAAACAATTGTTCACTAATTAAAAATTTTACGTAAAAGTAAAGGTTACGCTTGACACGACTGGCTAATTATTCCTCGGTGCTTTCCCCTTCAATTTATTTTCTAAGCTAACAGCATCTGTAATTAATCTTCCGGAAAGGTTTTAAAAATCTGAAGTGAATGTCTCCAAAAAATTTGTTATTTCTCGTTAGTGGCTAATTTTGAACTGAGACGAGCGCGAAAAATTTGAAACTGTGCTGTTGTTAAGTGCTTTGCAATGACTCGCAGTATCACTGTCTCAAAATAACTAGTTTAAAATGTATGAGGGAAAATTTACGCTATGCCCAATTATCTCAAAGCGTGAATCAATTATTTATTTATACCACTCGAAAGTATACCCAACCATTAACAATATGCTAATTGAATACGAAATGTTTATCAGTGTTTCGAGCTAATTGCATGTTTCAATTCATCATCGCGCAGTTCTAGCAATGAGAAATTAATAACATTTAATAGAAAAACCACTCTAGGCATCAGAGAGAGGAGATGAAAATGAAGTACCTTAATATACTGTATCAGTTTAAAACGGATAGAATGTTACTAGAATTTTAATCAACGATTGTTTAAACTGAAGTATTCACAGTTAGATTTTAGTGAATATGGCTTTAAAAGCTCTTAACGGAAAGATATTTTAGCCGATACGACTAGAAGTTGCAATATTTATTGAATGCCTTAAAGGATTCTGCAAGAAATTTCGACTTCGGTTACGTATTCGAATGGTGGATTGATGGTAAACTTTGGTGAAGTTTATTCGAATAAATTGCTTGGATTATAATTTTGTGATATTAATGACACATTTCAATAGGTAGAATAATGTATTTCTGTTTTCTAGTAATGCGCTTGTCAGAACTCAGGGTTCTAGTTAAAGAAATTTCTTTCATAATTACTTCTTATGTTTTCACTTAAAATACAGCTTTTGGATATTCAAAGACAATTTTATGTCACTTAATAACTAGTCAGTATTAAACAATGTAGTTAATGGGTTATATAAGCCATTATTGTTTTGAAAGTTTGCTGAACTAATCAAGAAGTATACATGTGTGTGTGTGTGTGTATGTATGTATATATATATGTGTCTGTGTATACGTATATACATGTATATACATATATATGTATGTATTTGTAATATATATATATATATATACATATATGTGTGTGTGTGCGTCTGCGTGCATATGTACATGTGTATGTTGCTACATAGCAAATGAAAAGTTCAGTCACTATATTAATTAACTCTTTAATTTTGATCAAAAGTAGTTTTGGTGATGATAAAATGATAACTCAGCGGAATAAAATTTATAAAATGTATATTTGGATTCAAATAAACTATAATACCGTATTACGCATCATTTTTAATTTTATAATACCAAATTTTAGCACAAAATACTTAAATGTTATTATCCAGTGAGTGAATTATTTTAAATGGCAAAACTGGAATAATTCTTATGCTATTTCTATCTTTATTCCGTTACATAACTATTATGAAGAACTATATATATATATATATATATATATATATATATATATAGTTGCCTTAGTTACTAAGACTTTCAGCGAGAATTCACACACACACACACACATAGCAATTTCGAGAGCCCCAAATACCATTCTATCTTCCGTTGCTAGGCTTTCAATTAACTTACATTTATTCGTGGTTAGTGCCGGTTTGACAAACTTTTTTTCGTGTAAATGGCTGTAATAAGCGGGAAAAAATACAAGAAGACATTCCTTTCAGAGAACTTGCGGACAAAAGTAGTTCGGGTTTTACATGAAGTTACTTTATATTGTTGCCACTTTCTTTGTATCTGAGAGAATCAGGTAGCAAACTTTATTTTGCATTAATTACAGGTTTTAAACAGAAAGAACGGAATATACTGCGAGAATTACTAAAGACAAAAGAACAAAATATGGAAAATTTGTCTGTATTTTGTAATTAGAATTGACTTTTACTTTAAATATAGTGTCAATATTTGTTAATTCTATACTTTTACTTAGAGCATTGATTTGTACATAAAATGCTGACTTGAAAGGTACTTCTTGTAACTATGTGTATTATAAAATTCTTATGCTTAGTTCCTATGATATCCTTTGAAAACCAGACTAAAGGGGTTTTAGTAATACTAATAAATAATTGTTAGTTTTAGTACATTTTGTCCATTAATATTACATTCGATCTGAAAGATAATTATTTCTGAAACTATAACTTCTCATGCATTGTTGGTTTTTGAAGGTTTACTTAATAAAGAAATTTATCATATTTCCTTAATAACACTTTCATTTAATTAATATAACGTGAATACATTTTTCCGTGTAAAAATTACTTTTAAGCTAGAGTTCTAATTTAATTTTAACATTCTTCTGTGTATGTTAAAAAGAATAGAGAGATTACTAATAAATAATTGCAACGATTGATATCAAATTCTGTAGCTTTATGGATGTGTGCGAAGCTAAAGAGGCATATACACTTTATCCCTTCTATAACATTACTTGTATAAAATATTTTTTAACCCCTTCCCTGTTTTTCCCGAGCTGAACTCGGGCCATTCTGGCTCATCCCGGATGCAGCTCGGGGAAAAAAATAGAAAAAAAAAAGAAGAAAATGAAAAAAAAAAGAAAATTTACACTAGTTTAATCGATTTTTCCCAAGCTATTTCACATGTGCTTTTTATGATTTCGAATAGTTCGAAAGTACCACTCCGGTTAATTTTTTTACAAAAAGAAGACGTGCTTCTGCTGAGATTATCCCCCCTCCCTCCCCTTCTCGCTTATCTGAAAGCGATTTTGTTGACTCCATTCCCTCTACAGAGAATACAACTAATCCAACATGGCAGTGTATTTTTTGCTACTCAAAAAGAGACAGTAAAGGGAAGAAGGTAAGAAGAGAAACAAGACTCTACTGTCCAGATTTCCATGTTAGGTTATGTGCATTATCGTGTTTTCGAATTTCTCATACATGATCAAATTTTGATTAATAATTTCACAATCATTTATGTAAATGCAAAAGTTGTAAATCAAATTTGTAGTTCAAGGTAAAAGCTTTATATTTATAGTTGTTTTGAATTAAATTCACAGTCTAACGATTTCTGCCACACAGAAAGCTAAATTTACAAGTAAATTGCTCATTTATTTAAATAGATTTTTTACATTAATTTTTAGGAAACTGAAAGGGGTTATTATGTTTAAAAATATATGTATGTTTGAAAATAAGCACACAAAAATTGACATTTTTTTTATTTATAATCCAGAAATAAATTGAACCTGGAAATGGGGTTAAGAATCCTTCATGTATTATTCATGTATTATGGAGGTTTTCATGAATGTCATTTTTTAAATAATATTTCCTTTTATTATTTGATGTCAGGAAGTAAATGTATTCATGTTGATGCATGTTATAATGTTAATTAAAATTCATGCTTTCATTACGCTGTGTGTATGCTTTAACATAAACACATCATTAAAAATTCTGAAACTTAAAAGTTACTTTTCGTTTTAAACCCATTCTTAATAATCAACTACTTCAGAGAATGATTTATTTAAGAGTTCATAAATTATATATATATTTGTGAAAAATAATCTGTACATATTAGATTAAAAATTAAAATAATATTAAATAACTATATTAAATAAGTTATAAGGTAATTATATATATATATATAAATACAAACATATATTCATAAGCGATTTTTTGATTCACAGCATTAATTTGATAGTGAGTAAAAGTTATATGCTATATATATATCTATATCTATATATATATTAAAAAATAATATCATCATTATCACAGAGAACAGTAAAATGTATGTGTCCTTACACTTTTATAGCTATCCTTGAAATAAAATCGTATGCAAAAAGTAAATATTAAGAATTAAAAAAAATATCTACACAAAATAGTATTTCGATATTTGGAACCTCTCAACAAGTTTCGCAATACCACTTCTCTTTCATGTCGAACATTTTGAAATGCATAAAAGAAGGGCAGTATCAAATACACTCAAATAATTCGAAACGAATAGGTCTTTAAAAAAAAAATGACAGATTTATGCTTCAGGTTTTTCCGCTTTTTCGTTGAAAAGAGATAAGCCACAACACCTAATATGCTCTTTCCGGACACCTTATATTTGCGCGAAATTCCCCAAAAAGAATTCAAGATTTAATAGAAATAAAAACCTTCCGTTCTAAGGTAAGGAAATTAAAGTATTGGTCCGGGAGAAGTAATACTCGAACTGCATAAAAGGAAGCCTCCGGATAGGATCATCGGGAGGCTAGTTTCAGAAGAAGGATTCTCATTTCCTTTAATCCCTAAGCGCATTCCACCTCCTACCATAAGATCCCTATTCACTCGATTTACCACCTCCGACAGAACAATACAGAACTTCTTCTTCTAGAAGAATCTTTCTCTTTTACGTTCTTCAAAGCTGTTTTTTTCTCTTCCTTGCCAATTCTTTTTCCAAATGTGAATTCTTCGAAAAAGAGCCTCGTTTTCCGTTTTACAATGTAAATGATGGCTTTGCATTAATACTAAGCTACATCTCCAAACCGTCCTTCTTTCCCCTGCTCTTCACTGGAGATGTTGACAAAGTGAGAATGCAATGGCTGTTGGCGTTTATTGGATATTTCGGTGGTTCTTTTATTTCGCGTTTTATTCATCTTTTAATATAGAAACAAGAGGGTGTAGTTTACGATGCTTTCCATTCTACGCGAGTAGGGTACTATTTATATATATCATGAATGAAAGTAGTAAATCTGCAGTCTCTTCTGCACTACGAGGGGGAAAAAGAAGCACGTGTGTCATTTAGGACTCTATTTTACACTGAATTAGAACTCTAGAATGTCTTACATCTAACTACATTCACACGTCTTTCTGATAAAAAGAATTAAAGCAAAACGTGCTTTCGATGTGAAGATATTTAAAATATTTTAGTGAGGGAGAATTATGTTAAAGTTGTACTATCAGGAAATACGAGGGCTATTGGCGACAGGCCTCATAATTTTGAACCTTGGTCAAATTGTAACGGGTGTATTCGCGAACCTTCTATTTATTCTCTTGGGGTAAAATTATTATTTTTAACTGTAAAGTTCTGTTGAAGAAGAAGACTTGATTTATGCCGATGAGTTATTCTATTTAAGCACTGGCATTTATGTAAGCGAAGTTAGTCGACAGGTAGTCGCTGGATGATCGTTTATTGATAATTGTGGAATAAAAGTGATAAAATTATGATTAAGATTTACGACAGGGGGTCGTACAATTAAGAAAGATATTTACGATAAATTCTAGCGTAGAAGTCAAGAGTGATCCAAGAGTGTGTGGAGTAAATTAAACTTTAGCAGCTATTAGTAGCCTTAAGCCGTGCGATTGATCTTCCAATTATTTGCTAAGTGTATTTCCTACCTTTTGTTGGGTTGATTAAGTAAAGAGCGATAAAAATAAATTTGAGTTCAAAATTTGTTATGGCTAATCTTTGCTCGAGCCCCCAAACACCAACAACTTCTAGTACGTTGTAACAAAATAACACTGACGACACCTGAGGTGGCATCTCCCTCTCCTAACTACCGCACCAACGAGAGTACATTAAGCCTCGACAAATTTTACGTAGATCGGCCTCCTCTACATGTTTGGTCTTCAGTGACACAAAAACCCGAACCCGTAATACTGTGACCATAACCACCATATGGTTTGTGACCATAACCACTAGGCTACCAAGGCCACAGAATATTTCAATATCCCATATGTTTTGTTGAGGTTCCTTCCCATTTATGCCAAGAATAAATTCACTAATGAAAACTGCATATGAAGTTGTTTTAATAGTATTTTTCCTCTTAGTACATTTCACAGTACTTGGAACTTGATTAAATCCAATAAATATTTATAATACTTTGACTATAAAGGATAACAAAAAAAATGACGAATATATATAAGAAATAACGTATATATATATATATATATATATATTCAAAAGTATATGCATTTTTCATATGTATTAAAAATTGGGAGAAATGTCAGTCTCTTTGTGAAACTCTTTCAGCCGGTTTTGAAAAGAAAATCTTGTTTGAGAGACCAACATGAACTTTTTTTTTTCAAAAACTGTAATCTGAATCCTGAATTGAAGTCATCCGCATTGGACTACAAAATAGTTATTGAATTTTTTTTAAGATGAGAGAGAAAAATATTGTTCAGAAATTTCATGAATCTGAATCACCGTATTGTTAAGAGTTTATATATACTAAACATGCTAAAATATTCTAACCATACTTTTCAGATATAATAACATAAATACGCCAAAATATAATTTCAAATATACTATAAACATATTTACCAAAAGTAAGAAACTCAAAACCATATTTTTATCACATTGATAGCTAACTTTCCATGAAATTTGATTCAAAATTATGGAGCATGCAAAATATGCTGCACAATGTCAAAGCAATAACAGCTTGCATTTGTATTCTGCACATATGGCCGTGAAGAAATTTAATAGAAATGGTGAGAATTTTTTCCCCTTTCTAGTAAACGTTATGTATTTATTATTGTTGAAACATATATAAAATCAAAAATTAATTTTGAATTTCATTTCAAAAACTTTCTAAGTTAAAAATCTAAATTCGAAGGAATTAGTTTTTTACTGTACAATTACAGAGGGAAATTTATTTACATGTAACATAATCCATTTTTTTAGTATTTTCAGATTAGTACATTTTTAGTAGTAACATAAATAGGCTCTCATTAGTTACAAAATATTTTCAATAAAATATTATCATCATCTAGAAGGTATTCTTTCTTCTTAACCTGATTCAATCTATTAAGTATATCATATCTAGTTTAAGTTATAGTTGATTTTCAGGTAAGCATGTTTTGGAAAAAATATATTAGATATTCCGAATATAAATAGAGGAAAACTACTGGCACCAATAATGATATAAAAATAAGGGTAATGTGTTTGTGTGCTTTGTTTTGTATAATTTTAAATTTTATTAAGTTAACTCTCCAGAGGTATTTATTTCCCTCATAATACATTAAAATATTTATACTAACAGATTTTTTTTTAACTAAGAGTAGAACAGCTTATATTTTTATATCTTTAAATAAACATTAAAAATGAAAAGAGATTCAAGAATTATAAGTTACTTACGAAAAAAACTTCATATTCACAATAAAAATAATTCATCAATGTTTTTAAAAAAAATGCAGTCACACCCTTTTTAGAAGAAAAATTATAGAAAATTTTAAATAGAAAAAGTTAATAATCGTAGATTCCACAATTTTAAAACTAAAATTCTATATAGTATTATTTATATATGTAAAAGAAACATATCTGCAATTAATACATTTTTATATAAAAGAAATATCCTAATTTCTTGATCAAATTCAATTTTCTTGACGTTTTTAAAAAGTAAAAGACGTTATCCAAACGCGTATCTGAAAAAAAAAGGAAATATGTGACAACACCACACGTGGCGCAAAAAACTTTTGCTGTCAAGAAACGTACCAGCAATGAAAATTCTTTACAACATACAGAGTATTAAGATGCATCATTCAAAAATTTCTCCTTCATATTAACTAAATGTATTCCTACACAGCTCATTTAACTCCTCTTAAGAAAAAAAATATTTTAATTTCCCTTAAACGGTTGTAAAAGAATGAAAAGGTTCCGTTGCGCTTAAATTCTTCTCGTTTAAGATAAATAATAAATCACCCACTTTTCCTGGAGTTTTAAAACCGGCATCCATTTGTCCTCAGGAAATTCCTTTCCGAATAGCTAAAGGTTTACGAAAAGAACGTAATTCTATGAATACGAAATGACTATTTTATCCCAAACCTTAACCTTAAGAATTAATCAACGCAAATAATTGTTTACCGTTTGTCTAGATAAAAGGATTTCCTGGAGTAAACAGAAAATAATAAAGGAAAAAAAATTGAAACTGATTGAACGTTTGACAGTTCAAGTTTATTCAGGATTTAAGAGATTGGATAAAAGAAACAATTATTTTTAGAATAAGAGACATTTTTCGAAAAAAGGGTTCCTTCGAAATTGCGGGGAATTACTGTTTTGTATAAATAAAAACGATTTTCTTGAATCTTTTCAAGCCCATTCTGTATAAATGTGCATAAACTTTTTTAAAAACTAAAAAAAAAAAGATACTTTATATTAATCTACAGCTCCATTTATAATCTTGAGAAGGAAAGGAAAGATTTTTCAGAGCGTTTTTTCGGACAATGCATGTAGGAAAAAAATTCGTACATTTTTCTAAAGGGGTGTTTGGTAGCCTTATTTAAACACTGCTTTTTCTACTTGAAGGATTTATATTTCCGTTGTGCAAGTACATGAGGCTGCCTTTTGCTTTTTCTGGGATAAATGACGTATCAAAAATTCTGAAATCGCAAAATAAAATAATTCAGATAAGATATGAAAATTTAATACTTAAAAATAATTACGTTTATCAAAATAAATGTTACAAAATTGACATTGCTCTCAAGAAGATTTCGAAAATAAACTTCATTATATAAAATCTTTTCTAATTAAAAAAAAACAACTTTTGTATGGAGAAAATATTTACAAAATTATTCCTTTAATTATTATGAAAATTTTTTAATGCTATGAAATTGAATATTTAACGAGTTTATTTTAGTTGAATTCATGAAAATTAATGGTATATTTTTACTAATATTGTCATAATCTGCGTTTGCATGGTTAAACTTAAGCCTTATGTTTTCATTAAAAAATAACTTAAGACTTCATAATTTCGAATTTATTTGAACTTGACTCGTATAGTTATTTCTAGGGTTTCATACTTCAATTATTCAATATATTTTTTTTAATCTGATTTTTTTTATTCCAAATGTTGTTTTAATTGGTACTTTTACATGTATTTTTTAAAAAAGGCAACAATTTCTGAAAAAGCATTTTCAGTTGATTTATTTTATTTAATTCGTTTATCATTTTTATAGAAAAATAACAATGGTAAAGAATTTTTAAGCTTTCTAACTTCTTTAAGAAAAATCAATATTCCCTTCTCATGAAATAGGTGAAAAAAGAAATAGTTGTCTTTTTTATATGCTAATTTATAAAAAAAAAAGTTTCAGAAAAAAAAGTTTTTGAGAATATTCTTGTGATTATTAACTAAAAAATGTATTTTTTTTCTTGAGTTGGATGAAATCAGACTAAATATCTGAGACTCTAACTTCTTTTATACGCTTCAGCGGTGTGAACTTAAGACAGAGGGAAAATTATTAAATTATTTTACTTTCACCAAATATATATCTTTGAAGTTCTTCTGAACTGATATTAAAATTAAATAAAATAAAGAAAAAAAAAATATTAAAAAAAAAAAAAAGATTCTAGAAAATTCAGAGAAATTCTGCACTTGAGCTACGCTTCTTCCATCAAGGAAAATCAACATTTGTCTTCACCCAAACCGAGTTAATTACCCTTGATTTGAATTTATCCGTTGAGGAGTTCAACATTTTTTAGAGATGAGCTTAACAGAAGAAGAAAGATGTGCACTTTGTTCCCTACTCCCAGCTGTTCACACCGCCTATTCAATTTGCTTCCTCAATCGATCGTAGCCTCAAATTGCATTAGGCGAAATTCCGATTCATCCCGTGTTGATTTAACAAATTATCTTTCGGGTTTTGGCTCGGCTAATCAATGATGAGAGACAAAAGGAAGGAATCTTGAAGCCAGGCTCTTGTCTGCTGCTCGAAGGGTGCCACTTTTCTTTCATTTCTTCACCAGTGCAAACGTCAGCAAGAAATGTAAACTCAAGTCCGTCCAATAAATTCAACCTAGATAACTGGATAAATAATTTATGGACATAGAAAATTCTATAAAGCCGCTAACAAGTACCAGAATTGACAATACTGTTTTGTTTTATATCGGTCAGTCTAATCATTGGCTTTGTTTTGTATTAGCTATTCTATAAAGATAATATTGGTTAGTACAGTAAATATTATTCGCAGTTGCTTTAATAGTTTCATACATAATGCTGAAAACAAAGAAACTGATATTAACTATTGGTATGAAGTATATTTTAAAAATGATGCTTGCAATTGTTCATAGAAATTATTTGTTTTTCTTGCATTAACTTCAGCTGTTTATCAAAAAAAATTATAATTAAAAAATTAGAAAAATAAGCGATAATTATAAAATATTTCATTTAACTTACAAAAGATTTCATAATTATCTCTCTTTATCATTAAATTCACTATTTTCTTTTATTTTTATACAAATAACTAATTAACGTATATATAAATATAAATCGATACAATCTGACTACTACTGCATCTAGAATTGAAAGCAATTTGTTATACCATAAAAATATTGACCATACCTAGAAATTTATCTCACATATACAAATTTGTTATATATATATATCCAATGGAAACGTAAAATAAATTCAACTCAGCAAGCTTATGAAATAAGCCATTGAACCAATCAACATTTATCAGAATTTGAAAGTTAAAAAAAAAACAATGCATAGATATAGAGAGTTTCTAAGTGATACCACCACAGGTAATTTGTATACTTATGTTTAGAAAAAAACAATTTTGGTTGCCATAGGAGAAAAATCAATGTGTATTGATTAACAATTTATAAACAATTTAAGAAGTATATTTTGCCGACCAAAAAATCACTAAATCTGCTAAATAAATTATGTATATTCTTTTTTTCTTTTTAACAGTAATAAATGTAAGAAACAATTTTTGACGGTGTCAGTTTTAAAACAGTCTAAATCAATAGTCTTAATTATACAAACAGCTGTGAAAGTATTGCCAAAGTTAATTTAATAGATACAAATTTGGTTACAGACAACATTACATTAGGATATATAATGCATTAAGACACGCGATTTTTTTATTCTGACGATCTCCGTTATACTAAGATACGCACGTTTAAACTATAAGAAAAAAATATTTTCTTCTATAATTTTTTTTCAAAGAGAAAAAAAAAGAACAAAAATTAACGTTAAGATGATATTGATTCCATTAAAAAAAAGCTTTGGTTAACAAATTTTTTTTAACAAAAATATAGCTTTGTATGCAGTAGTTAGCATGTTGGCTATGAAATTATTCACAAATAAAATTTATGATTTTTAAAATAAATAAAAAATAACTTCCTAAATCATTTTAACTTCTAATTAATATATATATATATTTAGTTTAAAGTTTGGAATTATTTTCAATTCGTACATATAAATATATATATATTTCTTCATAACTTCCCTAAAAAAATACTATAATTTGTTTATTAAAATTAAAATATTTTAATTGTTAAAATATTTGTACTTAGAAAAGTATCATGTATTCTAAATATCTTAAACAACAGGCTTTATACAACTTATAACTTTATCATTAAATATCTCACCACTCAACGAAATCTGTTAAGATTTCCTCCACAAGAAATTTTACATTATTATCTTTTATTTTTATGTGAACACCTTTTTAGAAACAAAAATGAGACTTCGAAAAATTTTATTGAGTTACGTATGAGAGGTAAATGTTTCCGTATATACTAAATAAAAATATTTTACAAAGCATAGTACTGCTAGGTGTAATTCCCTGCTTCCATAAAATAAAATATAATAATAATTTTATATGATTAAATAAAAATTATAAAACACACATATTTCTTAAGTCAATCCAGAGAAATAAACTGAGTGGAAAAGTAAATCAATATAGCAACTAAAATAGTTTCATTCCTTAAGCAGTGAAATGAAATAACCTTCTCCCTGGAGTTCAATAAAAAAAACTCCGATCGAAACAGATTTTTAGTCATTTACATTTTAGTTACATTCAAATAAGATGGAAAAAGTTGTAAATCAATTTAACAAATAGCTCTCAAAAGGACTTTTCATCATAAAGTGATGCGAATCCAAGGATAAAAAATGTTTTAAAGCTAAATAACACTTTCTTCCAATTATCTACGATTCTTTGATAGTGTTAAATGTAACCCATATCATAAGTAATTGAATATTCGACTTCATTTCCGTGGGAAGAGAACAAATAAATAAAATTCCTGAGCTCAGAGAAAAGAAATAACTGCTTTATTCTTTCTTAGGGCAATGGATTCCTACAGAGAAATAAAAGTCTTATAGACCGTAAAAGAAAAGAAAGCGATGCAGTGTCTCATTTTTCACCACATTCGTAACAAAATTTAATATAACACAACGCAAGAAGTCCTCACGTTCTTATAAGACATTTCAGCTGAAATTTACGAAATTCGTTTGGTTCTCAAACGTGCATACGGAACAATCGAGAAGAAGAAATTGTTTATTTATGGAGTAGCGAACCTTGTTATTTATAAAAGTGAATTCTTTTTTTTTTTAGAGAGCAAAGATGTATGTTGCCCTGTATTCAATACATCTGTTCTCTTTCTCTGTACAAAAAACTAAAAAAAAAAAATTTTTTTAAAAAAAAAAAAAAAAAAAAAAGAGAACCAAGGGAAAAATTCATTTTGTTAATGGATTACTGATTTCATTTCCTCCAGTTTGAGGTATTTTATTTTCAAGAAATGAATAAAAATTTAATTTTGCTTCTAAATATTTAAGTTTATTTGTAAAAGATTCAATAAATTTTATCATCGTCTAATTACCTAGATATCAATTTTTTTTCTGCCTGGCATAGCCTTTTTTTTTATTTTATCATTTTCAAAGTATGCAAATCGGAAAATACTACTTGTTTTTAAATTGCCTTCACACCTTAAAATAGGGATAGCATGCATGTATTTTAAATATACAAAATAGTAATATTATTTTAAGTTATAATCATTCATCACTATCGCGGGGATAAAAGGTTAGTTTCAGGCCAGAAATGCTCGATAAAACACATTCAAACCATCTTACATAAAGTTACACTTCCACATATATAAAGTATGTAAAATGTTATATTTCATGTAGTGTCTAATTAAGCCTGGATAATTGTAAGATGTAATAAGTTTTCTGAAAGCTTTAGATGTACATATTTTATTGCAGTGTTTCTAGGTTGTAAATACACTGCTGGACACCGTAAATGCAACACCCTGAAGGAAGCATGCAAATTACATGAAATTTACAACATGCATTAGCGGAGGTGAGATATGCAAATGATTAGAATTTCAGCGCAGATACACATCACGCGCGCCTGTGGCGCCACCTCAAAACGCTATTTAAGGCTTGGAGATTTCGACGAATTCAAGTTCGGCAATTGTGTTTTTCTTGTGGTTTTTTCAAAATACGATCAGTTATGTGTCGTAGAAAACACCGATCAGCTTTTGATCAAGTATCCGAGTTCAGCAGAGGAAGGATAGTGGCCTACCGAGATTGTGGATTATCTTTAAGGGAAATCGCGATAGTCGTGTTGGACGAAACCAAACAACTGTAATGCGGATATCTTACCTTGGATGCAGGAGGGTACGACGGACCGACGTGGTCGATCGCATCCACCTCAGTGCACCACTTCACGTGAGAACAGGCAAATTGTGCGCATGGCAGTGACAGATCGCTCAGTCACATCACGAAAAATAGCACAGCACATTGAGTCTGTAACGCATCATTCAGTGTCTGCGCATACCATTCGACGCCGTTTACAGCAGAGTGGTCTGTTAGCAAGACGTCAATTGCTTGGTCTACCCTTGCCGCAGAACCACAGACGTTTCCGCCGCCAATGGTGTGATGAAAGAAGGATGTGGGTGGCAGAATGGAATGAAGTTGTCTTTACTGACGAGTTACGCATTTGTCTGCAACACCACGATGGTCGGTTTCGAGTCTGGAGACACCGTGGAGAGAGGATGCTGAGCAACTGCGTTATGCACCACCACACTGGTCCTGCACTGGGTATTATGGTATGGGGTGGTATTGGATATCACTCTCGCACTCCTCTAGTACGCATTGCTGGTACTTTAAACAGCCAGCGCTACATCTCCGAGGTGTTGGGGCCAGTTGTCCTTCCTTACCTTCAGGGCTTGCCCACAGCCATATTTCAACAGGATAATGCGTGACTACACGTGGCACGCATTGTCCAAAGATTCTTCGTCAATCACCAGATTGAATTGCTTCCCTGGCCGGCTCGCTCTCCGGAACTTTTGCCGATAGAAAACATGTGGTCCATGGTTGCTCAACGATTGACCCAGATTACACCCCCAGCTGCCACACCAGATCAACTTTGGCAACGTGGGGAAGCTGTTTGATCTGCTGTACCCCAAGAACACATCCAAAGTCTTTGAATCAATGCCGAGGTGTGTGGCAATGGTGATCTCCAACAATGGCGGCTACTCTGGCTACTGAATCTGGCAGAAACCACACGTCACTGAAGTCTATAAGTTTAATCATTTGATACTTGGTCAACATGTTATCTACAAAATAAATTTTTTTGTGCTATCTCTTTTCTTTCTTGGTGTTTGTTTCATTTACGGTGGACAGCAGTGTACAATCATTTGAAATGTTCAATCAAATTAAAGAAAGGAAGAGTCTGTGGACTTTTTTACTAAACCATTTTTTCAAAGATCATTACTTTACACTTTTGGCATGCAAAGATGAAAACAAGATTAATTACAATACGAAAGCAAGTGCAATTGTATGAAGTTTGAAAATAATTCAAATTAGAAAGATGACTGGAGCTGAAATCAGATTTAATTTAAGAGGAATTCCTTTAAAAAATGTCCTTTTTTTAATAAAAAAGTATAAGCAGAAGAAGTAATATTTTATATTTTAGTTTCTAATTTGGATTTTCTCTAACATACTTTTAAAATGTTGGTTTGATTATTAAGTCTATAATGTATGTAATTGTATAAGTCATTCTTATAATGCATTGATAGACTAAATGCGAAGACAATTTAACGGCACAAAGCTTTACAACAACGTTGAGTATGTCTGTTCTTTAACAATTGAAAAATATATCTATATCTTTTTTCTGATAAATTCCTCCATAAATTTCTGCTGTCTGTACTCCTAAGCAAGTATTATTTTTTTCTTATAAATTGACTTTGACCACTGTAAATTTAATTTTCAGAATTATACTTATCTAAATCGGAGGTAATTAACTAAGCAAACACAATTAAAATATCTAGAATTCAAAACATGGTGGAAACAAAAATATCGAAAACAAAAGACGACGCTTTTGTAATATGCAATTAAATTTTCACCAGCATGATAGAATTCATCACCAATTGAACCAAAGCATCAACAAGTCTTAAAATTGACTTTCATTTCTTGTTTTCCTAAATCATAATGTCAATTGTTAAAGAAAGAAAACTTAGGTTATGCCAAAATAGTGATATCAACGCCAAAATAGCTCTTTGGCGGGCCGAAGCGGAAAGAGTTGGGTCGGAATTCACTATTTTATTAATTTCGTTTAGGGGCATCCTCTTCACAGTATATATGCATAGGATGAGAAAGCTTAGAATGAGGGAGTAAAGTAGGGGTGAGGGGGTGGGCAACACAAACGAGGGGAGCCTCGTTTCAATCCGACCATGCTTCTCTTTCGGAAGTTTAATGAAAGAGCCTTGAATATGTTAACAGCTGTGGGTGATAGAACTGGTTAACAGTTGCAGCGGTGCATAAAAATTATGAAGGAACCCAAATTTTTGGAAAAGAAATTTCTCGTGGAAGAGATTAGTAATGTTGTTCGTGGTATTGTTCCACCTCCTTCACAGAGGGATAGTTCATTTTCTAAGGACGCGTCCTACCTTTCAATTTCTTAAAAACTTATTTCGGGTTGCAATAACTTTTGTGACTTTTTTTCCCATTTAACTTTTTTTTTTCCGACGTCTCTTTTCAACGCGATGAAACATATTGAAAAAGGACATAACTGCGTTATATAACGAAGCAGTTAACTGTTAAGTTATTTTATTTTATTTTCACTTTCATCCTCCTTTGGTATTATTGAAAGTCAGAAGGCGGAGGATGTTGTAATGACCGGTCTCTCTTTTTCGCCTGTCATTTTTTTTTTCTATGAGAAGATGTCGCATATGCTGCCGAAGGTTACATTTATTTTTCTTCAAATATGACAAAAAAAATTCAAGCTTCACACACTGCATACTTAGATTAATATGAAAGACTGATTATCTCTTTTCCACAATTTTTTTTTTCAAGGATTTTTTTTTTTTTTTTTTTTGATATCGCAAAAAATAAATAAATAAATGGAAAAAGAAACAGACATATTTATTGATAAATCTTTCGATCTAATTTACTCTGGTTAAATCAGTGCTTCTCAAACTTTCAATATCTGTTACCCAATTTTCAATGATAATTTTCAAAGCGGCCCCCTTACAATAATTATGTATTGAATGCAATAATAATAGACTTTGATACTAAAATTACAATACAACCTTATTTATAAACAATACAAATTATCAAGATAAGTTTCAAATTTTGTACATTTTGCTCTTTTAAGTAATAGGCATTTAAGTATGCTACTTTTAAGCAATAGGATAAATATCATGTCACTTTTCCTTTCTGACATTTAAATTGGAACTAATTGTAAATTAATTTTTAATTAAACTACATGTTTATTTTTTTTACCAACATCCATTTCTAATGTCTAATCCTACATTTTCATCTCTCTACCGTCATGAAAAAAGATTTTCTGCCGTGGCTGAGTTAAAAGATCTCAGCTAAATATAGAAAAAAACATTGAGAGTGCCAATATCTAATATCAAACCTTCCTTTGAAAAACTTTTCTCTGAAAGATGTGTCCATTGTAGTCGATAGTAATTATCAAACTTGTTCTTGATTTGGTATTGATAAATTAATTATCAAATACATTGTGCAGTACAGATACATTTTTCAATATAAGTCATGTTATCATCTGTTTTGTTATCATTTCAGAATGTATATATTTTGTTTTGCTTTCTTTTCAGTAAATGAATAGTGTTTTAATAATTGTTTTTATTTTCAACTTTTTGATGTTCTCGCACCCCCTTGTAGGGTTATCACGCCTCCCTAGTGGGTGCACCGCACAGTTTGACAAGCGCTGGATCTAATTATTATTTATTACAGAAATCGAAGTTTTTATAAGAAAAGGGTTAGAAATCAAGGAAACAAAGGACACTAAAAAATTAAATTTAGGAAAACAGTTGACGGAAAAATTGCAATAAACTATTACCAATTTTTATTAACAAAAATTATTGAAATAGCTTAGATTTTCATTTATCGAAATTTAAAATTTTCTTTTATTGGAGAAATTTCAATTACTGTTCAAGGAATTTAATACTTAAAAAAAGTTTCTTATCTTTATTGGATTAATTTTTTAAAACAATTTTTCAATTGAAAATGATAATTGCGATTAAAATTTTATCTGAAACTCACACATTTTATATAAAACTATGCTTTATTTTATAAAATTTGTAAAGTCACGCTCGTAAGTTTTAAATTACTTTTAATTTAGGGAAACGCCACGGTTAAAAACTTTAGAATTTAATTAATTAGTTAACTAAGTTTTTAGAGTGTTCTTCAGAAAAAATTTTCTTCTCTATCAATGTACAATTTTTTTCTCGCATTGTTACTCCCTCAATTTAAACTTCTATGAACTCTTGCTAAAATACAAACAGAAAGCATATCAATAAATTAATTGTAATTCTCATGGGGAAAATGTTAATTAAAAAAGATAAAAATTTTAAATTATTTAAAAAGTAAGAAATACTTTTAAAAACAAATATGTGTATAGATGACACCAACTTAAAATTTAAATCATTCATACTGAACTTCATAAAGATTTAGCAAAATGTGCAGACGCAAATATTTTGAGTCCCGTGTTCATTTAACATTTGGAAAAACTCTTTCATTCCATCTTCCTAATCCTAGAAAACACATTTTTCTGGCTTATTTTTTATAACAATGTAAACACTTCACAAACGTTTTCAGAAATATATTTCTTATTATGGCTAGAACAATTTACAAGCTCCCATTTCATAGAGCTCTTTTCTGACTTCCCTATTTCATTAAATCCACTACTATGTTTTAAAATAAAGAAATAATATCTTTAATATTAAATGACTGAAAAAAATAAGAGTTATCTCTCAATTCTCACAAGTGCACATATTTTCCATTTGCTTGCCTGCTCATCATGGAAATAAATCTCAATTTTAACTTCCAACAAATAAATGCATATTTATATTTATTTTATTCAACTTATTCGGAAGGTATCAAGTTTAAATTTTTATAGTTTTATTTAAATGGACTATATGATGTTAACATGAAGTTAATTTTATGAAATTTCTTCACAAATTGACAAAAAATTTCATCTGAATTCCTAAGTTTCAGGATTCATTTTATATAAAAACTGTTTTGCCTGAATAGTAAAATAAAACTGACTATTCTTAGTGTAAATTAATAAAATGAATATACATTTATTTAAAACTAAGTTTATTCTGCTTAGTTAACTATCTAGAGAGATTTTTGTTGTAATCTCTTTTATATACTTTGAAACCCAAAAAAGTCTAATTTAATTAATGAAATCTATTTTACTAATATATCAAAATTCAAAAATGTTATTTTATTCTACGATGATAAAAATAGGAATTTTATAATCAGCATTCATAGAAGTACATTAATTAATGGAAAATAATTTATTTTAATTATAGGTGCATTTTTTTTCGAAAATTTTAAACTATTTCTTTTTTTTTTTTTTTTTTTTTTTTTGCGTTTTACTTGAAACTGATATGAAGTTAGATAATTCAAATAGTTATTATTGCTGTATATTTTTATGATAAGAACAATTATATTATTATATTTTTTATTTGTTTTCTGAATTTTAATCGATTAATTTATTAGATATTTATTAAGAATCGTTGTGTAATAATATTATTCTTTAAAAATAAGCAGACTCTAATTTTGTCTTATTATTAATATTTTCTTAAAAAAAATAAATTGAATTGTTTCCTTTCGGAATAAAAAATGCATTTTATATGTGAATTTGCCGTATAAGTGCAACAGAAAAATTCTTAACTCTTTGATTTAAACAGAATAAAAAATTATTTTGCAAATGATTAAACATTTTTCAATTAAATATAATTCCCTGAATTATTATTTATGTTGAAGCAATATTCCTGAGAAATAAAACAAATTATATTTCTATATAATTCTTTTTCCCTTTTTGCTTAATTTTCAATCAGAATTGAGAACTTTAATTTTTTTTTATTTTGTAAAACTAAACTTAAAATCAGTTTTTGGAAATAAGTACGTATTTCAATGTTTAAAAGTTTATCCCGATTAATTTTAATTTTTTGACAAAAGACTTTTAGACAAAGAGCTTTATATTTAGGAAGAATTACCAATAAGGAAGAGTGTTCTCGAATTCAATCAACAAACATATGTATCTCAAAAACTAATACTATTAATATTCTTCGAAATGACATCCCTTACTTTTATTTATTAAAATACTGTTCATAAAATTTTATAACATTTTTACTTATTTCAATAAAATCACTAAACAAGAAACGAAAAATTCTAAAATAAATTGAGTTGAAGCATATTGACAAACAGAATATTTTCCGAGAATGAAAGGCTGAAACAAAGTAAGAATAAAAGTTATTCGTAAACATTTGAACAAATTCCTGGAAACAAGACATTAAAGAAGTTGTCGACACACTTTTCTCGTAAGAAATTGCTTGAGCTGAAATCATGAAAAGTCTTATTCTCATGAAGAAAGCAAATGCCTTTAGGCTTTTATGGATATTTTCTTCGAATGTTTCGAAACTTTCTATTTCCTACATATTGCGAGAATCTGTCGAAAAACACCGCAGAAAGAAATCATTTGCAAAGTATTTGGACTCCATTACTAATCAGGATTTTGAATTTCTTCGAATAGATTGTATTGTTCTCGAGACCCCTTCTCTCCCCTTTCAGGCTTTTCTTACTCATTTTGGCTTATTTGAAGGCTACATTCCTATCAACAGAATCGAGTGGAGTATGTAATTGGATTGCTCTAGCATCTCTTACAGAGATCTAATAAATCAGATAAAACCCTGGGATAAGGAATAAGGCAAAAACAACAAGTGAGCCTTTCAGACTTTGAGTTGAGCTCCTTTTTTCAACCCAAGCACGAGCTCGTTTTATTTCTCGATGTCCCTTTCTATTTTCTTTTTTTCCTTTTATTCTTCTTTGTCTTGCTTCCTTTGCTTTATTCTTTATAGAGATCTAAGCCCGTTCCTGATTCTTTTACCCCATCTAGGTAACCACGTTTTGGAAGCATTCAGTTCTGGGAAGCAAAGTTGACGCTGTCTGGAAGATTTCCACTAATCGGGCGTAAATGATGGTCCTGACTGGCTTGCCGGATTGTCCAGTACAGTCGCCAGACCGAATCTCGATGACCGGAATCGGAAAATGACTCTATTGAAAGAAACGTCCAATTTTTCGCTTCTTCGGCTTTTAAGCTTCACTGACAGCTAGAGGCTAAAATGTGAAGAGGTTATTGGTAAAAACTGAGAAATCTCTAGCTGATAGTAGAGACAAATACGAGAAATGTAAACGTGTACAATAAACCTATATTGGCAGGAAAAAAATGTATAAAAACAGTGATAAAGAAAAAAAAACCTATAAATGAATACAGTGAGAGAATTCGAAACTATTGATTGCAATGGAATTTTTTCCCTGAAATATTGAACACGAATAAAAAGAATGGAAAGAAACTTTTACTTCGTAATTCACAGATAAATTCTGGGAGTAGAAGTTTTTAATGTTCTGGGGAACTAAGCCCAGGAAGAATGAGCTGTTTCAGAAAGATAATTTAAATTTGTTGCACAATGATGTAATTAAACTGTTAATTAAATACATGCATTTATTTAATAATAAAATACTAATTGCAGTTTTAAGAAGAGTTTACGACATGCAAAGACAAGAATTGATAATTGGTAATCAAATGAAAGGGTGGTTTTGATCATTGGGTTTTTTTTTTTGTGTGTTTCAAAAGAAATTTAGATTGTATTTAATAAATTTAAAAGTTGCATAATTTTTTTTTTGTGTGTGTGATACACACTATGTGCCTTCCATTTGTCTATAATACAGATAGGTAATTTTTCTCTTAAATCTTGCTGAGAGTATTTTTCAAATAGATATCTCCAACATTCATTTAAAAGGGAAAACTTTTTAAAACAACCTTTATGTATA
>BMAV01007737.1:609743-696951 GCA_019973955.1 Trichonephila inaurata madagascariensis
TATATATATATATATCAATTTCAGAAAATCATAGTGTGATTTAACAATTCGTATATTTAAAAATTAACAATGCTTTAAATATTACTTTTTTTCTAAAATCACGTTAGCCCTTCATGATTTGTATTGATTGCACTTGAATTATTTATTGATTTTATTATATATGTAATAATATTCGACTTGAATTGGAGTATTTTGGTATTAAAGTGATTTTTTGTCAAATCTTGCATTCGTGGAAAGGATGAGTATATTCACATTTTTTATTGGCGTTTAAACGGGTAAAATCGCGACATAAAAGTACAGCCGAAACACAAATAGACGATACACACACATGTAAGACAGTTAGAAAAACGTTCTTTGTTTACTCTTGAGATCTGGTCTATTTTTCGTGATGTTCAACCGGATGCTATTAAAAAATAAGATTACCAATAAAAACTTTTTTGATTGGTCTAAATACGCGGGTGATACAAGATTACTTCAACCTTAATTTAAAATTCCTGAAGTTTTAGTTTTAGGGAGGTAAGGTATGGTTATTTCCCGATAGGCGGGTAAACTAGAAATTAATTATCATGGAAGTCATGGAAGGTTTATGAACCTTATGAATTAAAATCCTTCGAGAGAACATTTAAGGTGACTGTTTACCTTCGGACCCAATTTTTTTTATAAAAACAAATTTTTGAAACAAATTGAGTGTTTTTAGGAAGAAAAATAAAAAAAAAACTTGTTAATACATAAAAATTTTTAAATAAATATTGAACTTTGAAAAAAATGTGTTGCTTTCAAGGAAATTTTGCCAAATTTTTACTAAAACGGATAACACTGTATAAAAATTTCAAATACAATTATCATAATTTTCTTTATACGCATTATGGTGCTCTTCAAAATGAACCAAAATATAAGAGAAATATTAAAATTGAAAAAAATTACAGACAATTATACATAATGATATGAAAATTTTGATATTTTTAAAGTTTTTTCTTTATAAAAACTACCCTAAATGAAAAAAATATTTAACCAACAACAAAACTTATGGTCCACTTTATGAAAAATAGTATAATAAACATATTCCCACAAAATTTCAAAACATTATCTGGTTTGGCTCTGAAGATACCATGTATCTGGTAAAGAGTTTCTTTCGAAAACATAATTTTGAGAAAAACTTATTTAAAGTTTTATCTTACTGCCCTTTTGCATAGAGTGATGTTTTTTAAAATCACTATAACTTTATTTCTATTTCGCATAAAGGAAAAAGAAAAGTGTTCAAATTATAAGATTTTGAAATAAAAAAAAAATGCCTTATGCAGACGAAAATTGACATTTTCAAGGTAGGTAGTCACCTTAAGTGAATTCTTACATGTATTCAATAAAAAAAAGCTTTAAAATAAGAAAAAAATCAAGTATTGCCAAGGATATGAACATCTAATAATTCTATCATTGAAATATATTCCGTTACAAATGATTACAAATGAACGGGAAGATATCACGGCAATAATGGATGAAAAGAGGGATATAATAAATAAAAAAGAAATTTAGAATTTTTGTACGTTTGCACTCAAGTTTGCTATGTTTTTCTAAGCAACACAACTTTAAAAATCGCATCTACAGACATTAACATTGTTTTGTTCTTCCCATATAAAATATAAGAAAAATCTCAGGCTTTTCTCTAAAGAGACGTATTCCTGAAAAGTAATGGAAATTGTGTATTCCATTGCCTGCACGAACGCTGAGTCTAAGAATCACATCCATTTTCTTTACTCTTATGCACCATTTACTAAAAACCCGGCACAGTGTAAAACACTTAAAAAACATTTGCTTCATAAGTCTCTGAGCGAATTTCTAAGAAGGTAAAAAGAAACAACAGCTGGATATCCTGCTATCATCCTGACAGTTTCAAACATCCAGGGAAAAAGATCATCCGCTATAGAGGCAATAACTGCTGTTAGGTGGATTTATGGTCTATTTCTCTCATCGTCTTGAATACGAGGTTTGAATTTCACATTAATAATGTATAGGATAGAAGGTGCGTTTTTTATTGCTCTTGCAAACAGAGAGTAGCTACTTTAAAACCTTGCTTTTATCAATAATATCTGCAAAATATTTTTACTTTGATACCATGGAGATATAGGAAACATTTTTATATTTAAAAGCATTTATGGCAGAAAATATTAATAAATGCTGTATTTTCTTTCAAAATCTAAATTTCCTGTGTGTGTGATTATAAATAACAATGAAAAATCATCATCTTTTATAAATTCATTTAAATATAAGATAAATGTCATGTAGAATTAAAAAATATAACTAAAAAAATCAGTTGATTTTCGTGCTTTTAGAAAATAAGCGAAACATTCTTTTAAGAATCACATAGTGAAAAAAAAAAAAAAGAAAAAAGAGTACTTCAGAAACTTAAAGAGTTTTTTTTAAAAAATAAAGTATTATATAAATAACTAAACATACTTTCAATCATATGCATGTATTGCATTACATATACATGAACGTTTTTATGTTGATAAAAATATCGATATATCTTATAAAAATTTGGATAATGCAGCAAAAAAATTGTATCTGGAGCTTGCTTAAAAACTACTCAACCTCGGTTTGATTTTCATTATAATCCGTTACTTCTTCTTCTTCTTTTTTTTTTTTTTTTTTTTGCTTCTCAACATTTATATACTTTCTATAAACATGCTTCATTACACTAAAAACTATAAAAATTATTTCCACAAATGCTAAAATTAGTATTGTAAAAACTCTACCCTTCAAAAAAGCATTTTCATTATTATATGTTTAATCACATAGTACATATGCTATCTATGAACAAATGATACGTACAAAATGCTTCATTGTATAAAGAGAACCACTATAAACTCATTTTTCTTAACTGAAATTCGATCGCTTTTCGAAGCTTAACTCCTTTCTTAAAACTTTTCAGTAAAATAAATTGAATGATTTTGTGACTTTTATTTCTTTTAGTTCGTGGAATTAAGATAAAAAACTTTTAATGCAATATATTTGAAACTATAATATCAAAATTAAAATACACGCACTTGCTTTAACATTTAATCTACGATGGCTATAAATATCCAATTTTTACTGCCAAAACTTTACTTTAACAAATGAAAACTCTAATTCAAATTATTGAAAAATTATCCTTTACAACGAATCGAACATCTTAATTAAATGTTAATTACTAGATACAAGCATTTAAAAACTCGTAACAAGTATGGTCTTTCAGGAAAATCGCTATTCGTATTAGCTATATTTCAAAAGTCAAGCACATTGTTTTATTTCCTTTCTTTTGTTCATTTGCTAACAGATTCTGCATTCAATATGGCGAATCAATTTATCAATAAAAACCTTTATCGCGTAGAATAATTGCATTTGACTCAATGCTATTGCTGCGACACAGTAATTAAATGATAAAAATATTCTTCCAATTAAAAGTGTATTTCGAGAGTATCTAACAAAGGGCCACTTCATTTCTTTCTATTGTATAGATTCGTGAATAAATCACGCTGGAATGTTATCAAAGGATCGGAAACGCGCCCTTTCCTTTTAAACTATATGTACCGAGTATGTTTCCATGACAACGTCTTTGGAATTCTCAGCAGATGATTCGTTGGTACATTTTTTTCTAGGATTATAGGATAAACTCACATACCGGAGGAAAAAGGTCATAAATACGTATATTTGGATACATCACAAAAAGAAAAAGAAATGCATACAAGAATCGTGTATGGAGAGAATATGTTTTGTGAACCAGCGTTTTCGAAACTGCTACCAACTTTGTTGAATTGGTAATGAAATACAAAAGAAAATATTTTTGAAAAATCTAAAAATTAAAATCTGCTGTGTACAAGTCTACAGAACTTATGTTAAGATTGTTGCAGAATATTTCTAAATCAAGTTAATATTGAAAAAAATTAAGTACACAATTAATTCAATTTAATTACTTCTTATATCATTTTTGCAACATTTGATATAATTTTTAAGAATATTTAGATATTGAATGTTATCAACCAAGGTAGAAAAGATTCATCCCCCAACTCACATGCTACATTATATAAAACGTTTATCATTTTTAATATTAAAATTACAATGTCTTTATTTTAAAAAAATGTTTTTGTAAAATTGTAAGAGCTCTTATAAATATTTTAAGAAATAATTACGAAAATGCTAAATAATTCATTAGTTCCGTAAAATTAATAGTACCTCCAGTAAAATAGTAATAAAAAAATAATTTGTAAATTGAAGACTATTTAAATAAAAACTTAAAGACAAAAATGAGATATAAGCGAAAAATTGCATTAATACCAACGTGTGTCAATAGGTTCTGTCAATAGAAATAACTGGATTATTTCAACCATATCTCTTATAATTTTCACCCTGGGCAGTATGAGGTAGCAAACCATCTGTAAGGATAAGCGATTCGTGATCTTTATCAATGTAAATCGGATGCATGCCTCAGAGATCTTGGTATACGCAATCTGTTTATATCGTAGGACGAAAATGATATTTCTCAGCGATAAAATGATAGAAACACAATTCGATTTTTTTAACAATCAAACTTCTCGAAATAGCTTCAATTACTCGGGAAATGTTCCAGCTTCTTCGAAAATTTGTAAAAAATTGGCACGTTTGAGCCTGTTATATAAGTGTATGTATGTGTGAAAAAATTTCACTACACATTCTACAATTCGAGACCAAAACCATTTCTCAATGCATGAAACACGTGCTATCATGCACCAAGTTAAGTGGGCCAAATCTCACCTTAGTTGATTTCCATCTCAGTGGAAAAGTGTGGGAAAAATTAATACTCTTTTTAAGGATTCATATGGCCATGTTGTTTGGAAGGTTATAAGAAATACGATTGAAATAAACGATAGATCGTAAAAGAAGCTCTTTAATAGCTTGGGGATGTATGGCAACAAATGGAGTTGAAAACATGTATTTTTGTTTGAGCAAAAAATCAGGTGTACAATAAATACGTTGTTCTCGAATCTGTACAAAGATTGTTTCTCAGGGAATGATATCTTTTTCAATGAGATAATTAAAGGCCTCTTGCAGCAATTCGAAGACAACGTGGTAGTACAATAAACGTATTCCTCTTTTGAAGTTCCTCTCAGCAAGTTTGAATAACGCTCCTATAGATCATATTTGAAGAATTCTTAAGCTGAAAATGGCCCAGTATAGCCTCCATAGTATTCAACAGTTGCATGGTTATCTGTGACGAGTTTGGAAAAAAATCCCTACTCTAGAACTGAATGGTTATTTCCCCTCAAGTTTAAGAAGCCTCTTAGTAATCAAACTAAACAAATAATTTCGACTTTCTTAGGGAAAGAAATATACGTCATTGTTTATCATAATCATCTGTCCGATTATAAATTAAATTAAATGCTGTGAAATATATAGTAGGGGATTATATGTAAAATCAATGTATAATCTAAGTTTATATTTGACTGTAGAAGACATTTTTTGAGCCCGCTTTGTATAAATTTCAGAATACAAGCAAAAATAGACGAATTTTGATGCAAAAATTGCATTTACATTGTATTTTACCTTTAATTCCTGCTTTAAATACTTAGTTAAAACATCTAAATTTTTATTTAAACGAAACCAATCTTTTTTTTTTTTAATACTCTGGTGGAATTTAAAGAAACTGTTCAACATAATTCTAAAAAAAAATATTTTTGCTTTTACCCAGCCTTTAAAGGGAAGTATTAACATTTAATACTCGACGCGGTACATATGCTGTATCGCATTTTTTTCTCTCATTTGCTTCGGTTACGGTACAACTGTCTGCATTAAGAGATTCCAGTCCCCCTTTTTATTCTCTGAAAAAGGGAGACTGGATGAACTGCTTCCAAATTGTTTGGTATAGCGGTTATACCACAGCCTGAGTAAATAGTTTTTATTAATTTAGTAAATTAATTAAAAAAACACTAATTAAATTTTAATTTTATTTTAAGGGGATTAAATTCTAAATCTACTACATTATTCTAAGTAGTTTTTATAAGTCTTTATTATATGAAGCTGATTACATCAAGTGTTTAATTTCAAAGAGGCACATTCTAAAGCAGATTATAATTACTAAATAATTCTTTGATAGAGAGTGAAGCATTGTTTAACTAAGAACGAGTTGGAAGAAAACGTAATACACGAAGATGAATATACGGCTATTCATGTATCTTATGTATATAATGTCTGAGTAATTTCAAAGACTCGTTATTTAAATAGCCGCAAAATAATTTCAAAGGAAATCTCGTTAATTAAATGTGTTGAAAACAGGAAGCTTTTCAGATGGGATAGACCGTATTTCGAGAGAATTCAATTACCTTATTTATCATTTTCCCTGAATAATTATTCGTTATTGAGTAGGTGTTCGTTATTATTTATTGCGACGTATACAATAAATTTAAAATATGTTGAAGAAATCCAGATTCTTTTTTTCGCTACTTAATAGTTAAATCATGAAACTTAATTGCAGTTAAAACAAACTTTTATAATGTCGAATTAATTACTTTAACTATTTTCATATTTATGTATTTAATTAATTTATTATGTTGAAAAATAATTCACAGTAATACATGGAGCATCATAATAATTAAGAAAATTATCATCCTCTTCTCTTAAACAAATTACATTGGATATTAAAGTTTTTTTTAAAAAAATACTTAATTTGTAATAGCTAGAAAATATATGCCTGATAACAAATTCCTCATTATATAAAATTTATGTTTTCCAATTTAAATTTTAGTTTCAATAATCTCATCTGAACACACAATATTTTCTTATAATTACGAAAGAATTTAAAAAAAAATTAGAGCGATACTTGACAAAAAATATTTTTATTTGCTTTACTTGAAAAAAAAATCATTCCGTTGTGTGTAATATAAAATTATTCCTCTAAAAGCACTTTCTCATACACATTGTTTATTCACTTACTATAAATTTCATAATAGATTGAGATTCCAAATTTTTTACAAAGAATCTTAAGTTTTCTGTGTCATTGTATTTAAAAACATCAAATCCTCTAAATGAAAATTTGCAATATTTTTAGTTAATTAGCGTTTTAAAATGGTGAGCTATCAAAAAGATATAATGATACAAGTTTAAAATTACTGTTAAGACAACTATAATTTCTCACAAAATATACCAAGGGGATAGTAAAACAAAGTTTTCAACTTAAAAACACATGTATTATTTATTAATATTTCAAATTTTTAACACTATATTGTGAACTGAAATAAGATTTCTTTGTTTGAATTATGAATTATATCCCTTGATAATAGTATACATTAAATTTAAAAAAAACTATGTTAATTGGAAAATTAATTTAAAAAAATTATATTAATTGAAAAATTATTTCTGTGGAAAATATATTTGAACTTGAATTGAATCATGCGAAAATACTTAATAGGGGAAAAAACATAACTCCCGGTAAAATTGGAATTGATATTATTTGAAACAATTTTTAAAAATTTGATTCCTTACTCAAATTTTAATAGAAAGATATATTTTCACTGCTTGAGATCCAATCCTACAATTTCCTTTCAATCTACACATCCCCATTATTTTTCTGATATTTTTATTTTGTATTCGTCATAAAGCTATAAACTTATTTATTTTACCACATATGTATTATTTACAAAATAGAGGAGTTTTTGTACACTCGAAACACAAATATAATACTTTTCACCATTGGAATTTTATTTGCTTCATCTGGTCACTGATCTGAAAAACATTTCATCATTTTTTTCCCGAGAATAGAATTCAGATCCTCAACTTCTCATCTTAGATGTCATCACTAGTTTCAGCTTAGCGCTTCACATCAGCTTGTCTGCAAATAATGACAGCAGCAACAAAAGAGGACATTCTCCACGCAGGAGCGAACGCAGATCTAAATTTGACAAGCCATAACTACAAATTGATTGAGGACGAGAAGAAACCATCAATCTATCGGATACCTTTTTTTAAGACGACACAGGAGACAGAAACTCTCATACTTTGCTAAGGAATGGTAGTTTTTTTTTCTATCGGCACTAAGTGCTTTACTGTGAAAAAAAGACGTTTCTGCAAATTAATCTGAAGGAAAAAACAATCTGCATTTCCTTGACGCGGTATGTATCTGCTGTAGATATGTGTTCCCCTATAGTAATGTTAGTTTAACGTAGATTCTTTATTTGTAAAGAAAAAAACTTTCAGAATCTTTGAGATGATATATGTCTTAAAGCGTTCTAACATTCAAACTTTCATCATGCATTGAATTAAAATTACACTGCCAAGATATATATCAGTAACAATAAATTTCGTGCTTACAAACTCATTATAAACGCATTTACAACTTCATTTTCTTTCTCTTATGTATATTTTACTTTTTATTGAAATGAGACATATCACTCTTTAAGCCTCTGACACTTAAATTATTTTTTGTAGAATTTTAACGTAATTTTATGTATATCCAAAATACATAATTCATGAATAATGTTCTTTTTAGTTTCCCGGAGCCTGAATATTAAGTTAAAAATTGGACTTTTACATACATTTTATACAACTTACGCATTTCTCTATGCATTTAAAAATTAATAATTTTTGCAACAATTACAGAGTTACAAACCAAAACAGTTGATTAAATACAGTTTATTCCACTATACTAACGTAATTTATATTTTTCCCCCTCTTTAAAACCTAGTTTTCAGAAATTTTGTCAAATTCTTCGAGCCATGAACGTAATGTTTGTGTGTTGCTTAGAAAAATCAATTTATGTAATTATATTATTTACGTATGTATTGAAAAAACATATATTTCTCAACAATATAATTCATTTTTAGTATTTTATTATTATTTAGTAGAATGCCTTGGAGCATGTCCAGCGGTCACTGTAAGTTTTTATGACAGATATTGAAAGGCTAGAGAACAGCTATAGACCTTTCTGTCTGTCTGATTTACTTATTTTTGTTATTATTGTTTTTTTGTATAGTTCCCCTATTTTATTCTTACGTGTTTGTGCTTTTCCTTGTATGTTTGTGCAAAGTGTTTTTACTCTGGTGAATAATTTCATGTCAAGTACTACTGCCAGAAATATTACTCGGTAGTGTGACTAATAAAAAACACATAAAACTTTGAACATATATCTTTTTGGACGACAATGCCAAAAAAATGGCCTTTGCGACAACTTTTGTTCGTGAAACTATAGGTGACTTTAGTAGTATTAACATCTACAAGAAGACTATCAATGACTGACTGACCTTGTAATTTTTAACTACCGGCAAGTGACGAGTAACACCAGGAGCTAGTACTTCGATTGCAGAAATTTATATTGTACCATAGGAAAATTTAGTGACCAAGTTCATTCGAAATACAGCATATCCCACACATTTCATGCAATAGAAATGAGGACAAGAAAGCACGACTCTATTTTAACACCACCTGCCAAAAAATCTCAGACATTAATCACTAGTTAAATGTGATCTTTCTTTGTTTGAAATAGATAACTTCTAATTCGCCTACGAAGTTGATTCTAATGAAAGAGCTTAATAAAATCAGCGTACATTATTTCATTGATTCAATTGATATCATTTTCTGATAAATATGTATTCAAAATAATTTGCAATTATATTTAAAATTATGAAGCCCAGTGGCTTAGTGATAGTGTATCGCGCCACAGGTCCGGGTTTCAAACCCAGAGCTGGGCAAGGTCACGACTTAGCCTTTCATCCCTTCCTGGGGTCTGAACACTGGGGGTTTTCACGTCAGACTGACCACTTGACCGAAACAACTGAGTTCAGCTCAGTTACTTAAAATTATTTCGGATATATGGAATTTTCGATTATATTTAAAATTAATAATAATCAATAGTCAAATAAAAAGCAAATAATTTTGTTTCAATTTTATCACAGGTGCTTAGCATTGGCTTCTGTAACTGTGCATCGATATTTTCCTTATCGCTTTTTTTTTCTAAAAATTTATTAACATATAAAATGCAAATCCAGTAAAATAATAAAGATAAAGATATCAAATTCAAGCACAACGAAGGATTTTTGAAATAAATCCCCGTTAGTATTTCACCAATTTTAGAGAGAGAAAAGCATATTATCTTAAAATGCAAATATATATTAAATTGGAAAAAAAAATTGTTTCACATGCAATGAAGTATTTAATTTATTTAATAAGATTGTGTAAAAATATGTATTTTATGTAAATTATAGATGAATCAATAACAAAAAAAGCAGTTTTAACAGTTTTCTTTTAAACTTCGAATCTTAAATTTTTGTAGCATGCATCACATTTTTATGAATGTCTTATTGCACCAATTACAAATAAATAAATATTATTTCCTATTTTTGATATTTTTATTACTTGTAATTCTCCGCTAAGATATTACACCGCTTCTTTCTAGTTGGTGCAATATATCTATAGCAGTTTTGACCGTGTATGCATAAGAACTGTATTTCAATGGAAATTGTATGCAGGAAGGATTTATATTTTGAAAGTCACAAAAACTTTTATGTGTAAGCATCGTTTCTGTTCTTTCTATGAAATTTTACATGGTATTCAAATTTTACTTTTCTGAGGATTTTACAGTTTCTTACTTGGTATTTCTAAAAATGAAAAAGCCTTAGAAACTGATTTATGTTGATTTAATAACTTATATTACTAATATATAGAATCTATATGTGGAAGTGTTAGTATAAGTAGTGGGGACGTGAAGTTTTATAACATAATCGTAAGAGTAGAGCAAAATAAATTTTTTAGATGGAAATATTAGGTTATTTGTATACAAAACAAAAATAAACATAACATACCTCAATGAAAAAAATAATATTCTGATACTTTTAAATGTTTTTTAAAATTTTATAAGGATTGTGAAAAGTGTGTGTGTTAGTAACATATTTACATTAGAATGTAAATTTATGAAAATTGTAGTTTAGGTTGATTGAGTATTTTATGAGCAGCTCGTAACACTATTGAAAATGATTCTAAATATCTTTTCTTGGAATATAAGTTCACATTTTTTGGAAAAAAAATCGCATTTGAAAATTCAGTTTCCAACAATTTATAAATCATGATGAAAGTACAAGTTCAGTTTAATGTTCTCATAATACCTAGATTAAACGCTTTTTTGCGTACAGTTGTAGCAATTGCCCCTACTTTTTAAGTATATTTCTATGTTGATTATTTGCTTTGTTATTTGTCTTTCCACAAATGGTACTGCTGGTAAAGGATCTGCCGTCAACATCCAAGCTTTAGAATGGAAAACATTTCGATCTTTGTGTTTAACTCATATCAAATACTCAACATAAAAGTTGATTCAACTGGATTAATCTGGGACTGAAACTATTTATTAAGCTTATGATGAGAAAAACCAAAATTGACTCATACAAAATACAGAAAAAGCCTGGAAGACAACGTTGGCCCTCGTTGGTTTTCCAATAATTCATTCACCAAATTGGCCAATAAAAAGTTAAATTATAGTAATTATTTAAATTAAAAATGGTTAGAACAATTAAATGAAACAAATTATCGAAATGACTCATTTATATACTGCTGGATATCAAAGTGCAACACCAAGAAGAACAACAGCTGATGAAGCCAAATTTGTAAGATAGATTACACGCAGTAAAAGGTGAAGTAATTGAAAATATTACACTCCGCAGTTTGAGGACAACGATGAAATCAGTACTGAGTGTTGCTACCACGGCAGACAGTAACCTGTGCTAGATGCCTCAGGATTGAATGAAATAGGATATCTATGTCTTATGGGGTTACAATAGCCCAAGCCGCATCTACTGATACTGCTAAAGTTGATTTATTGCAGCAGCAAGTAATGTATAATAGATCATACGTCCTTAAATGATTTACCAGATATGTTCTATAGACCACAGATCCAAAAACAGGTAGACCAAAGTAACAATAATACGGTAAGCGAAGAGGCCATGAATATTGCGTGGTACGTATGTTGGTTATTGACTTGTTTGAGTTTTTGGCAGGCAAAATCCGAAGATTAGGGCATCGTAAGGGAACGTAAGTGGCGAATAATTGCATCAAAACTTCAGAAATATAAAGCTGCTTCGTCAATGCACCGGCAATGCACATACTATAAGGATTCAGGAGTAGAATCTTATACCACCCCCAAATCATAATACTGGGTGCAGAACTAGTATAGAAATACATAAAGAAACAACTAAGCAACCTTTCTCAACGATGTTTCCAGACTCTAATCAAACCATCTTGGGGGCACAGGCAGAAGCGTGACTCATCTGTAAAGACAGTGTCGTGTCATTCTGTTGCTCATATCTTTCATTCAATGATGCAAACACAAATGTCAAAGAGCAACGTTTTGAGACAAAGGTAACCGCAACAATAGATGTCATGTGGAAATTCTAATTTGTTGCATATTTTTAGGCAGTAGATCATGCCAAGACCTGACCCTTAGAGAACTTTTGATCCGAAAAAGGTTTCCAATGTCTAATGACTACGACAACATCATTTTATTTATTTCCTTACATTCAACTTCTTTTTCGATAATTTTCAGTCTTCACAGAGCTTAATTTATATAATTTGTTATTCGAATTTATTTAATATTATTTTTGGTTCGTTGACTT
Source organism: Trichonephila inaurata madagascariensis (assembly GCA_019973955.1). Taxonomy (NCBI): domain Eukaryota; kingdom Metazoa; phylum Arthropoda; class Arachnida; order Araneae; family Nephilidae; genus Trichonephila; species Trichonephila inaurata. The sequence goes on from BMAV01007737.1 coordinate 622,343, forward strand.
TAAGTACTTAATTAATGTTTCATGCAGAATCCTTCAATATTTCATACCGTAGTTTAACGTTTAAAAATGGAAGGAAGGAAAATTATAAAAAATCCCAGTTTTTTATGTTATCGTGATTGACACAACGATCAATAACTATTTTTTGAACATTACAAACTTTAAATCATTCACTTCTGCTGCAGATTCTCAAATATGTTTTAAGTCAGAAGATTCAATTCAAAGAAGCGCTGTCTTTTACTTTCTATAAAACAGTGCGTGAGTTCTTGCGAGTTGTTTCTTTTTTAACTCTATTCATTTACGAATCATTTGACGTGTTAATTGCTTTAAGCTTTATTTAAACTGCATTCGTTTTGGAATCGCATGTTTTACCGTAATTAAATGCGTTCTTGAAATTTAATTGCAGCTATCTCCCTCTGCTTATCTGCGAATTTTTATTATCGGTGTTCACGAGCGTTTAAAAGCCAAAGCGGAATATTAAGAAGAATACAAAAAAATATTGCATCATTAAGTTTCGTCAATTGCTTGTTAAATGAAACGATAAAATATGATGGTTTCCAGGTAAGTTCCCCCTTTATGCTTAGTGCACTTGTTGCTAGCTGCATCATGTCGTTCTAAAAGCGAATAAAAATTGGAGGAACAAAATATTTTTTTTTATTCAATTCGTATGCATGAAAAAAAAAGACTTTTTCTTTTTTTACTTATTATTGAAAAATATTCATTGAAAAGATATTTATACATTGGATACATTGTAATAAATTTCAAAAAAAAAAAAATAAATTGTAACCATCTTTCCAAACTTAAGTATAAGAATTTTATTAAATATAAGAATTTATGTAGCACGAATTGATTAGGTTTTTTCGTAAATATTTGATTCTGCTTAAATATTAGAATTTATATTAGAATTCTGCATTTTCATGTAAATGAAGTTTTTCAAAAAAGCTGAATGTTTTTTCTTGAAGGGAAATTGAAATCACAATGTGTTGTCGCTATGTATGGCGAATGTGCAAAATCTTATGAAATTTAAATTACTGCATAATATTTTTGAAATGAGAATTTATTTCTTTTTGTCAGTGAATCGACATATGATGCAAAGGTCAAACATTTTTCATTAATATTTTGAAATAAAAAAAAGTATAACACCTTATAATTTTTTTCCTTCATAAAAGAAATTTTATATAAAATAAATTAATTCCATAAATAATTTTAAATTTCTCGTCTACGCATATGCGTCTACACAAACAAATTGGTGAACCATGTAATTATACTAACAAAAATTTTGAATAAAATATATAAATTATGCATATAATTATACCGAAATCTTATAAAATATAGAGTGAGAGAAATAAAATAGTATAATTTGTATGATTTAGGTTAAAATTTAGTTATTTTTCATAATTTAATCGAAAGGTAATTTTAAAGAGTTATATTTAAGGTATGCAATATATAACAACTATTTTAAGAATATTAGCGACATTTTGTTACAATAATGAAGGTTTTATTTTTCTCTATGATATGTAAGGAATTAAATTCTTGAGTTTGAAATTATTTTTCTTTCTAAAATTAAAATGCTCAAACTGAGTGTTCGCTGTCTGTAATACGGATTTAATTTTTAATAACATTGTACCATTAATTGCAAAATTGAATTATATAAGTTTGATTTCATGTAAATGATTGAAATATTTATCCTAAATATTAAATAACTTTTAAAATGAGCAATGAGGTTTCTATGAAATTTTGTTTATATTTATATGTACTCATGAATATCTTAATACAATAAGAGAAATTTAATCTTATATTTATATATACACAAATATGAAATTGCTGATACTTTCCATTTTACTACGCATTTTCTTGAAATCTATCTATTAGAACTGTTAGCGTACAATAAAAACCTATTAAATATTTCATGGCAATAATGTTAAATATCTATTTCAACTCCAACGTATCATAAAAATATTTTATATACGAAATATTCATTTTTCGCTCTCATTTAATGCTATGCACCGATTTCGGCTATGTAATTAAATTTAGTCTCATTGTACGTACCTAACATATGAGTATTAATTTAATATTTTTATATAAATCTAAAAATCATCTGAAACAAGAATAAAGGATATTAATTTTTAGGGAAATAGCTAATAAATGAGGATAAAAATCATCAAATGTACAATTTTATGGACATTTATCTTTTTTTCTGCATTTAAACACACAACGATTTACTTACAAAGAATTTGAATTCGAAAATGACCGATATAAATTTGCGAGATCATATCTTATCTACATTTAAAAATGAAAATAATTTTCAAGAAATATTACAAATTTGGCATGGGACATGTCCTTAGTTTAGTATAAACAGAACAAACTATCCATCAATAAGCCTCTCAGTAATTTACAACTTTTTTGCGACCAGTAACCATAATTGTACCCTCCACGCTTCTCATATGAGTGCGTAATTATACGAATTATGGAAATGTTAATTTTTTAAAATTTATTTTCGAAAATCATATTTTCAAAGTGTTTAAATCAATACAAAATTGTCAGAAAACTAAGGAAAGGAAACAAACATAAGATAATTCATGCGATACATGCCTGAACGGCAATATCTGTAAGTCGATGCTTATGACCAGAGTTTTACAGTAGTTAAATAATGGTTAAAACTTAAAGTAAGACTCAACTTTTTTCATCTTTTATTTTACAGGTGATTATGACTTATTTTTTGCCATCCTTTTGCTTATTTAATAATTCCTGGTTAATATAATTTTAATGTGTTCCAAACATAGTTTTTATATGGTGAATCACTTTATATGTGTGGCTCAGCTTCATATGGTTCTGAAGCTGTATGATAACACAATTCTTTTAGTTGATTTATCAAAAGCAAGAAAACACGTGTTTACCTAGTTAGGAATTGCTTAGTTAGAAACATATAATTTTTAATTTTAATAAAATCATAGTTAATCCCATATAATTTAATCTCATACATATTAAACAATAATTCAAATTCATTTTCATATATATCGATTGTATATTTTAAATTAGTGAGGAAAAATACATTTTCGTCAGTGCTGTGAAAGACATAGATTTCATATTCTTTAAATGTTGAAAAATAAAAACTCTACTCATATGAATGTAAGAGACAAAACACATACAATCTAAATATTTCAAAAACTCAAAGAGCTATAAAAATATAAAAATATTTAACGATTGCTCCTATATATTTATCATTTTTATGCATTTGTAAATTATCAATGTATGATTTCAAATTGAGAGAAATAAATCTTTTGTTTAAAGATGAAAAACTTACCTAATGATTATAACCACGACATATCTCACAATTAACGCAAATGACGTTACTTTTATTCTGATTATCGTCATATAGCCAGTATGCATTCAAAATAACAACTAAAACCATCCCATGTCCGCAGAACAATATCGAAACAATATTTCACGCGCCTTGCTAAGTCGCTGAGGAGACCATTAAATTCAAGAATATACCTTACAGCGGGAGTACTTTATTTAAAGCTATGACGTAACAACCCTATCTGCTTTCATAGTTGCAAAGTTTTATACACCGAAATCCCTAATTAAGCAGATTTCAGAAGTAGCTCACCTATTGTATTCTTGATCGTAAAGACTCGACCCTAACTTTATGTATAAGTAGGTTCGTGATGCGAAACCCTCTTAAGGCAAAAAGGCATTGTGGAGATTTTCTTTCCCGAACGTAGCGTAATCTACATGAATGTTTGATTTAGAGCTCGATTTATTCATCCAGCGTTGCATTGTTACTGAAGCGTCCTTTTGTTTTCGTACGAGTAATATATAAATGTGCGGGATGTTAGTAAAAAAAAAGGTATGACACTTGCGGCAAAAGTTATTTTGCACAAGGATTCTGTGTTATGGGAAGCTTCTAGAGTTCAATTACAATTCATAAACAATATCGTAAAAAGTTATTTACGCTGACATATAACAGTTCGTAAAAAGATTATGTGTCTTAAAGATAATTTTCTACTTTTGGTATGTACATCGCTGTGTCTCAAAATCCTTTGCATCGATCGTGACACCTTAATTGTAAATGATGGCACTCCGAGCATTACTCAGGGTTATTTAAAATCATTGAAACAAAAGTAGGATATGTTAACTACACAGGCAGGTCGTTCATTCTTCTCTGGGTTTCAGGTTTTATTCTGTTTCAGTTTATGTAGTTAATAAAATCCCTAATAAGAAAACATATTTACCTACCATCTATTTGCATACTTATATAAAGCTGTATACTTTTGTACTTTTTAAACTTTTTTTTTTGTACTTTGTGCTTGTACATTTTAAAAGTCTCACAGCTACTTTTATGTGTTTTTAATCGATTTTTTTCATCATAGTTTACTTTATAGGGGGTAATTCTTAAATTTAAAAAAAATCTTTAAACTTTTATTAAGGTATTGGTAAGACAATATTTTAAGTTACATTTTAAAACTTTAACTATAGCATACCGGATTATTGTAAGGATAAAAAGATGTTTTGATTCAAATAATTCCATAGGGATTGAAATTCATATACTATCTTAAACTAGGGCTGTATATATATAAACTTTAAAGACTAGTTAAAAGTTTCAAGTAATTTGCTTACCATTTCTGACGAATGTTTTTCAGTAAGTCTATCCTCTCAATATACTAATTAATTTCCCAGACATTCAACATCGGATTCAATATATTCTGTCTAATCTTTTAGAATTTAAAGCATAGAATTATACATTTCTTGATTGCGAGTTTCCTTTCATCAAAGCAAAGTTAATCTAGTAATGTCTAAGCAAATTTGCGTAGGAACTTGCCTACGTAAGCCACTAAGATATATTAAATGACTTAGCGATCATTTGGAGATAAGGGCTTAACGAAAATGAAATAGGTTTCAAGTTCTATAAATTTAATCATATGTAGTAACAAGCAAATGAAGAATTTAAAGTTTAAAATATAATTTCAAAATGGATAGCTTACATTTTGACTAAATTTGAAATATCATATTTAAATCACTACTCTCTATTAAATTATACAGGAAATGCAAGTATATTTTCATTAATATGAACAGTACTTAAGGAAGTCGTGTTTATATCTTCGCATGTCTTTCGTTGGTTCACTACTCACGCTTAATTTGATGTTGATGTCTTATAACTCTAATTTATATATTTTGCGCAATTTTTCGCATAATTTTATTTACTTGAATAAGTAATTATTTAATGGCTTTTTCAGGAGTGTAGAGAAGCCACATTCGGGATTATAATAGTAAGCTTAAAATTTTAAACTATAGCAAAATTATTACATATATTTAATTTATGATGAAGGTATTAGACAATAAAATTTTGAACTATAAAATACTCAGAATTTCTGTGATGAACTAAAACTATTGAAGTCATGAATTAGTTGGGAAGTATGAATTCACATCCACACCTGTAATGTCTTGTCCAAAAATAGTAAAGATTAATTATTTAAAGTCTTACCTAACATATATTAATCCAGATTTCTTAATGGGTTCGATGAATAAATGTGTTACGTTACTTCAACACCAAAGTTTTTGATTTATCATAATAATTCTGTGAATTAAAATCTAAAAACAATTTTAAAAAATTGTAAAAACTACTCATTTTTATCTAAACGAAAAACTGAAAAGAATTAAATGAAGTAGATACACAATAAATCATCAATTACAATTTATTTTAATTAGCATTTGTGAGAAATTAAGTGGGTGGATAACGCTAAAGTCAACCTCCTCTTTGGCCTAGATAATCAACAAGATTCTTAGATAATTGTTCCTCAGGGGGAGGTGTTTCTTCTTGGAGACTTTTAGGGGAAGTTGGCTCACATTTCTCATAATCAACATCAAGTACCATTAAGCGAGATGAAAGAGAATAAAGTGCTCCATATGGAGAAAGCTTGGTTAAATGATTCTCCATTTTTTTGCAACTTTGTGCTTTGTGTATTAAGATTTTTCAGAAGATAAAGTACTTCATATGAATTTATGTGTGATACTTCTCAAACAATAGCATTATTAGCAGCATGTATATAAATTCCTTTTACATTTAAAATACTTGTAGGTAAGTATTTATTAACCTAGAATTGCTCGAGCTAAAGAACTATTACAGGATCATTGAGATTTCCTTACTCATATATTTTTTCCCTGTTTATTTCAATAAACTAAAAACGTTTTAATTTTGTTAGAAATGAAAGTGAGCAATTCGATGTGCAAAATGTTCGTGTGGAGGCACAATGATACTTCCAGCAGTATTTGTTCCTTTTTCTGCCTGTAGTATTATGCGAGTATTTAGCATTGTTGCATTTTAGCTATGAATTAGTTTCAATAATTAATAATTGTAATGAAATAAACTTTCAAAAAGTAACTAAAATACAATTTTTTAGAAGCAGAAAAAAATGAATTAATTGTTAAAAAAGGGATTTTTTTTAAAATTATGTAAGCGTACAGTAAATATTAATAGGTTTTCGTACAACAATAAATACGTGTAATGTATCGTAAATTACACCTATGTGCGCTTAAAAAATTTTAAATGGGAAAAAAAGGGATTTCCACATTTTCGAGAATACTTTTTTGATAAATCAAATACATATATTATTTTGATACTTATCGTACGCAACACATGTGTGATTATTTATTTAGAAAAACATATATACCCGTGTATTACTTTGTTGTTGGAGTGATTACAAAGCTTATACAATTACATCATGTAGTCTCAATATTAATACTAAGAAAACCAATAAGCATTAGTAAAAATATGTGCATATATACCAAACTTTTCTTGGATAAGATTTGTTTGTACGATGATGTATTGTTCTTATTGATTCTGCTTCAAGGAATTAAAAATCAAGCCATTTCCACATATAGATCAACCATCTTATGACAAAAAGAGAGCTCCTATGTAATGACGCAGAAGTTTTAAATTCATTCCTTAAACATTGCCTTTTTTATGTCTCTCATAACCGAAGCTCTCTGATTTTCTCAATTTTCATGAAAACACTTTGAACGTTGAATATTCTATGAAGCATAAAGTATTATGCGAAGTGTTATAAAACATAATGAGAAGGCATGAAGGTGATGAAGATGAAGATCAAGAGGCTATTGAAAAAGTCTTCACAAGGGGAAAAGCTAACAGCATTCGATACAATTCGATGAAATTCACACTTAAAAAAAAGTATTGCTATTGAAGTGCTTTATTCTCCACAAAAAATGTGCAACAATTTATTAGCAAAACATTTCTTGCAAAAAATAATAATTTTAATTTTTTTTTACTTATGATATTCTCTAAATAAGGGAAGAGATAAAATTCAGTTTGTTGCTATTTGGAAATTATATTTAAGAATCTTATGAGAATTTTTTCTGATTTAATATACTTCATAATTATTTAAAAATATTTCTTTTACCATCTCTACTTTCATCTAATTACAGGTATAACATTTGAATTAAATATACCAATAATACCAAGTTCCTTATCACAAAAGTTTTGAAATTCGACACAAAATGTACATTAGTGTATACATCTTTAAAAAAAATTTTAAAAAATAAAGGAGCTAATTGAAAAGTCTTTTTAAAATATGACTGAAAACGTTAAATTATAACTTTGATTATTTTCACCGTATTTTACGAAATCGTTAGATTCGACGTTTCCTTTTAAAATAATTTATTCAAAACTAAAGAATCGAGTCCTCTCTTGATAATTATTTCATTACATTTACCTTTAATAAATTTCGAATAAATCAGAAAAATAAGGATGTAAGAACAAATTGCAAATGTTAATCGGCTTTATATTACCCCTTTTATCGTACGCTCCATTCCTTCAAAATTGTATTCTGTTTAATTTAATGCAAACCGAAAGACAAGTACAAACCAAAGCAATCCTCCTTTTGCTCTTAAGCTTTCTTTCATGTTTGGAAATTGTTGCGTAATTAAATATTTTTAAGAGCTTTGGGTAAAAGCAAAAGGGACGAAGTTGTTCCCGCCGAATATTTTAGAGTGCGTTTTTGAAGCTCCTAATAACTTTGAGTACAGCAGACGTTTATTAAAAACAAACAAAGCACTTCCCACTCATTCAAGAGCAACTAAATGAGTTTTAATCCCTCGAAGTCCTTTCCACACGTATATTAAGATACAGTTTTCCTTTCGGAAGCAGTAATTCCTGCAAAAGTAGGGAAAAATCTGCTTAGGATAATCAAATATTGAATGTGAACATATATGTAGAGTATTTTAGGAAGCAATCAAGTGCCTGAAGTATGAAATCGCAATTACTGTCTAGTAAAATAAAGATAAATTTTGCTAAAGGCCACTAATGCACTAATGGGTTACATATAGAATAATTTAAGTAATCCTTGTAAAGTATTTTTTGGTGTTTTATTAAATATTTAGAGCTAGTGTGAAGGACTATAATTATGAATATTGGACATGAATAATCTAATTAAAATTACTTCATTCTATTACATCGAAGAAGAAGCTAAATTTGGCACATGTTTGGCAATTAATCATTATAAAAAAATCTTGAATGCTTGGTTAAAAAACAATGAAAAAAAATAAATCTCCTTGATTTAGAAAACAAGATTCTATTAGATCAAATAGATGCTTCCATACAAGCAAAGCTTTTATTCCCCTCAAAATAGTTCAAACTCTCGTTCAATCATTTGCGTCTAATACAGAAAATCTCCTTACAATATGTTTTAATGACTATAGTAAGCCTTTTGTAGTTAATATTCTGCATGTGAATTGTTTTTAGGCAAAAATAAATATTTTTATTTTGAAACAAATATTATAAATGCCTGTGCATTAAGTTATAATTCTTATCTGACCAAAAGTTTTTATTTATAAATTATGATGTAAAGTATTTCAAGGAAATTTTAAGTTGTTTTGAAGCAAAATAAGTGCATTTTTATAAAGATGAGAAAAATATTTAATACCAATAAGCTTCATATTATAAATTATTACTACTTGCGTTGAATTTTGTTAAAGGTACAAATACTATTTACAGATTTTCTGTGTTTAAATGAATTTATGTTCCTATGTTCTAATTTCTATGTTTTTATGATTCCTTTTTATATAAAAAAATTCTAATTGCGTTGTAACGTAATATTTACAGCAATTTAAAATTACAATTATTCCAATTCATCATTTAGAATATGTAACAATTAATAATTTTTTAATAGTGCAGGCAAGTGGTGCCAGTATTTAATTAAATCTATGTAAGTAATTTTTTAGAAAAATTTACATCACTTTACGCGTAATTTCGAGTTTAATTATTCTGAAGGGGAAGAATCTATTATTCTCCTAATTAAAAATATTTTTTAAATTTGTAGAATTGTGTTTCATTATTGTTTCTTGTATTTATTTTGTAATGCTTTGCTTTGGACAGTCTACGTAACATTGGACTTCTATGCAAACACGTAAATATGATGTCAAATAAACATCAAAATATGAGCAGTGTACCGTATAATGATTTACTTATGCAAAACAAGGTCTAAAAGCAACCAAATGGATGGTTTGGATTTTAGATAAAAGCTGTTCTTCAAACCAAAAAACTGAAGGTGTTCACCCAAAATACGCAAAATCCATCCATCAAGAGGTTTGTTCAAAGGATGCAAAAATATCATGTTTTAAATTCAGGATCGAAAACCAAGTATGTGTCTCCACAAGAGAAGATATTCTACTCAAACGAAAAAGATGAAATGACACATTTTGTATCCTATTCTTCATATTTTATTCGATTCTGAATGTCGAAATGGATTTCCTCCCACGAGGACATATCTAGGAGTGGCTGTTTATTTTAGAATTTTAAATATACATTTTAATCCTTTTTCTGAGAAACATTTCTCCCTATTAAAAATAATATATAATGTATTGAAGGAAGTACTATAGCTATAAATTATTATAGAAACCACATATATATATAGTTTTAGATCAAAAAACTTAGCAGGAAATGCATTGTAGAATTTTTTTATTATGGTATGGATTATTCGTGGAATGATGAAATTGTTTTCTTTTCAGTCTCTGACAGAGGAATCTCTCAATTTAAAGCTGTATTCATTTAATGTGTTAAAAATAGGATTTGAATTTGGAATATTTTTTCAGTTATGAATGTACTCCAACATTGATATTATGTTCTGGTTTCCCCGTCCTGTAGAGAGCAGCAAATGTATTTCATCATACTACTCATTTTCATCGACCAGTTTTTTCAGGCATAAAATCTGTTTCACAATTTTTCTCCTATTTCGTAATGCTAAATGAGCTATCTCTTTGCATGCTAAGAGGGAAAATTAATTATTTAGGGAATATTTTGAAATTTTAAAAACGCTTTAATATAAACTGATGTAGGAATAACAACGTTGCAAAGTTTCATGAAAATTGAGACATTTTACAGACTGAAAGAGGTCTTCGCGTTTAGTTCAGGCTCGCGTACATTTTGTAAATACTTTCTTAAAGTAATATTAACAATTTTGTTGGTTAAACAGAAATAAAAGTTTATTTGAGCTTTTGTTCACTGATTAAAATGATATTGAATTCCAAAGACAATTTTGTTAACCAAACAAAAAAAGAAAAAATTCTAGGCTTAAAATGAGAGACGGAAAAGAATAAGACAGAAAGCAAAATAAATATTTAGTTCTCAACAAAAAGATTTAAAATTTCTATTACTAAGAGTATTTGTCTAAAAGTTTCAAGTATTATTGAGATCTCATAATTTCACTCAGTAAGAAATATAATGACCTTTCACGATGGGCAAAATTATCAACGATGACATTTACTGAGAACCAGACCATTTATTAACTTCTTGATCCAACGATTCTGCGAAAATGACTCATAAATGGTTTGGGGAGGAGTTTAACGAGCTGCAACTTAACCTTCCTAGTTGCAACTTCCTAGAAGATTCAAGCATTCTCTGTTAAATTCAGGCATGTAAACATATCTTTGGTTCTCCCTATCCTTCCTCACTTCCTAGAAACTCATCAGCAACCTGAACACTGAGAGGTCGAGCATTATCGACCATTAAGAGAGTCTTCGAAACGTTTGGCATAGAAGAGCAGAGTTTAGTCAGTGTTGGATAACACATTCAAAATGCCTCTGGACTTCTGAAAGAGGTATATAGCCCTTACCCATAATCCACCCGACACCATTAAGCGATCACTTTAAAGCAGGTGGCATTTTGTTTCCTTTTGAGGATATCACAGTTAGAGAAAAATATGTACTTAAATAAACCAAATCTTGATTTCTCCCTCAGCAGAACAGCAAACATGTTATCTGTCAATAGTTCAAACAAGATAGTCTGAAAAAAATAAAACCATGCAAAACAGCCATAGGTTAGGTAAAAAATTGTTTATATATATTTTGATATAATGATTCCTTCTCTGCTACAGTAAAAATTTAATGGGAGTTATAAAAGAAACTAGTATACGATGCCGCAATACTAAATAAAAACTCATTTTCTTATATGTAAAGGTAATTTTAATTACTTTAACCGAAAATTTAAATCATTACTCAATTGAATTATTTATCAAGCACAAAAAAGAACATCATAAGATCGAATGAATTCATTTCAAAAGCTATCTTTATGTTAACTTTAATACAAGAAAAGAGGAAGGTGTTGACCGCTAATACTGAACTGAGTTTTCGCATAATAAACAAAACATTGACATCTAATAGGTTTAACGAGGATTCTTAAAATTTAAAAAAGTAAGAAGTACTTTTTGCATTATTTTATTTCTATTTGAAACAAAAAAAAAAGTCAAATTACGTACAAAATTTCTAGTACAAAAAATATTTTGGGATACTTTCAACAACAAAAAAAAAAACTGAAACAAAATTAAATTTGTAAAAAAAAAAAAAAAAAAAAAAAAGCTTTTTTTATTTAGATTAAAAATTTTGCAAAATAATGGTAAAAATAATTCGTACTAAATGGTCAATTTTCCTTATGGGTAAAGAAGGATTATTTAAATTCTTCAAAAATATAATTTTTATAATTACGGAGAAAGAGGATTAAACTTCGTCTGAGTGGAATCATAGTCTAGACAGTTTTAACTATTTTATTTCACTTTTTATTTAAAGCGTTTTTCTGCCATACAAAATAGAATATTCAATTTCAATATATCTTATTTCGCTTCTAATAAACTATGCACTTCTCAAAATAAAATCAAATTTCTAAGTTTCTGCACTTAAATTTATTTCAAGAAAAATTTAAATCATTATTATTAGTGCAATATGTGTTTTCAGTAGCAGTAATATTTCATTTGGATGTTTTCAAGGAAATAATAATTAATGTTTACCCAAAGATTGAAAATGGTTATTTGTATTAGTTTAATTACTAGACGTATTATACTAATACAAATAACCATTAATTACTTGGATTATTTCAGTAATTAAATTTTCTTTTTAAATTTGAAAACTTTGAATGCGCAATTTATTAATATTTAATATTTTCTCTCAAATGTTTGCATTTTTTAAATTTTTTTTTTCAATTTAAAAAATAAATAATAACAGCACTTTAGCACAAAAAATATATTCTTGTATCTTGAATAAATTAAGAGTGGAAGTAATTTGTTGACGAAACTACCTTTTAAAGTTGATTATTATTTGATAAAGCACAAATAAAGGATACATTTTTTCATAAAAATTTCGGAAATTGCGACATATTTTTGCTGTAGTAACAAGAGAATATCATTAAATTTTAATAATATGTAAATGTAATAGATAATATATTCTGAGCCCAGTAATAAAGTTTTACGTTATTTTTTGTGTCATAAATATTTTAATATCTTTCTTACAATATTAAACTATTGATTTATTTCAAGAACTGCAACATGCTTAGATCCACTATTAGATTTCAGAACCATAAGATATTTTTTAAATTAAATTTCTTATTTTTTTTTTAATTTAAAGCAACGTTCCTTTACAAAATACTAGTTGTGTATTTTTTTTTTCTTTATCTTAAAAAAGGTGTTTCATATAAATATTTTATTGTGAAGATGTATAGTGACTTCCTTCAATAAAAAAAAATTACATTTATTGGATTTTATAAAAGCAATGGTTAAAAATTCTCCGCTTTCACAACAATTGAAATGAAACGAAACATATTTTTACATTTTACCTCATGTATATCTCAAATATACACAATAACCAAATATGTATTAAAATAGGTTTCTAGTAAATCTTCTATAGAGGAGGAAAAAAATCAAGAGATATTTTTCTTTAACACGAAACACCCCTCTTACAATATCTATAAATAAGATGGCAATAAAGCTTTGTACACTTCCTTCACGAAAAGAAGGATGGAAGAAATTTCCAGAAGTACAGCTATTCTAGCAACATCGAAACCGATCATTGTATTCTTGCTCTACAATAAGTTTGAGATATTACTTTCATACATCCTTGCAGTTCTTAATATCTACATCACCCGACAAGAACGAAAAGAGAAATTTCGGTTTTACGTTGACAAAAAACCTCTAATATACTCTAGAAGTGCAGCAAACTCAAGATCTGCATTTTTTACACTAAAAGGATTCCTGTATGACGCAAAGAATAGGTTTACGAAATCGAAAACATTTCAAATGAATTTCACTGGATATAACCATTTCTTTCAGAGAGAATTTTATTTTTCCTCAAGAAAACATGCCTCTCTATCTCAGCTTTGAATACAGTAAGAGTGTATAACAAAGAGCATCATCTTTCTTTTTTTAAAGTTTATTCTCCATTCTGCCACCTTGTATTGAATTTCCCTTTTTCCCCTTCTCCTTTTTTCCGTAAGAATACGATTAAAATTTAATACACATTGAAATTTATTAGTTAGAGAGAAAGTTCCCTGTAAACAAGAAGCAGAAAATTATTAAATTTTGAATACTATTCCCTCTATTGTGGATATCTTTTTTATTTGAAGCCTATGATAAGTGAACATCTGCATTCAAATAAGCCACGAACAAAGACCTAATAGAAAGCAAGGATTCTGTTTTTGATGTATGCAAGTAGCTGTAACTTTTCTTATGGGAATTTTCGTCGCGTAATTTAAAAAATATTAAATATCAAACACGCGATATATATATATATATATATATATATATATATATATATATATATATATATATATATATATATATATATATATATATATATATATATATATATATATATATATATATATATATATATATATATATATATATATATATATATATATATATATATATATATATATATATATATATATATATATATAAACTCGAAAATATTTGCCAAATTCATGTTCTAAGAATTAAAATAAAAGTATATCATTCGTTCATAGAATCACTATATATAGGATCCGAAGTTGTGTAAAACTTAATATTTCAGTTAGAAAAGAAAAAAAAATTCTTAAACCTGTAGTGATTCATTTTTATACATTTGATACAAAATTCAAGTTTTATTCTAGATATATAACATTTTCAAATGAAAATATGAAAGAATTACGTTTTCTGAAGTGGAAATATATATTTCACGCGCCACAAACAATTTTAAATACGTATTTAAAAATTTTCCCTATGAGCTTAAAGGAATAAAACAACATGAATTTTACTTTAAAAAGTCGTATCAACATTTTTTTAACTTTCTTGAAAAGGAAAAAAAACAATGTAATTATTTGGTAATGTCTATTGTAGTATCAACTAGATTATTGCAAATCCAGAAAAAAACTACTCAGATACTTGAATTCAAATCCTACCGCCCTTTTTAAATACATTTACAAAAAATTATGCATGTAATATTTTAATCCACGTTGAATAAATCCTAACCTCAAAGTGACAAATTCATAAAAGAAACGGTAAGTAAATCTTGAAGTAATCAGTGAAACATAAAAGAAATGAAAAGAATAAATCTGCGAAAAGCTTTTTGCACGAGAGTCCCCCCTTCCTTTCTCTCTGTGTATGTATTGTCCAAGAATCTAAAAGCAAGAAAACTACTGACCCGGACATGCTTTTATCAAGGGCAGAACGTCAAAGTGAAATTGAATTTCAGCATCTTGCTAAAAGCCCTAGCTTCCAAATTTGTGTTTCTTTCATTGTCGATTTTTTCCCTTTTCTCCAGTTCTTCCCCCTTTTTTTTGGAAAGATCAGAATCAATACTAATGGCGTTACTACAGAATGTTTGACCCAAAGAGTTTTGCAGAAACTTAAGCAGAGAAAGTAGGCACAGTTTCCCGTCTGGAAGAGCCACGGTAAATAGATGACAATTTAAAATTCCGAAAAACGTCCCGTTGTAGAAGATATCTCCAGAGATGCTGCTCTTATCTTGGAAGCATGGGGTTTTTTTAATTTAAAAAGAAACTCGATTAAATCTGTTTTAGAATGCTCAAGAGTCTTGTAATTTGGAACTGAAGTAAGCTTGGTTTCGGGTAGGATTAATTCGATAATACATGTTAAAATAGAATTAGAGTTCATTTGATCATTGTGTACTTTCTGAATTTATCTTAATTTATTTTTGTACTATAGTTTCAAATAAAAGATCTTGAGATAAAATTTGCAGTAAATTTGTTTGAAAGGATGGTTACAAAGTAATTTTATGGTTTCTAGCCATTTCATGGATACACACACACAGGATCATCATTTCTTTTATAAATGATGTATAACGGGAAGAAAATATCTTAGAACCAATGCAATATATTATTTCACTATTAACTAATAAATATGTTACGCCTTAGAAAATTTGCTTAGCTTCAGTATTAAAATCTTTATTTTTACTTCCTTAGAAGTCTTTTTAAACTAAAAAGTGCATAAAATAGAGATAATACATATTTAAAAAAATTGACAAACTATTTTCTGCTGAATTCACATAAAAAATGCACATTATTGCTCTTTTAGGTACTATAAATATTTTTTTAAAAAATATTATGTAGTCTTAACATTCAGCTCAATTATTTCTTAATGACAAGTGTTCCTATCACTAATAGTGCACGTTTTTAAATAATGCTAAATATTATTCTGATTACTGCATTGCTTCTCAAACTCTTTCAATTTTCAACATAATTTTCAACACGCCCCCTTCCATACAATAACAATGTATTGAATTCAATAACATACTTTGACGTAAAGCTACTATATGACATTAGTTATAAACCCCGCACAGAGTATTAAGATAAGTGTTGAATTTTGAATATAATTTTGTATATGACACAAGCCCATGGAGTTTATAGTAATTATTAAACTTGTTCTTAATTTAGTATTGATGAATTAATGATGAAATACATTGTGCAGTACTAAAACATTTATAAGGATATTATATCAGAAATCAAAGTCGCCCCCTTGCTAAGATTATTCATGCCCTCTAGGGGGCGTTCACCACAATTTGAGAAATGCTGGATTACTACATGTGTAATGACAGGAATGAAAGTATTATTCCAATAAATCTTTATTTTTAAAACTCTTACACAAACTTTTTTCTAACTTTGCGTTTAAAATTGAAAATACCTTATACATTTTTTTAGAAAATTCGTTTTTCTTATGATTTATAAAATAAAATATTATTTTACCTTGCATAACTACTAATTTAATTTCATGAATAAATAAACGCTAAATAAGACCCCAAATTTTCAAAACGATCTGGACCAAGATCTCAGCAATTTATTTCCATTTATCAAGCAAAAATTATTGTAAGTGTAGTCTACAAAAGTAGATTCAAATTACGGGAATTATACCGATTGTAGATTTACTCAGATATACCGAAACAACCATGCTTGTGATCCCTCCTTATTGTTGTTCTACTGTAATTGAAACAATATTTCTAGTACAGGGTAACGTAGCTCAAAAGCTTTTATCACTATCTTCTAAGCCCATATTTAGATTTTTTTTTTATTCTTTTTTTTTTTTTTTGCTGTGAAAGTAAAAATTTTTAATTGCATCATCTTCTATGAGGAGCCCTAGACAATGTCGATGATCGATATCCACGGCTGCATCCTCGTCATCATTTCTTACGCTCGAAGAAGTAGATGATTTCAAAATTTTCCGCGATACCATGCGCATGCTCGGATTGGTTGATTAAAAAGCTTTAAAAAGAATGGAAGGGGATGAGGCAGGGAGTAAAAGTCAATTTTTTTAAGAACACAAGAACAAGAGTAACGATATCTGTATTGGGTATTGGTTTAAAAGGATACTCTCAGAAGAGGGTAAAAAGAATAAGCGTGCATGTATCTGTTGTGTAAATTAAAATGTGACGGGCAAAGAGAAAAAGAACAATTCTGCCGATATTTATAAGACGTCTAAGAGTACATATTGATCCGTAAAATGAAAAATGAAAACCCTAGGCGATGCGAGAGCCAAGCCTGTGTTTTTTCCAATTAAGAAATTCAGAATTGCGTTCACAAGAACAAAAACGCTTAGCAGATGCTGTCATATAGATCGAGATTTTTTCATACGTCACAAGATTTTTGTATTTAAGACTAGAAATAAAGAATGCATTTCAACAAATTGACGTTTTATGAAAAGTTATAGCGAGATTGCTTTCGTTGGAAGAAGAATAAATTACTTTTATTTTTAATTGAAGTTATTTATGTAAAAGTATATTACCAAGTGTCATTACTCAACTATTCTCTCTACTACCCATATATTATTCTTTTTTTATTTTATTATGTATTAATTATCAACTAAATTACGACTTATGAGATGATTTCTTTCTTAATAAAGAAAACGCAGTTTTAAGTATTTTATATTGAGTTTTCGCCATTTTTAAAATTCAGAAGCGCAATAAGATGTAAAATATTTAATCTTTTAATGTAAAATTGGAAGCATCTTTTTCAACTCTTTTATTTATGTAAAAGTATATTACCAAGTGTCATTACTCAACTACTCTCTCTACTACCCATATATTATTCTTTTTTTTTAATTTTATTACTTATTAATTATCAACTAAATTTCGACTTATGAGATGATTTCTTTCTTGATAAAGAAAACGCAGTTTTAAGTATTTTATATTGAGTTTTCACCATTTTTAAAATTAAGAAGCGCAATAAGATGTAAAATATTTAATCTTTTAATGTAAAATAGGAAGCATCTTTCAACTCTATTATGAAAAACCAATTTGGTTCTAAAAGCAAGGAATTACTTAGTCTGGAGTATTTTATTTCAGTGTAGGATAACAAATTGCAATAAAAACCATTATTTTTTTAATTGTTTTATTATAAAGATTTAAATAGCGATATATATATTAAAACCTAAAAAAGAAACTACTTTATTTTTTTTTTAAATAAACAAATTTCGCTATGCTCCCAGATTTTATCACACACACACACAAATAAAAATAATAACTTTTCTGAATACAAATTTTTACTCATGGATAACATAAACCTGTTTAAAAATATTATTAAGTTATTAAGAGTAAAAAGTATTAATGCTACATTTCACTTTTGATTATTTTCAATAATTCTATATTTACACTCATAAAAAATTAATGCGTAATTTAAAACATAACTTTGTCAAACATTTATTTACATATTTACCATTTATTAATGAAGCGATTATATATTCTTCAATTTCATTCTAAACGAATATTGAAAATAAATGTTACTATTATGTTCATAATAAATTTATGAATTTACTTCCTACCTAGTTTTTTCATAAATATATTTTCGCCAATTTTCCTCTGCATGTATTCTGAGTTTTGCAACTTAAAATTTAATTGTTAAATTTGTTTTTAATGTAATTTCAATTGCGTGAAATTTATATATTTTAAGAATCGAAATTCATTTCGAAGACAGTTCAATTGCTTATAATTTGGAGCTGAAATTCCAAAATAATTTCGTCGCAAATATGTATTATGTCTGATTTTTATATATAATCCTATACAAGTTAAAATATCATTCTGAAAATATTTTTCAGAAATTAAGAACTTATTTTTAACTGTCGCAATTTTGATAATGTATTATAATTATTTCTATCCGATATATGGAGATTTTCTTAATAAATAGTTAAAATAAAAAAAAAGGTAAATGCGACAAAGTGCCGCTTAATCCCGATTATAACACTGAAAAATATAAAATAATATGCAATAAAAAAAAGATGTGATCAGATATATATTCACAACTTAAAAGAAAAACACTGGAATGGAAAGCCAATGAGATATATAATTACATACAAGTAGATATAGTTATATTAAGAACTATTAGAGACATAAAATATGTAAATTATGCTTTTAAATTCCCTATTGCTTCCGATTAAATCCAAATGGCTAGGGAAGGAATATTTCATGATACTGCACGCATCTCTTGACTGAATATTGAATGACTAAATTTGGATTATAGTACACTTTATTAGGATAATGCTGTAGTTCGCTATTGAAGATTAATTTGATAATGAAGCTTAAATATTCCAATCGTGGCCAGAAAACGATGTAATTTAATACTGTAAATATTGCTATATAGACAGTTCAGAACAATTACTTTTTGACTGTAATTCATCTTTAGATAACAAATTGAATAGTTCTCTCAAAGGTTCAATTATTTATTCAAAGTGAAAGCTACAGTTTGGCAATAAATTTAACTCGAAAATAAAATCCGAGCGTCAACGTTATGTTTTCAAACTTAATGTTCAAGAATGGTAATTTTCAAGGATAATCATTAGAAATGAGTAACTTTTAGACTAAATCCCCTTTGATTCCCTAAATTTAGAGAATAATTATCTCGTATATTTTAAATATAAAGGCATTTCTTTTGCATCTGTTTCTTGATATATAATAAATTTCTTCTACTTGTTTAGTTTTACTGAATTGTATTATCAAAATATTTAGTCTCCAGAAGTCATTATACATATCTTATGAGATATATTACGCTAAACTTCCAGTCTCTGTAATATATATTTCTTTTTATTTTTCTTATATCAATTAAAAACACTTAAGCAATAAGAAGGATTCCACGAATGTAGCTAAAATCTTTATTAATTTTTTTAGTTTTTAAGCCATTGACAGGATTTTTTACACCTAAAATAACATTCGTATCTACTATTATGTAATATATGTTTTAGTTATATAAATACATTTGTATTTGCAACAAAATTTACTTATTTACTAGCTTGAAAGAGTAAAAGGCAATTTAAATATTGAAGGAATTTTTAATAAAGCTATTTAAAACACATATTACAAAAACCCCGATGTATTTCATGTTACAGATGAATTTTTTTTTCACTCCAATAGTTATTTCAAAAATTTACTATATTTCATTCAATTTCATTAATCTATAATCCCATATGCCCTTACTCAATATATTCTGAGAAGTCTCCATCATTAAAACGTGTAATTTTTACATTGACGCAAAATGTCTAAAGTTGCAGGAAAATCTTTCGATTAGCTGAATAGTACGACGTTAATAATCACTCACACACTAATATTACAGGCGATATTAATCCTTAAAATACGTTCAAAAACTAATGAAAAGCACGTAAAGGCAATGTATTAAGGGCAGAGATTGCATTATGTTATCAAAATGTGTTGATTACATGTACGTTAATGCGAAGTATATTTTTTGCATCTGAAAATTTATAGTTGAAAACAAATATGGTTGTCAAAAGTAATATTTTTTGTTTTTCTGTACCTTATAAAAAAGTTCATTTATATAAAAAAATGAAATTGTGTATTACACAATTTTAAAGAAAATTGTATTATATATAAATGAAATTAAAATAACTTACATCATAACCTAACTCTAAATTAATATCTTTAACAGCAATAACATTACTTTACATATATAATAATAATGGTACAAAAAATTACACACGTCGTACACAAAAACAACTAAATACAATATTTAAACATATGGGGGGAATAAAAATATTATTCAGTAACATACTTTTAAAGTAAAAAAAAAATGTGCAGGAAGCTTTAAAAAAAACCAAGAACTCATTTGATAACATAATCTATTTAAGAGGCTGTACAAAGTTATATATTGAGCTCATCTTTGACATCGAGAACCTTTTTGAGAACTCAACTAAACATTCCAAATGAAATGCGGCTGAAGCGAGTACAAAGGACCTTGTGGGTAGGAATTCTACCGTCTCTAAAAATCGAAGAAGCCGCTGAATTGTCTCTTCTGGCGAAGATGGCGTCTCAAAGCTCCGAGATTAGTCCATCCGATGCTTTGTTTGTCACCTCTGGTTTAAAGGTACAGGAGTGTCACTTGGAGAACGAAATCACTCATTTTACTTTCAAATTTCCCCCACATCAGCATACTCGATTTTCCTTTTCTCCCCAGCTTAAGGTAGTTTCCCAAAATAGCTTCAAAAGTAACAAAAGTTGAAAAAGTTTAACTGTGCAACAAAATTGAATTGGTATTGCGGTCATTTTTTTTAAAAAAAGTTGGATTACCAGGATTGGATAATTCTACATTTTTGGATTTCGCGAATGACCACAAATAATCCAACTTGACTGGATTAACACTTCCCTTGATTACGATGATTATCCAGGGCCTCAAATCCATAAAAAAATTAAAGTTCGCTTAGTTTAGTCTTATTTTTGTTACAGGTGATTTAGTTTCATTGCATCCTGTATGACGACGGTGTTAATAATAAGTCAGTGTATCGATATAAATTGAGTTTATTGAAAAAGTTTAAAACTAGATTTTAGGAATTTTTTCTTAAACTGATGCATGCTTAAGCAAATATTAGGCAATTGACTTTTAGAATGAAGCCAATTGCAAAAACCCATGCAAAAACTGTATTTGGAACAAAATTTCAAATTCAATGGACCGTGGTTTAAAATAGAACAAACATAAAAATATGAGTACAAATAAAATACGCTAATCCAATCAAAATTCTAAATATTTATATACTTTTAAAGGTTTCGTATTTTTAAATTTATTAACTGTTAAATTATTCCCCTGATTCTGACAACTTAATGAAAATCCATTTATTTCTATACACGTTCTTCGTATTTTACAGCAAATGAGTTTTTAAATATAATTTTTAAAAGTTTTATATGTAAATGTTTTTGATTAATTCCCAAACGCAGATGAATAAAACACATGGGAAATATCATCATTCTTTTCACGTTGCAAACACAGAAAAATGTTATGTTAAAGAAAAAAACTCATTCATTTGGAAATTGTGTATTTTTGTGTTATCCCAAAAGCGCGTTGTAAAAAGTACATCACAATCATCATCAAGATTGCAGGAAAAATCAGTTTATGAATATGCAAAGAAAAATAGCATATTCAAAATATTATTAAAACTTTTTCATCAGATTTCTTTGAAAACAAGTGTAAAAATTGAAATATTGCTGATTTGTGTGCTATTTGAAGAACATAAAAGTTGTGAAGAAATTAGAATAAAATATTTTTGTGTATTCAGATGGAAATCCCCTTATCAATACAGTCATTAAGTGAATTCTAAACTTAATTTAAAATCCTTGAGATGGAATATTTCTCCGATTTTATTGGCTGTGAGATATGTGCAAATGGAATAGAAAACACTAAGGAAACGACAGCTTAAAAATAGTGTACAATTTACCTAGAAGAAAATATTAGAAAAGAATATTCGATAATTTATATTTTCGGTTTTAAAAAATTATGTAACATTTTTATCTCGATAATTCAGCTTTTTATCTTTGCAGTTTGCTGAAGAATATATGATTCCAAAATAATATTTGTCTAATTGTTCTATAATAATATGAATAGTGATGGAGAAATCAACAAAAACAGATGCGATCTTTCTAATATATGGGGTAAAACATGAATTATATATTCTGGATAGTTTTAAAGACCTTCATTAGGAAATATTTCTATTATCACTGCTAAAATTTTGTATCTTAGTGCTTTAAAAATGCAAATTTTAAAGGATTTTTTTTTAAGATTAAAACTAGAAAGAGAGATATTAAAAGATTCCAATAATTTTAAAATATTTGATTTTCACAAGATGGAATAAATGTATATTCAAAGAAAACGTAATTATTTAAAGTAAAGAATTCGATACATATGTGAATTTTCAACATAAAGTTTTCGACGAATAAGTAAGTATTCAAAAAAGTTACCTATTTAATGAATTAGAAATCAGAACACAAAAAAATATCGAAACACACATATTTATGAATAAATGTATATTACCTACATTATAAACAGATGGAAGATTAATACACAAAAAAAAATCTTCATGTTCTGCATTGTCTTTGGCTCAATGCAGTGACGTACAGATATGCATTAAAATATATGCTAAAAAAATCTCATTCTTTATAACTCAAAATTTTTCTTTTATAAGCCAAAAGAATAAATTTATTATTTATGTAATCCCGCAGATTCAGGAATAAGATTGTATTGCAGATATACGCATTTAACATTTGGCTCATGTATAAATGGTTTTTAATTTTAAACTACATCGTATTTTAATATTAAACTTTTACATATCTAGTCCCAAGTGCATTCAAAATTCCTTGAAATTTGTTTCTAATTC
Organism: Trichonephila inaurata madagascariensis; assembly: GCA_019973955.1. Taxonomy (NCBI): domain Eukaryota; kingdom Metazoa; phylum Arthropoda; class Arachnida; order Araneae; family Nephilidae; genus Trichonephila; species Trichonephila inaurata. The sequence continues at coordinate 645,751 of BMAV01007737.1, forward strand.
ATTTATCAGAATAACTTTTCCATGAAACTCTAAAAATTTTTATAAAATAAAGTATTAAACATTTTAATCAAAACAGAGAATAATAAGTTATGGTCCTTAACTAGAATTTGAAACAATTATATTGGCATCGTTCTTAAATGAATATTTCTTAAATACTGCAAACATCAGAGAAAAGATCGTCAAGAATGGCTGTTTATTTATTAAAATTATTTAAAGATTTATCAATATATTATGAATATAAAACAGTAAAACAATTCAGATAATACACATGTGTGTATTTAACTTTTTTTAATATTAATATTATCGAGAAGAATAAAAATAAGTTATACTTTTAGTGATGAACCCCCCCCCCCTCTACTACCTCCGGGAGATAATTTAAAAATAACACCTTTTGCAAGGAACTAACTAAAATATTCCGTATTAAACAATAATGTAAATTCCCTAAAACCAGCGTGAAATCAAAGGAATGAAGAAAATATATTTGCAAGCGAAAGCTTCAATTTTACTCACATATTAAATATTTAATTGTTACTCCACTTTTCATCAAAATTACAGTATTGTAATCTCATCATTCTCTTTCATAGAATTAGCGTAGCGTTCATCAACTCAGCTATTAAAAAGAATTAAATCTAAGAACAGGTTCATAATTACGTAATTCTAGTTACATTGCAATTATAAGTTTCCTAATTAGTCTTAGATAATTAACATCATACGATTACATTACTGTGCAAGTTTCATTCTGAAATATATTTCTCTATATAGCGTTACATAAATTAAGCATAATTAGAAACCTTAAAATAATTAATTCATTAATTATCTGAAATGCTTTGGCTATGCATTGTTATTCATACATTCAAAGCTAATTTTAAAAAATCAATTCACTATCCCTTACTAGAGGAAACTTAATTTCTTGTCAGATGAAATGTACAATGATTTAATGACTCCTTTTACTTTATTGCTTAACCCATTGAATCATTTAAATAGCTACCGTGACGGCGAATATAAATTCAAAGCTATCGTGACCGTTAACTCCTAATCAACGATAACATTAGCGGTGAAGGGGAATTCACGATCGCCGTAGCCTCAAGGGTATACCTTCGGTAGGAAGAAATTCCATACATTGTCAGAGAACACTAAATGTGATAAAGGCAGCAACAGCTGCCGTCTTTCCACAGTCACGAAAGTTAAAGAAATACTTTACCAGATGTATTCATTTTTGGAAAGGGTTAAGTATTGAATAACGATGCTATGATTCAACTTTATATTTGTTCTTTCTGTCGGTTAGAAAGCAAGGACACATAAAAAAACAACCTTATTCTTTGTTAGTACAATACAAAGATTTGGAGTAATGTATATTTCCATCGAATGAATGTTTTTTGAAAAATGTATTTAAAAATAGCAATTTATGAGCTCATTAAGGTATCCGACTACGTTCGGAACCGTGATTTTGCAAAAGTGTGTAAATGGATAATATTAATGATATTTAGTATCAATTAGATTATAATACATATATAAAATTGTTTTAAGGACATTATGACAAAAAAAAATAATTAAATACAATATTTTGGCAAAAAATTAACTTAGAATAACCTTTTTTCCAAATGTTCTCCTTTTGTGAAAAATGCTTCTATTATATTAATATTTTGCCTGTATTCAGCTCAGACCTCTGTACAGAGGCTCAACTAGAATTTTTGAAATGCATAACTCGGAAGTCGGTTTATCCTTGTTTTACGAAAACAGAAGGGAGAAATTTTAAGAAAATACGCCGATAATTATTTCAAATGGTTGTAACTCTGAAAATAATGTGAATTTTCCAAAATTTATAGTTGAGCCTCTGTACAGATGTCTGAGCTATATACAGGCAAAATATTAATACAATAGAAGCATTTCTTACAAAAGGAGAACATTTGGAAAAAAGGTTATTCTAAGTTAATTTTTTGCCAAAATATTGTATTTAAATAATATTTTTTTGTCATAATATCCTTAAATCAATTTTATTCATGTATTTTAATCTAAGTGACACTAAATATCATGAAAATTATCCATTTATGCGCTTTTTTAAAATCATGGTTCCGAACGTAGTCGGATACCTTAAATTTCAAGAAAAGTTAAAATTTAATGTCTAATTTAAAATGTAGATTAAATGTATACCTTTCAAAAAGCCAAGTAACGGGTTGCTTTTTCAATTAAATCGTAGAATAGAAGCTTAACTTTTTGATCTCAAATAATCCATCATTTCTCAGCCACAAATTCGTAAAATATTTATTAAGGAAGGATCTTACTTATAAAGTATGAACTTCAACACAAAAAAGTGACATAAAACAGTAAACTTATAAGCTCAGAGTAAGCACACGTAAATTCAACACAAATTTACTTTCTAGGTACTTATTAAACTCAGTTGATTTTAAAATAAAGTAAATCAGTAATCTATTCAACACAAATTAGCACGTTTATTAAATTTGCAGAAAAGAAATTCTTACTTTATATATTAGCTGCATTTTCGTCCCATCTTCCGAAGATCATTTTTAATATTCAAACTTTATCGTTAACACATTCAAATTAATCGAGTTAAAGAATGTTGAAAAATAAAAAAAAATACTTAGCATTTAAAAATTTAAACACAAAGGCAAAGGAATTAAGTTCTAATATTAACTCAAAAATTTAATGAACATTCCAATATGTTTTGTTATTTCAAAAATAACTTTACCTCGAATGAGTTAGACGCATGAAAATATACATACAAAAAGGAAAACTCTTTTGAATTTTTTACTGTCATACAGTGATTAGATATTTATTCATTACCCATTATTTTAATACTGAAATATTCATTAGAAAATATTCAAAGTATAGTATAATAATTATTTTATACGAAAAAGAGAGTTAATTATGTTAATGAAATGTGTTAATTATGTTATATGAAAAAGTATAGTGTCTATTTTTTTATACGAAAAAGTATAGTCTAATAATTATTTCCGATTAGCTTAAATGCCTAAAACCTCAAGACACGCACTTTCTGAGGTGTTAACGAATAGGAATTATTTAATTCCTTTTCCCCATGTCTCCTGGTTTGTTTGCATAGATACAATCTGTCGAGCGCGGTATATGAAAGATTCCCCACACACTATACCAGGATCCGAAGGTTGGCGTAATCAGGGTTTCAGACAATGAAGCAACCCTCCGGATGCAGAGCATTACCGGTGAACTTCCGCGCTTTTACAATCCCGGATTCAAACGTAGAGCCCTATTGTAAACAATACCGAATGTATAAAAGAAGAGATTCTAAATTTTTTTCTGAAATTTAGTTTCATTTTTCGTAATGTGTTTTTCGCCACATGTGTCGAACGCGCGAAAAAATGAGGCAAAATTTTAGCGGAAAAAGAAATTTTCCAATTAATTTTGATTAAATGATAATCACATGCGTTTATTTCGATTTCCATAACAGAAAAGTATCAGTATTTAAAGACTGTGCTTTTATTACTTGCAGTATTTTGGTAAAAACCATACTTCCTTATCTATATTCTGATTGCTTAGAAGGACTTAAACGTATAACATTAATATAAATATGGTACTTTCCTGGGGAAACTCTCAAAACTATTTTAATGGAGTAGATAACAGACATATTACTTATAAGAAACTGCAATCTTATTTAAATTGTTATTCACAAAAAATCAATGATATCAATGAGTTATGAGAACTTTAGAATTAAAAGGGGGGGGGAAGGCATGAGTTAATAAACAATTTATCGTGATGCTTAAAAAAGGCACTAAACTTAAGTTCTAAAACCTTACTTTTTGTTTTCATTAAAGGCTGCTATAAGTATTATATATTTTATTGATATTTTCTCAAACTTAAAATTGTTTAATTTATTTTTGTAAAGTATTATAATACTTTAAAAAGTACACATAATTTCATTTTAATTTAACTGTACAATCAATTTTAATTTTTTATTAAGTCTTGAGATTTTTATGTTAGAATATTCAGAATTAATCACCCATTTAAAACAGCACTATATTTTACAAAATAGAAATATTGAATAGTTTTGATAAAAAGATTCTTATATTTTTAAGAGGAAGGAAAATTATAAATCTTTTTGTTAATATTTTCTGCAGATCAGTATTTTGATTTGATTTTTCGAGAACAAATTTATAATACAAATATTAGTAGTTACAATAGCTTACCTCATTCGCAGTTTTTTCCCAACATATTTGGATCATAGACTTGCATTTATCAATTTTTAGTACCTTATTCATATTTGTATTATGAAACATTACGCATATTTCTCACCTTTGTTTTTATTTAAATATCTTTTATTGCATTCTCATTTCTATTAACTCAATGTAATGACATTTGTCTTTGCATTCTTTCGCGTAATCAAGTAATTTAAGTTTCATTTAATAAAAGCTTTTCTCGTGCTAATTTCTTTCACTTACAAAACTAATGTAGCTAAGTATGTGAGGGAATCTCACCGTGAGATTCGGAATTCTACCATCATTACCAGAAACCATTAGCTGTCCTTTACACGCATTTAATAATAGTCACCACTAAGTTATCACGGTCAGTTCGAATGCGTCAATTTGCTAGACTCATTTTCTCCTAGCTTTAGTTTTAGATGCACTTAATTTATGTTTTGCACATTGAATAATCAACAAAAGGGATTTATGTACATGTGTAATGTTTGAAACATGCATGAAAATATTAATGTGAATCATTCGGTAAAGAATTACTTTGTATTTTTATTCAATTCTGTCTGTTTTATAGATATAAAAATATTTTTTAAGTAAATTATTGATTTACATAATTTTGTAAGATACAGTGATTTTCTAAAAGCATTAGATTTTTTACAAAGTAAAGAGTAACACTTTACACACTTTGTTTCAAAAATGTGTTAGAGAAATTTTAGTAAAAATCTGTTCGGTTATTTATCAGAAAACTTAACTAACGTTTTTCATTGTCATTATTAGTAAAATCACATCATATTAATTAATTGTTTAGTAAGAAATTGATTTTATAATTAAAAAAATTATAAAATGTAATAATCGTTACAAATCCTCATAGAAAGAATCAGCTTTCATGAATGAAATTGAATGTAATGACATATCTCCAAAGTGAAAAATCCGTTAAAACTAGGGATTGCAATACCGTTATTTCGGGATACCAATACCGGTATTTTGAGCCATTTGTACAATTTTGTAATACCGGTATTCACAAGTTTAAATACCGGTTTTTCGGTATTTACTAGATATTTTTTTTTAATTGTCTCCTCTATATGTTCAAGGATTGCCAACTTAGCAAAATAATATACGTTTTTGTTTTTATGTTTCTCTAACGGGCTAAATTAATTAGACTGTGGATATAAAGTTGCATCGTCCAAACAAGAAGTGATAAAATATGTGAATCATCCAAGGAGGCGTGCAAAACTATCCTATTATAGCTCAGAGCGATACTGCACACGCGCAGGATTTGTAGTCTGATATTCGTATTTGTGAAAACAAGGTTGCAGTTGTGAAGAAAGTGCGTAATATTTCGAAATTTTTAAATTGGTGACTTCTTTATTCACATTGTGTTTGCATATCATACTTATAATGGTTTTAAAAATGAAAATGAAGAGGAAGTAAAAAGACTAACCAATTCAAATTTGATCAAGTTTATAAAAAAAAAAATTTTTAATTTTTTACCCACAAACCTATCTGCATTCAAAAGAATTCGGTACAGTTATTGAAAATGATGATGACATTAATGTCGATAGTGAAAAAGAATTGTCTCTTGAAAAAAAAATTAGAATGAGAGATAACTAAAAAATTTCCACAAACAAAATGCAATACAGAAATTAACTATATTCAAAAAAAACCATTCGAAGAGAAATCGATTTATTTGAAAAGACGTGGTAAATACTTGGAAAAAATATATCGCGTATTGCTAACAGTACCACCAACTAACGTAGATGCCGAAAGAGCGTTTTCGACAACAGGTAATTTTTGCACAAAATTACGTTCCAGGCTTTATGGCAGTACAATTGATGTATTATGTTTTCTAAGATCCCGTTTCAAATATTTATAATAGTACTAAAAATTGAATAGTGATGTTTACACTTTTTGTGATTTAAATAAATAAGATGTTCCCTTATTTTTTTGTGATTCTTTATATTTACTGTTATAATTTATAAGTTACAAATTATTTTTTGTGCTATTTACACTCTCTAATAAAACTGGCAAATAAAACAAAGAAATTCCTGTGTTATTCTAAAATTTCTAATACCGGTATTGAAACCGGTATCCCGGTATTAAGATCTAAAAAATACCGAATACCGGTATTGAACTTTTGGTCCGGTATTGCAATCCCTAGTAAAAACTCTTTGCTTACAGTTAACTATAAAATAGAATTTTCCGATTTTGTTTTATATGAATGCTGTGTTTGCTGTGAATGCACCTATGCAAGATTTATTGCGTATAATACGCCACTCCGCTTGAAATTAATTTTTTTTCAATATTTACTCAAAAAATTTATGCATTATATAAAAGATTTTGGGAGAAAATCCATGGGAGAAAATTTCTTCTGAAGAAGATTAATTAACGGGTAAAAATATTTGTTATAATTTTCATGATCCTTTTGTAACTGTGTAGTAAATACAATTGGCACTTAAAAATACTTAGTTTTTACACGAATATTTTTCTGATTTTTTTTTGAATTAGTTAACTATTAATAGCAATATAAAAAACTGATAAGTGCGTAGTAACTTATTATTAAAGACTAAAAAATATTTTTATAAATTATATAAGAATAGTATTTACGTATGTTTAACAATTAGTTTTATGTGATTTTTTTCAAATAATAAACGTTTAATTACGTTAAATGCTTTGAAATACTACCCAATTAATATTAATACTTATTTTGCCCGTGTGCAAAGATTTTCTTATATTCTCTACTAGAAATCCATTTATTCATTACGTATTATTAAGTATAATTTTCGAAGATTTTTTTCAGAGAAGAAAAGAGTTTATTCACCATGCTATTTACGTTTTTTCGGGTGCCGGAAAAGAATTTCAAATAATGATGTGTGCAATTAAGCTGAAACTGCTATTAACTGAAAAAAAAAACAAATTGCTGACTTAAGCATTAAAATAAAATGAAATAAAAGAAGCTGCATATTTTCTTGTAACAAGTTATAGCCTCCAGTAAAGCAAATGCGTGGATTTAGAAAAGCTTTAAGTGTTTACGGAAATAAGACGCAAGAAAGAAGTTCAGAATTTTTAATTATCTTAAAAGAAAGTTACTCTTCCAAAGAAGATTTCTTATAGAAGAACGACAGAAATAATTTATGAGTGAACATAAAATGTCGTACTTTAAACCAAATGCATCCAAAGCATTTGTTTGAAAAATAACATGATAAGTACTATGAATGCAATTTCAAAAGAATGTACGAAAGTTTTATTTCTTTAATGAAGTTCTTACCAACATTATTGTTCTTCTCACAATTATTCTATAATAAACTTAATCGGAAACTTACCTTTCTTTGTTCACATTCTTACCTTTCTTCAGACGCTTCATACTTGGCACGCACTAGTCTCTTCTGACATTTCTGACAAATGATAGCTGCATACAAACACCCCTACTTTCAAAAAGATTCTAATTCTAGTGTGAACGAACTTTCCGTTATGAAAAGAAGCGTCATCTTAGTGCGCTGATGACACTAGACTTATCTAACATGGGCTTAACGAGCTTCAGGATATAATGCACAGAATTAAAGCATTTTAATCTAGAAGTTGTGGCTTAGATAAGATGGAAGTATTTTAATACTTCTCTGTTTTAACTTCTGGAACGCAAACTACGAGGAAAATAAATCTGAAGAAGTGTTTTGGAAGCGGTAGTTAAAATTCTCTTATAAATGCTTTGAAACAACAACATCGATTTCATCTAAAATAGAATTTTATGTAAAACGCTAAATTTTATGTTTCAAAACACGGAACTATTTTATGAAAATATGTCTAGGATTAAAATGCTATTTTAACAATTAATACTGCATTTACATTTTGTAGTTATGTGTGTTTAAAATTGCTTCTGAAATATACGTAGATTTCTTACGCAATTAATAATAAATTATAAATTGCTATTTTTAAGTTATTTATGATAATGTGTTGAAAACAAAAATAACTACTAAAATTATCCTAAAGTTTATCTGAAATCTGTACTCTTGTATACCTGATCTAATACAAGTTTTAGTCTCATAAGAATGTATATTTTATCTTTGAAGCCGAACTAACAGATTAATTTTTATCACATGAAATAACTGATTTTACATATACATTGTTAAGAAACACCCTCTATGATTAATAATTATATTTCGAGTATAATAAACTCTTCAAAATACTGAATCAATTAGCGAATACTTCTATAAATTATATTATCTGAACCTGAAATAAATATTAAACATAAAAAAATAATCTTTTGTAATATGCTACACAAAATTGTTTTAATAGATTACGTATTACACAAATTTATAAAAATCTATTACTTTTCAATTACATTTTACAGTTAATATATTAATAATTAATGCACATTAATACAAATGAGAATTTAAATGAAGCATATTTAAATACATTTGAGATTACGGAATGAGAAAAACATTAACGAATTCGTATTATAATCATATTTTTTAGCGCAACTCCTCATAACAAATACAAATATGTCACATTTAACACTTTCAAGAATATCTTAATACTTTTAACGTAACAATGTATAAATAATCGCGAAAATTAAGTAACATACACATACAAAGTTACTTTTATTGATAATTTTACCATATTAAATAGCACAATAAATTCATAATAATCAGGAAATATTGGTAAAAATATTTTTATATTAAAAAAATCTAATCTATAAATAAATATAAAGTCACATTATTTTATGTACTCACCTGAAATCGTTGAGGAAAGTCTCTGAGACTTGCTGCAGGTTTTACGACCTGAAACCGTAAAGTATATTTTGTTAACGACTTGTAGTTTGCTTCAGAAATAAACAAAGCTTACGTTTCAAACATATAAAATCTAGATATTAATATCAAGCCATTTTCTATCCCATATCATAGCTATGAATTTTATAAATGTAGGGCGATAGACTCATTTCCGTTGATAGATGATTATTGGATTTTTCATATGTGCTTTTTTTTTATTTGCGGAATTTCAGCGCATCTGCTTTGAAATAGCCAGCCATAAGTCCTAATATGAATAAAACTACTTGGTACTTTATTGACTAGCAAGAAAAAAAATTGAAAATAGTTGATTTAATCCCTTATTTAATTTTTTAGCAAGTGATAAGTGTATGTAATATAAATTCTTCAGCATATCTTTTCTGTTCTAAAGAAAACTAGTTTAAAATACAAAATATAGTCATTATAAGTATTTCTCACATTATTTCTTATTATTTCATCTTCCATCCCACTTGCACATTGCACAATTAGAAAACTGCTATAGAAATATTACAAACTTTTAGTATTTGATTCGTTTATGAGATTAAATGTAATAATATTAATGTGTTGAATTTTAGCGAATGCATATGAAGAATGTACCCAGTGAAACTTATAAAGGATAAATTTATTTTAAAACATACTTCTAAACTTAAACTAATTAATTTTAAAATCTAAACAGAAAATATTTTTGATATGTTGTCTATTGCACTTCTAAGAAATGATATTATTTTTTTTTTATTATTTATTAAACTTGAGAAAAATTAGATTGCTTAGAAAATTTAAAATTGCTCTTTTAGTTTGAAAGAAATTAATCTCACTTTGGGAGTTTTAAAAAAATATTTTTAATGTATTTCGTAAGTAACCAGAAATTGCAAAGTTCATGAATTTTTATAACTATCTCCATATCAACATCTATAATTATAGACTGACATGCCAATTAAATTTTTTTTCAATTGATTTTTTTAAAAGGTTTGAAATTAGAATGGTTATTACGAGTAAATCTTTCAAAATGTTGGTCATATTTGTAAAGGACATTCTAAATTGATATTAAAAGTATTCAGCCAGTAGGTTCAACCTAAGCGTATGCAAGATTGTACGTATTAAAATATATAGCAAAAATTCCAGTGTGTCTCCATTTATAAAGTTTTCCATCACACTTTATTTTGCAGTCTAACAAAAAAATGAATTTAACAAGAACAAATAAATTACTTTTCAGAGTTGTTTTCATTACATTTGCATAACCAACGCTCACAATTTTATTTTAGCACCTTTCCCCGTATTCGTAAAAAACATTAAACGAAATCTCCTCATATCTCTTTAAACATAGCAAAAATTCATTTGCAAACACCATTTGTTCCAACGCTGCATTCAAACCCTTCCAGAAGCCTGAACATTATATTCCATATTTGCATTTCGCACTTATGCGTTTATTTGTAAAATAAGATACAGGTGGTGCAATTATTTAAATAGGACTCTGCAAAGACATAACCCCTAAACACGTCTTTACATAACCCAACAAACTGTGTATGATAAAAATATTTAGAAAACTGAGGACCATGTCAATCCTACAAAAATGCATTCTTACTCGGAACAAAATATTCCCGAGCCTCCGAGTTAGAATCACGCATTAAGAATTCCATGAATTTTAATAAAGCAGAAAAATGGAGATCTGGTCCACGATCTGGATAGGACTTGAACCGCGTAGTGAATCAATAAAAATATGCATTCGAATTTTTATTAGGGTTTGCTTTCAGTGAGATATTTTCTCTTGCTGCATAGAATCAAAATAAGGATCTATAATTATAATTTTTTTTCCTTTGTATGCAGTTAGTTTTTTGCATTTGAATGAAAATTTAATATGCACGTCATGAGCAATTTTTCAAAGGAAAAAAAATCCTTAAATGTAATGATTATTTTTGTGGTTTAAATTTTTCCTTTCTTTTTTTTAAAGAAAGGAATATGGTGGGTTATTTAAACAAATGTTTTGTTATCTTTTTCAATTAGTTTTTGAGAAAAAATAGTACATAAATAATAAATTGTGGAAAGAGAGATATATATACGATTACATAGATTCTGTCTTCTTGAACTTAGTTTTTGAGTTGTTTGGGTAGTTACGCTATAAATATTTAGTATAAAAGAGTTATTATATATACCAAAAGAGAGATTTAAAAAAGAAAGTCACAGGAAAAATTTGAACTATATTTGCAGATGATAAGCTTTTCTTTTTTTGTTGTTGTCGTGATCTCATAAATGCTTTTTTATTTCTAATTCGAAAGCAAACATTTAATTGAAATTACATGGATTATATTTTTGAATTATAATGTGAGCTTTTGAATTAGTTTTAAAAATAACAAGTGTTTAATTTAATCTCGAAATAGAATTTTTTCTCCCTCTTTTTTTCTTTTTTTTTTTTAAAGAACTGGTATAAATGTTTAAAAGTACATAGGTAGGCTATGTACGTATATATGTAGTGTAATATTTCAACTCAAGCATATTAACTTTATATATGTTTTAAGCTTTAATATGAAAATTATTTAGTATAATTGCGCTGCATAATTACTTTTCTTATTTTCATGTAACTCAAAATATATTTTTTGTAAATGTCTACGTATTATTACTATAATGAAGCTTATATTTAGTTGACAGCAGTGATTGTAAATTTTGAACTCAATAACAAATTTCCAAGTAAAAAAGAGGATTGGTATAAAATTAATTCCTGGGAATAACGAATTTTACATCAGTTTAATTATGAATTCTTAATGAAATCGGAAATATTTAATCTTTTTTAGAAAATCCATTATATAAATTTTTTTAATTATATTTTATAAATAATTCCGCTTAGCAGCATTTTATTTTGTGTATATTTCTTTTCTCTCTCGCGCTCTCTTTCTGGTGTTTTTAAAGAACAAATATTTAGTTATAAGACCATGATAATAATAATGTTAACCGGACAGCTCTGTTCACACAGCATTATTTAGTAAATATAAGACGCACTAATATCCCAGTAGTGATTCATAGTTACTTTCCAGTGGTTTTGATTATAATCTTCTTCATAACGTCCCCATGTTAAAATTTTCTGTACCAAAATTAATAGTCGGCTCTGACGTGATATGTTTCCTTATTCTATAAGTTAGGAAAATTTCAGATTTTATTCTTACAATAACATACTTTCTTTCACTTTTATTACTGTACACATCGAAGGTACTAAAAACACTCAGAGATTAGCATCTCAATATGTAAATTTTTTACGAGCTGAATTGTAACTACAGTTATTAAAAAGATATATTATGCTAATAGTAATAAATTTATATACTGTATCATTTTCATCATTTTCAGTCATTTCTTTGAAAAATTTATGCTTATGTAATATAAGCTCCTTCAATAGTTTTTTTCTAAAACTGCGAAAAACTTAAATTTATTCACTGGGTGCAGGTCAAAATTCGTAAATATTTTCACCATTTTGTACCTCAATGGATATCTTTCCCCTCACATTTACCGAATTTCACATGCATTTGCTCATTTCATTTTCTATGGCGGAAAGTATCCGTATGCAATTCAAAACACCCATCAACGCTCAACTGCAAAGGTGGTAACGCACACAGCGTCCAACAGCAGGGCATCTCTTCAACATTTGACCTTCCTCTCCTTACCCCCAAAGGGGCCTTCATAATACATGCAACTCATTCCCCTCCATCCTAAAGCGGACCAGTGATTCACCGCGCTTCTTGTATATAATACCATAATCCCAGTGAAGTTCTAAGCGCGCTTTCGCTGCCTATGCTTTTCCCCTCTCTTACCCGCACACAGTTCATAAATTTGGTAGCCTGTCAGGAGCTGTAGTGCGGAAAAAACCGTGACCATTATGTTCATTGCCAGTTTAGCGCTAATCACGATGGATTAGATACAGAACCATCTCCGATTTCTGATTTTTTTTTTCCCTACCGTGTCTGCTAGCGTGTCTTTACTAATTCGAGGAAAAGTGACTCTGCGATCTTTTCCGAATCGGATCACTAATCGCCACTCTAGTTTTCGTTCTCATATAAGCCTTTTTGTTAAATAAGCATTCAATTAGTGATTCTTATCGTTTGAGCTTGTCTTTGAGTGAAAGACAAATTACTTATCTTATAATCTGAAGGATTTTGCTTATAGGGTTTGGATAAGGTTAGTAATAAAATAAGATAAAGCGTAAAGTTTTGATTGCAGCTTAAGCAAAGTTTATGTTGTTTTAAAGTAACAAATGGTTTTTTAAAGAAAAACAAGGTGTTAATTTCAACGAATAAAAGCCTTTTTCTGTTTGTCTTTCTGGCCATTTCCTTTTTGATTTTGATTTTGTACGATAAGGCTGACAGTGATTTTTTGTTTCAATGATACGCTTATCGCGTTAACGAATAAAGATTTCAAACTTCAATAATTTTTTTGGAACTAATTTTTTAATTGAAAAATTTAAAAACATTACTCATTATTTTCATAAGCAATTTGTATTTACTACTTTTTGTTACTTTTAACATTTCTTTGCAATATAAATCTTTTTTTTTTTTCATTTTTAAATTAATTTTAAATGTGAATGTATTCTTGATATAAATACTATACAATGTGCTACTATGAGTAATTATAGGTACCACAAATTATAGGGTACCACAAATTTACCGCATTTTTTGCTTTCAGGTAGGGTTCTCAAAAGCGGTTGAGCCGTATTTTAAAGAATGCGGCTCGACCACTTTTTGGGAATCTTGCTTGAAGGCAGAAAAAGCATCTCTGGAATGGCGGAATTTTACGTGCAGACCGCTTGGAGGGTTAAAAATAACATAGCATATTAATTGTTATTAAAGTTTTATTTGCTTGAAGAAATATTAACTAACTGGAAGCTTCTCCTAAAATGTGCGCTATTACTATGCAAATAATTTAAATTTAAAACAACATTTTATTGGTTTTGCTAAAAATAGGTAGAAACCTACTTCATCTAGAATTACCTATTTAGAGAGGTGCGTAAAGTTCTCAATCCACATAATAAAATATTTCTTAAGATAACAATTTTAGCATGCGTTGTATTAGTTTTAATTATTCTATATATATTTTATGTTATTTATTGCTTTAACAAATAGTTAAAAGTTTTAGTACTTGAAATTAAAATTTAATTTAGTTTAATTAACATTACTTTACTACTGTACTTCGGACCATTGGCAACGAATCTCATAATTTTAATCTGCTGTCAAGCGATGAAAAAGACATCTAACTTGACATTTCACTATCCTAACTCTTCTACGTCATAACATTAGAGACTCTGAGACCCCATTCAATTTTTTAAAACATGTTTAATTAACATATACAGTGACTATGTCTTTTGAAAGGCCGCATCTTGAATCCGAAGGCATTCGTATGCTGAGGTTTTTTCTACTCAAGGTTTGATCCAGGACGGGAATGTAATGGTAAGCATACTTTAATATAAGATATGAATATTAATAGTATTATTAATATACAACAGTTGTCTTTAAATGGAAGTTAAATGATATTATTAAATGCTTTAAAGTGAGCTACTATTATAATTAATAATTGTCGTATTGATAAACAATCCTCCCTCCATTCTGTTCATACAGAAAATTAGATAATTCAAATTGTATGAGAATTCTTAGACAATTGTATTTTTAACATCATTTACTTAACTATTCCTCACTTCTTTATTTTTGTATAAGATATGCGTAAGTTACAAGCCAAATACTGAGATAAAAGCTCACAGCTCTAAAATATAAATCAATTTACTGTACATTTAAAATACAAATTAATTTAATGTTCATTTAAAATATAAATTATTTTAAATGAAGTGTGAAATTTGTATATCTTTTACATGGTGTCTAGCTTAATCAAAAATTTCTTGATGTCTTTTAAAGAAATGTTGCAAATGCTACTGCTCCCGTCTAAGTGAACGAATTAAATTTGATGGAATTAAAACATTATGTTCCTATAACTTGATTTCATGCAATAAAAATATATGTCTGTTTCGCGTTACTCTAATTGCAGTTGTATGGATTTTATGTAAATTATGTTCTCTAAATCATAAATTGTTTCCCGTTGTGTGTGTTTGTGCTCCATGTAATATCTCATTCAATCGACTTAAATTTATATTCGAACACTCATCAAACTACGTTCATTATAATTACTGCATATAATTTTAACTCTTTCTACCTAAAAAAACTCATCTTGTTCTATATCCCTGTGAATTATTCAAACTTATACTTAATTATTCTTCTGTTCAAGTATATACATAAGGAATTTACATAAAATTCGCGAATCTTACTACTCTTATGCATCTCCAAATATTAAGATTGAGAGAATGGATTGAAATCAATCATTTCTTCAATGAATCAATTTATATTGAAATTTTTATCTCCATTGCTCAATTTTCAGGATTCAATTATTTTACTGCTGATATCATGTAATAAATTTAGCAAACTTATTTAATGACAGTGTAAAATGCTGTTTGCATTTTTCTCTCGTACTTTTATTGCCACGCATGTGGTCCTTTCTAACACGTTAAAACTCAACAGTTTTCTTGCCAAAAATGTATTTATGGATTGAAAATGTCAGTATGTAATTAGATTTATTTTTGAATTCTTTTTAAAATTATGAATTTATTTTCTCATTTTCTATTTATTTGATTTTTCATATTGTTTTCGTTGCATGGCGCATTCGGTAACTCAAGGCTCAAGGCAGCGTAGCGGCGTTCCTGCGCCTTCGAGATCTAAAATTAATTCAATGAAAAATATATTACAACAACAGTTAGAAGTCAATAATTGTAATTTAAAAAGTTTAGTTTTGGTAGTTATATCGACTGGTTTTATTTTCATTACTCCTACATCTTGTACATTAATAGTCAAATAATTTTTGACCTAAGGCTCTCTGCCATTTACTTCTATGAAAATAACAACATAAATATATTTATTTGCATATAACGATTAATTTAATCATAAATATTTAACAAATTAGTAACAATTGAAATAATTCTCATTTATTAAAAAATTTGAAGTAATGACAAGAATTTTTTTATATAAAATAAAAACAATTATCTTTAATTAAAACATTTTATGTCTATATACTTTAAAGAATACATTAATAGTTATCAAAAGCTGGTAGAATATTTCTATTTTTAAATATATGTTGGCTTATTTATATTTAAGTAATGCATAATTTTATCATATTTGATATAAATGTAAGGAATTTTAAAATAATTGTAAAATACCTTCAAATATCATAAACCAATTTTTAAATAATTTTATCACGTTAATCATAGAACCAGATATTTTTAATCAAAATATAATTGACTTTTGAAGGCAGTCTAGGCATACGTGCGTAATAAATACAACCATCAATCGTTTAGAGAAATTTAAATCACAATTTATTTAAAATAAAAATATCACACACACATTTTATATGGTTATACTTTTAAAACGATATTTTAAATTCATGAATAACATATTTATTAGGTATTTAATTTAAATAAATTTAAATTGGTATTAAAAACTAAATGAAAAAACAATTATTTCACTTAACATTGTAAACATAACAATATGAACAAATCGATTGAAATATAAATAAACAAGAGACAAAAATGTAAACAAACTTTTTTATACATCGACTTCTTAAAAATTTATTCATAAATTATACAATTACAAACAATATGAGATTTTTATACAGCATAAAACTTTTTTAATTTAAACTTTTCAAAACTTTTTAATAAAAGAGAATTTATTAACGCGCTTCAAGATCGCTCAATTGATTTCGGCAAAGCTGTCACTACGCTTATGTAACTAAAGAAACATATTTCAAAAATGCGCTTTACTTCGCAAACTTTTTGCCATGACATTGAAAATTTACTAAAATATTATCTCCACTGATCGCGCTATTCACGCTGTCCAATCCGTTGGAAACATTCCTAAAAGATCGGAGCGGACTTCCTAAATTCCATTTTCCCCCCGTGGCATTCCTACATGTCTGGAGAGAAAGACTAAAGGAACGTTGCGAAAACTTTTTTCGCGCATTTCCCCCCTCCCTTCGCTTTCATCCGGCGACCGAAAACAAAGTCTCTACATCGGGAAATTCGACATTCAAAAGCAGAACTCTAGAGAGCGCTGTCCTTGGGGGCTTCATCTGAGGGTCGCCAGTTTTTCACCTTGCGCAAAAAAATGAAACTTTACCCTTTACCAAATCTAACCAAACTCTGTACATGGCAGCCATGAATATGCCACTGGAAAGCTACCGATACCGGCGCAACGCGCTTTTCCTCCAGAACAGAGATTGAGAGCATGCAGGCAAAGTAGGCTTACCTCTTTCGATTTCTCAGTTTAAGTCTCCTCGATGCGGGTCTGTACTCTAGCTAGGTCCAAATGGGAACTGGTCGTTGAGAAAAGCTGCTCTGCTGTGGCGTCTTGTGCTTTCATACGGGTGTCGGAAGATCGTCCAATCAACGACGTTCGAGAGGGGCAGTGGTGTGGGCAGTAGACATCGATCGGACTGGGTTGTCCCGCCGATCGCTATACCCCCATCTCGAAAAGCAGCATCTCGGCCGAGTTTTGCTCCGTTTCAGAATATGCGTCAAGGTACTACTGCGCATTATGGCGCTAAAACATACGGGATGCTTTTGAAAAGGAGACTTTGGCTTTTATCGTAAAGCTAAAGCTTGTTTCATTCGGAGAGAAGTTAGGCTCGCGGTGTCTTTTTACGCTCCCGCCTGGAATTTTAACCATGATGCAAGAGTTTTACCTACACCTCCGCATCAGGTATGGTTTGTTTTGGTAAAGCTTTTAATTCGAGTTGTATAGGCTTTTTATTGGAATAATATTTCGCTCTTTTAGAGTTCAAGAAATACATTTTACTATTTAATTTGAAAAACCCGCTTTGAGGAGTCTGAAAATAAACATAGGAGCAAAATTTATTGAGACTTCGCGCGGATGTAATTCAGTATAGGTTTCGGTACGCGATACGGTCTTTCTCGGTAGCGGGTTTGGAGGAAACGCGTTCGGCGTGGTAGTCTTCCCGCTGAGTATTTGCTTCGGAGAGTGGTTATTTCCTCTCTTTCTCTCTTCCTTTTCTGAAGTATAAATGTATTTATTTCGAATGCTTTATGGGCTTTGTCGTTTTCAATAGTTTCTTTCTTTTATTGCGTAGAAAAGTTATATATATGTAAGTTTTCAAAAGTTTGCTCAACTTTTCAAAACTTTTGAAACTTTTCTTCAAACGATTTTCCTATAGTGAAAACTTCTAAGGGTTGTGCTAACATACTTTGGTTTGACTTTAAAGCATTTTTTTCTCCACAGAAAGTTCCAGAAATTAAAAAATTGCTCTCAAGATTTAAATTTTATATATACATAGAGATAATTGATCTGTGATAATTGAAATTTTTACATTCCTTTTTAATTTTTATTTTTGCATTTATACTTTTTAAAAATATCATTTGTATGTTAACAGGATGAGAAATATAATAAGACTTTCAGAAAGTTAAAATTTTTAGATTCAAAAACTTTTAAGCCAATGAATTAATTACAAAGTATAAAAAAAAATCAAGCCTTGCTTTCTAGACTTTTTTTTTTTAAGTTTTGCAATTTTCTGAAATTTTATGAGAGCTTGGAAGCAAATCCATTGAAATTATTTAAATAATTTTTTATTGGATTATTCATGATTTATAGAATCAACATGTAGCGTCTTCTTCAACAATTCTACTACTTTTCAGACAATTTCTTGTAACATGAGGTACAATCGAACATCAGTAAAAACGCTTAATTGCAGAGTACTTCAAAAAATAATGAAATTTATTTAAGAATTGCTTTACATAAATAAGCTCTAACTTGTGTGCAAGAATATATAATTTAATACGATATATTAGATAATGAAATATTTAAAATTCTCAGAAGCTACATATCGTATTCCAAGTTTTTCTGACGAGATACTAACCAGAAGAAAAAGGCTGAAAAAAAACAGTCTTTGTGCTCTTTATTTAAAGTTTTAAACTTATTCAAAACTGTAAATCTGTGATTATCACTTTCGTAAAAAAAGTTTCTATAGTTTAAAAACTAAGCATACTTCTTAAAAACTGCTTTAGATATTTTATCCTTTTATATTTATTTTATTGTAAATTACAGAACTTTTATTTGAATTAATTATAAAAAAGCTTCTGTTATATTTTTACATTTCCATATTTTAAACACACTTTCACCAAAAAACACTACTCGCATCACAGTTCCCCTTTATCTTACTTTTACAACTTAGCACTTCACGTTTCTCCTTTCGTCTGCTACCGCAACCGTTCTTCTTCCCAATCCGCTCTTCACTCGAGGTTACGGCAATGCGTGAATGTTCAGCATCTTCATAATAACTAATCTGCTCTTCAGTTAAGTGCTATAAAAGGTTTTATGAACGTAAATACTGATTATAATTTGTATGTAAACATAAATAACAACCGATATAAAAATATAAAAACACTTTTTTTTTTATTTGTTTAATAATACTTGTGTTTTTATAATTTTTGTATTCATTAAAACTATGCTAAAGCCTAACGCTTTCCAAAATGATACTTACATTATTATTCAAGCGAACTGACTACAATTGGAATCATGATTTTAAATAAGCGATTAAATAAATTACTTTTTGAAACTTAGCGTAAGTTGAATTAGAATATACTTATAAAATTCTTTTAGGAATATCATTACAAGGAAAAACTATTTAAAAGTAATTTTTTTGACAAAAAATGAAAAAAAGAATGATATGTTTTTAAAATATTCGCCTTTTATGGAAAATGCTGCTATAATAATAATATTTTGCCAATATAGAGAAAGGACTTCTATATAGAGGCTGAACATGGATTTTTGAAAAATTCACATTATTTTCAGAATTACAATCATTTTAAGTAATAATGGATGTCCTTTTGTTAAAATTTCTTTACTTTGATGTAATAAAACATGAAAAAATTCATTTGTAAATAATATATCTCAAAAATTTCATTTCAACCCCTGTATAGAACCCCTAGTCAAAACGTTATCATTATGGAAGCATTTTCCATAAAAGGAGAATGTTTTGAAAACATAAAATGTTTTCTTCAATTATTACCAAAAACGACTGTAAAATAATTTTTTCTTGTAATAATATTCTTAAAAAAATTTATATGCATATTCTAATGTAACTGACACTAAATATCAAAAGAATTATCCGTTTATACACTTTTTCAAAGTTACGACTCCGAATATAGTCACAGTCACCTTAATAAAACTAAACGTAATTATTTGTGGAAGCTGATTTTTGATAATAAATTAAATATGAATAGACAATAATAGTTAAAAGGCTCATTTAAGCATATCGCTTCATTTTTCATAAGTAATGTTTTAAAAAAACCTTTACTGTTTTCTTAGAACTTTTAATATATATGATGATATGATTTTTAACATATATGTCAATAACAAATTATTTTCAGTAGATAATATTAATTTATCATTTATAAAATTATTAGAATAACAGAAGTTGTAGATAAGTAAAACAATCGAAATGAATGATCATTTCTTTTTGTTTTATGTCTTCGAAAACCATAACTTGTGTAGTTAAGTTTTGAAATTAAATGTTTCAAATTGGTTTTATACAGTAATTTAGTAATTTTTGGACTTTTATCTAACATGAATTAAATTTCTATCCAAAATTTTCATTTTTTAAAAATGAGAAATAATATTTTTTTATTCCAAAAATAATATTTTTTTTATTTATGAACCGAAATTATGTTTCTGGAAGATTAATTGAAAAGTAATAAGAGCTAAAGAGCCCCCAGAGAGAGAGAGAGAGAGCTAAAAACCTACATTTCAGGTATTGAGTTTATGAATAAGTAATGCACCTTTAATAAATAATGTAAATCAACTAGAGAATACGTTTATTTGAATAAATTATGAAACTTCAGAAATAACATTCTGCAATAGAATATTTTCTGATTAAAAAAAATTGTTCTTGAAATATTAGGAATCATATTAACATTTAAACTAGATACTTCCCAGATTACACACACGTAATTATATTTCTGACGTTCTTTATTCATTAGTTTTTGATTTGATAAAAATAGTAGGAAAACTTTACTAATTCTATTATCATTTCCTAAAACTTGGTTTTCCTGAGTTTCATTTTTATCATTCTTCACACAATATCAAAAATGATATATATAATTTAATTAATTTGAGAAAAAATTGCAAATTAAAACATTTTTTTAAAAAAAATTTGTTTTTTGTAAATTAAAAGGAAACATTCTGATTTACAGTTAATTCAAAACTGTTCTGAGTTTGTCTGTATTATACAAAACTCAGAATAACTAAAAGAAAAATAGTTTCTTGTATGTAGTATGCAATACAGTTTATGTCCAAAATTTGCTTCGGAAAATACCTTATCATTTCCATTACAAAATTTAAAAAACATTGCTAAATACTAACATTTATTGAAGAATAAGTTTTAATTTCATAAGAGCATCTATAAATTATAAATTAAATATTTACAAAATGAAAATTTGTTAAGTTCTCTAACTTAAATTTACATTTAAGTAATACTGAGTACTAAAATTCTGCCACATTATTTTATAATATAAAAAGAATCCGAGACATATACTTATAATTCAGCGTATGAAGCAAATATGGCTTAGGTGTTTTCTCCATAATCAACTTTCTTATGGAAAATATAATAAAAAGTACATAGATGAAAAAATTAATTAAACTATATTTTTCTTGTAGAACTATTTAATAAAATTCTTTTCCATAAAAAAATGCATATTTAATTTCTTTTTAAAAAGGCTGAAATATGAAAGAACTTTTCAAAAACTATATAAAAAAATTTCAAATACGTTGTGTAAGCTATTTCACATACTCATAAGAAAACTCAGAATCCATCAGTGAGCCATAATTCCAAAAATTTTGTTTGATGAGATTTATTTTATTACGATGGAATATTAATAGATTTAAATTGCCAGCATTTCTTAAATTGCATCCTTAATTTGCATTTTGCAAAAGCTTAAATTGCATCCTTACTTTTCTTCTGTGAGAATATAAAAATTCTAACACGTTAGAAAAAGCTCTATAAATAACAAACTGAAAAAAATAGCAACAAAATTGCTACATTGAGTGAGCTATAATTATTATTTCTTAATGATATAAAAAAAAAAGATTTCCTAAATGTATTTATAGAAGTATTTCGCTTTCTTTTGTTATAGATTTAACTACCTTCGAAGATAATTTTACGAAACATCTTGTGTTACAAGATCAACTCGTAGAGGTTACAAAAATAATTATTTTATGTTATCAATGAATTATTTCATTATATAAAATAATTTATCTTATTAGATTCTTTTTTTTTTATTTTGTGAAAAAATATATTGGTACTGAGAAACTAAAATTACGAATAATTTTCAACCCAAGTATAAACAAATATATCTTCCTTATATTTTCAAGGAAATAATAAACGCCTTTAAACACGTCAATAAAATAATATTACTATTTACTGTTACATAATACATGATCCAGTAAATTTCTATAATTTCGATTGAATTATTTATTTTAATTTTAGATAAGTTTCTTTATATATGTGATTTGGTGCATACACAGTTTTTTTTATTGAAATCATTATTCATCGAATGTTATACTTAGTATCCAAATAAATATATCATAAAATACAGAAAAGCCTTTATCAACACTGGAATACAAAGTAAAAGTTAGAGGAAAGAAAGTGGGAAAACTATTCTCCCGTTTCTCCCTTTTATATCCGTCGAGGAAGCCTGACGGAAGAGCCTATTCTCAACTTCCCCCACCATCCGTGGTTTCCTTGCCCTTTCAACTTCATTACTGAAATGCTTGCTCTTACCCTGCCTCTGATAACAGCTTGATAATGCGGTGACCGAAGTGTGAAATACGTCGTTCACGATAGCGTTATCTTTCCCTTGTCACATTCATCTTGGACGCCCAATTCCATTGAGAACCATCGGTATGTCCATGCGCCGAATATCAGCCGCTTAGATTTAAGCTTTACTGTGAGAATACTAAATTAGCTGATTACCAAACGCATATTTTGAGAATTAATCAACGTAATAAACAGTTTCGATGCTGCGAATAGACTTCGAAGAAATTTTCGTAGTCTTCCAACGAATCTTCGGTTACAAAATTTTTTATTTTAACGGTTCATGGTTTGCTGAATGAGTCTGGTCATTTATCCGTATTCTTTTTTTTTTCTGTTCCTTGTCTTTTATACCAAATTCGGTATTTTTTTATATAATGCCGATATTTTTTTCATTTTTGATGTAAAATGTACTTTTTGATTACATATTTTAATTAAAAAGGACAAAAACAAATTTAAGTACGTAATTGAGTTTGGTTTAAATTTAAATAAATAGTTATAATTGAATATTAATTATATATATAATAGGTTTTATATGTTTGTATGCATAACACGTTTTTCTCAATCTTAATATTATCACTATTTAATTTCTAATATTTTTAAATACTATTGAACCATCGAATGGAAATCTTAAAAAACTATTTTTAGTAATGTATCATGCATTTAAAATTTATGCGTTTAATTTTAAATTAATTTATTCATTGTATTAATTATTACTAATTTAAAACCAAGTATGGTTATTTTGTATTAGTTCCTTAGTTTTAATTTGAGTAAGATTCAAGAAAAATCACTCCCTTTAGCTTTTGACTATTATTCTTTCGTTAGTTCCAGTTAGGGCTTATTCATTTTTCCAAGTTAATATTCTCATTTGACAAACTACGTTCTTAAAGGGATCAAAATCTTTATTTATATACATGAGAGAATAATTTACTTATTTTCTAACATCGTTCATTATATACAATGAAAATATTATTAGCATATTTTTTCGTACAAAATAACAAGTTAAGCTAAGAAAATAGGCATAAAGCAATTAGTTCAAATATACTAGATGAAAAGTCGTATTAATTTAGTCATATTTTGCACCGAAATAGTTAGTATTATATATATTTCTATAAATCACTTATTTTTCTAAGTACTCAGAAATATTAAAATAAATAAACACTCTAAAAAATTAATATTTATATTCAAAATCAGGACAAATTAAGAATAAACTAAAGAAAGAATAATTATAGTTCTTTCAAATTAAATGCTGCTTGTTTTGTATATATAAAAAGCCTTATTTGCTTTCTTTCAAAATTAGAAATGCAAATACTTTTAGAAAACTGAGTGCTAAAACTTTTTGCAGTTTCCGGATGAAAAGAATGAATACTTTTTTTTCTTCTTTTGCTATATTTTATTCATTAACTGCTTTAATTGAAATATACACAAACAAAAACGAAGAATTAGCATTTTGAAAACAGTCCAAAACCAAATTTAATTGTTTTCAAAGACGTGTTGAATTTGTTAAAGATATTTCTTGTGATTCATCATTCATCAAATAAGAGTTAGGAAGATATTTATTCAGAATTAAAGCTTTTAAAAGGGAATAATTTTTAGTACATTTTAAAAGAACTTGTTGAAAATAAAAAGAGATATTGACATAAATTGAGTTGATTTATGTTGACATAGCTTGTGTCTATGTTTATACGGCTAAACTAATATTTTCTGGTAAAATTTTGCTAAAAAAATGTTGCATGAATCTTTTCCATGATAAATACGTGTACAATTTGTTCTTGTGCGTCTTGTACAATTTTACAAAATATGTATTCACTAGATTTGCTTTAATTTTAAAATTCCTATGTCTTAACTCAACATTGTATTTTTATGAGTTAAAAGTACCGTAATAATAAAAGAAAATTCATTCATTTTTTCTTTAATGTTTGAAAAATATTTTCAAAAAAAAAAAAAAGGTTAATGGGGGGGATGCACGTATATAGTGATCACACATTTTGCTACGTTATCAGAATAATTTTTTTGGTTTATATAAATTTTATATATTGTTTTAAAAGGGTTTGTGAATTATATTTGTTTGATAGTTAAATAGAATATTAAGATGCAATAATTATGCTTTAGCCTAATAGAGAGAAAATACATTTTATCACGCTATTATTTAATTTAGTAAATAGATTTAAAATTTTGTTGCAATGTTTTGCTCCTGTAGATTTAGATTATATATTCTTTATTTGTATATATAGCTTAAGATGTACAAAAGAAAATTCTAAAACCCTTCATAACTAATTCTTATCCATAAAAATACATTGTTTTAAAAACACTTCTTATATAACGCTGTTTAGTTTTTTTTTCTTGGAGTAAAACAAAAGCAACTCACTAAATGCAGGTATTTTACATGTGCAAGACTCTTAACCAGGAAGGTTATGTAATTACGCTGAATTTATGCAATGTTTTTATGATCACGGTAGCCTAGTGGTCAAGGTCATGGACTTGTGATTGGTATGTTGTAAATTCGAACCTAGTACCGCAGAAGAATCGCCATGCAGAGGGGGAAAATTCACGTTAAATATGTCCAGACTCAAACGACCTCCCGTCGGTGTGGTGTGGAAGTTAAGAGAGAGGGGTTTAAGCTCAGGTGTCGCTCACGTCATTTGACAATGGTTCAAAATTACAAGGTTCGCCGCCAATAACCCTCTTGCGGCATTATAGTACAATGTAAATATAATTCACTCACTAACTTTCATGTAAGGGTTTCTTTTCCTTTCGTGTACGCTAGTTGAGGAGAAATCGTTTTACAGATGTTGTTTATGTGAAAGCTTTGTATACTTGCTTTGAAAATGAATAAATGCTAAGCTGAAAAATTGTGTATTTTAATGGAATTAAAATAATAAATATCGCGTAGAAAATATGGAAATTAAAAATGGACTTTCATTCTTAATTTTTTTCAGTGCACTAAGTAAAATAAATTAAAATACTATAAGATTAAAAATAATAAAAAACTTAAAAGAAAGAGTAATTAACAAAATCTTTGATGTATTTCGTCTACGATAATATTACACATATGAAATGACGATAAGGGGAATGAGGCATATTAAGAATTTTAGAATAAATTACAACATATAATTTATTTTTTAAAACATTGAGCCAAAATTTTGTTTGATTGTTTTAAAAATATAACATTCCATAAAAAGTCATTCTTTACCATAAAAATTGTACCCAAAGGGAGATGGAAATGCGGCATACATGGGGTGAAAACTCTTGAAACATCAAAATGTGACTTTATTTCCACATTCCCCTCCCCTAGAACCACGCAAATACCTTTCAAAACAACCGTAGAAGCTTTTGAAAAAAGATTGAAATGGCGTCTACTTAAAAACTTTTTTTGAATGCATCTCATCAATTTTGATGTACTTTCGCTTCGCACTGCGTATCCAAAGGATTTCGTTCTTAAAAAGGAATGGGGGGAAAGTACGCAAATATGAAAAAAGCCAACTTTCATTACTCTCTTGTATGCGGAAAAATTGTATGTTGGCATCATAAGCCTGCTGGAAAGATGTGATGGAAAAAAGCTAATAATGCATTTAATTTGGATAAACTTGGAGATCCATAAAATAACTTAGTTCTAAGCAGGTTAGATTTTCTCTAGGCAGCTATGGCCATTATTGATAAATTTTATTTCACAGACCTCTTGTTAATACTTTTTTAGTTTTGTATATAGATAATGTTTTTTAAAACTGTTTCCTGCTTTTTGTAAGATGTTATCATTATTTTTTTTCCTTTTTGTAAAATATTATTTTATAACAATTATAGACTTCCATTCATATATATATAGTAATACGCGACTTGTATAAAAGCATTTTGTTATTAAAATTTTGGTTTGGTTGATTGTCGTGGCGCAATTGTAGAAGAAACATCTTGATAATTAGAAATCTATATTTATTTAGTTACGTACAAAACATAAAACAAGTAGCAAACACAAAGCAAAACATTATCACGCACTGTTTACATGACGGGCACAAAAACAGCCTTTGTTCACTCCAGAAATCTCATCTATTTAAAATCTTGGTCAATCGGAAGCTATTAAAATCGTGTGATTTCCTGTAAAGAGGCTTTCCTGATTGATCCGAATACGCGGGTGATGCAAGATTACATCATCCTGATTTAAAAACACTGAACTTTTAGCTTTTTAAGAGATAAAGTGGTAATTAGTTCCCGTTAGGTGAGTAAAAATAAAAATTATTAACACGCGAAGTCTTAAATAGCTTTAGATCGTTAGACGATTATGAATTAAAATCCCTGGAGTTACTTGTTTTTCACTGCTTTCTTCATTTTAATCTAAATAAGGAGTAGAAGTTACCATAAATAAATACGAAGAATAATCCATTTCTCAAAGATGATGCTTTTATATGGTGAATTCGTGAGATAAATTTATAAAGCATGAAAATTCACTTCTCAAGGTTAAATTTGTATGAGCGAGTCACAGTTGTATAAGTAATCTTACAAACTTTTTTAAATTTTTATTTTATACTTATCAGTTAATTACCTACAATAAAATAAATTGTACAAATTAGTTCATGTATTCTTTTGCTGATTTTTGATAGTAAAAAGATTGAGAAGTTAAGGACTGCTACTTTCACAGACCTCATGGTAGAATATTAGTATATTTTAGTATTAAGATAAAAGTTCAGTGTATATAAAATTGTTATTCAGAGTGAAATATTTACTTTACATAAATATAATCTTAAGACAGTACGGCATTTGAAAATATTAGAAACTATTATCAATTCT
Source organism: Trichonephila inaurata madagascariensis (assembly GCA_019973955.1). Classification (NCBI taxonomy): domain Eukaryota; kingdom Metazoa; phylum Arthropoda; class Arachnida; order Araneae; family Nephilidae; genus Trichonephila; species Trichonephila inaurata. The sequence goes on from BMAV01007737.1 coordinate 673,385, forward strand.
GTTACATCATCATTTCACAATTATTTATGAAAAAGAGTAGTACGGAAAAATTTAAGCTGTTAACATAAGAAGTTAAAAATTTAGAGTTGAAATTTGAATTCAATAAATTTGAATTGTTTTGTAAATATATAATTATTTTAATAAAATAACAAATGATAATTTATAACAAATAAATCATTTATAAATATCAACTAACGTTAAGAAACTAAGTATTTATTTAGTACTAATTTAATTTTGAAAGTTGAACTTATGTGTTAAAAATGTCAATGAAATTTTACACAAAGTGCAGTTGTACTGTACAAAATTTATCTGCAATTGCTGTTAAAAGTATTAAAGAATAATCGTACTCGAGAAGAGACCTAAAAGTTGGCTTTTTCTTTAAAGGTCTTTATTAGTTGAGTAAATGCTTTTACAGATATTTTTCCGGCTATTCTTAATTTTTTTTCACAGTATTTCAACTTTGTGGGCGATATATTTCCTGAACTGTCTTAGTAGAAAATAAATTGGCTGGTATTACGACATAGTTTTGATAACGTCTATAAATATGTTCAGTACAAACGCTTATAGTTTTATAAAAATAAAATATTTATTTGATAAGTTTCTTAGATGTATTTCGTATACACTGTTATTGCTTCGTAATAATACAAAAGAAGATAGTATTTAGATAAAGTGTATCGATGCGTTTTGTACTCATGGTTAATGCTTTTTAAAATGATAAATAACTTTTTTCTGTGGCCACTACTTTCGTCTCGTACAAATAAGCTAAATAATGAAAATATATATAAAAGTTATAAACGCATAGTTAAATATAAATTTATTTTACTTTATTAGGAACACTTCTTTTAGAAATTGTATGTAACAATTCAAACATTCTGTGTAAAAGGGGAAGGAAATATATATATATATATTTAAACCAGCGTTTCTCAAACTGTGGGGCACTTTCCCTTTGAGGGGCGTGATAACTCTACAAGGGGGGCGCGAGCATATTGAAAAGGTGAAAACTAAAGATTATTCAAAGCATCATTAATTTACTGAAAGTATGCAAACAAAATACTTTCTGACGTAATAAAATATAAAATACACATTTACACTGATATAATACACTTATAAAAGTATCTGTTCTGTATAATGTATTTTATTATTAATTTAACATTATTAAGTTAAGAACAAATTTGATAATTACCAGTTACCCCATGAACTTGTATTAACACTTATCTTGATGATTTGTACGGTTTATATAATTAATTCCTTAATTGCCAATTAAAAGTTACGCGGTTCGGTTCCCAATGCCACGATTTTCCCCGTAGACGTGCGTATTTTGATGTTTGGGGGGGGGGGGGAAAAAAAGAATAAATAAGCAAAATCCTCTGAAATAAGTAAATCCTTAGCAAAGATTGTTAAGGTCCTTTTATTGTATTCCAAAGACTTAGGAATAATTTTATGGATAGCAGTGCACAGAAAAGATCGTACTTTGGAAAGACGTATATATGCGTCCAGAAGATTAATGCTTTGGCTGAGAGAGACGTTTATATACGTCGGTGGCACGTAAGAGGTTAAAGTCGTACTGTAGCTTTAGTGTAAAAGTATAGTATTATTGAATTCAATACAATGTTATTGTATGGAGGAGGGCGTGATGAAAATGATGACTGAATATTGGGTCGCGAGTATTTAAAGTTTAAAAGAAGCACTGATTTAAACTACAATTTAAGTCAATGAAGTTCACTCTTTAATTATTTTTTAATTCAATAAATGCGGGATCATCGTTACTTTGAAAAATTAGAGTTATAGTGTTATACCTTACACAAATATAGAAATTATAAACCCAAGGAAAGTAAATTAAATATGAGCTAAAAATAGTATTATCAATCCTAGTGTGTTTGCCACGGTAAAGCTCTTTCAGTAAAAAAAAAAAAGTACGAATATTCTAAGCGCTTCGAAGAATAATTGCGTATGGAATTCTGGAACGGAGTCATCAGAGGTAGTAAACTGCATATATGGTAATGTGGTTCAAAATCACATTATCAGTTCTAAGCGGAAATATGGCTCGAGGAAAGGCTTGGAATTCTTTGTGTATACAGTTGGATCCTACAACATCTCTAAAATAGTGTATCTCAACTCAAAATTGATTGAAACTTAAGATTTAAACAGTTTAAAATGCCTAGAATTTCAAAACACTTCATAACAATTGACATTTTTATCTTGGTAAAGCTACCGTTCGAAAGTTAGCTATAACTCATCTGACAGTATACATCCGCTTCCTTGATGTATATATATATATTAAAATTCTTGTTTTAATTCGAGTTCTAAAAATATAGGAAAGTCAGTGCTTTTGGAAGAGCATTTACACCACAACTATGCTTAGATTATCGAAAAATAAGGCCTAATATTATAATATTATAGAAACCGCGATAAAAGCCATTTCTCCAAGCATCTTCAAAACATATCCATATTTCATGAGTCAAATTGTGCCTGATATAGCCTCTATATCAATGAAGAAGTTTGTTATTGGCAAATGAATACGCATTTGAAGTTTCATATGAATTTCTCAGAAGGTTATTAAGAAGAGAGAGAATGCAAATGACACAGACTATTACAAGCTTGTGGCTCATAAAGCACAATCTGTAATGGCTTAGAGATACATAGCAAGAAGAATAGAATTAGAAGTTTGTATTTTCATAAGAGCATTCTAATTATTGCAAACTGTATGCATATTTTTGAAGCATCGATTTGCTCATGCTCATTAGTGCAGAAATAGTTTCACGGAAAACCATGCTTTTTCCAACAAAATAATGCAAGATTCCGTGTCATGAAGCTAACAGCAGTTCGTAAGGTTGTGTAATGAACGTATGTCTATTTTGTAATGGCTAGAAATAAGCACACAGACTTTCCTTCTACAGTAAATATTTTGAGAATTCTTAAAAGGGCTCAAAGAGTCTCCAACCACAATTACCAAGAATATCTGCAACAAAATTGGGAAATGTCTCCATACAAACATGAATCTTTAAAATTTTTACATTTTTCCATGCCTGTGTGTTTTGCTATAAAATGAAATGGATTCTTAGTAATCAAACCAATCGAACGTTTTTGTCATAAAAAGAATCTATTTGCATCATATATCATAATTTTTGTAAATTATTGAAGTTGAAATACTCTTCATTACATTTCTTACAATATGTATTAAAATTGTTTTCAATGTATGTGGTATTATTCCTAAACTGCTAAAATTTTAAAAATATTTCGCAGTTTCAAAAAATCTTTGAGCTCTGTCCTCGAAAATGAAAAAATGAAGTTATTTAAGAAAAAAATTTGTTATCAAAAGGGCAAGAAAAAATGAAAAGACCATTAAATCAGAGAAATTTCCAGGTTTCTTGTAGTTTCAGTAATTAAACCAATATAATTATATACTCTAAGAGTACCTATGAGAAGATCCTGAGATTTTATTAAATGTTAGAAATTGTGTGAATCATTAGAGAATTTATTTTTAATTCTTTACATTTTTCTATACTTTAAAGTAATTGCATTGGCTACTGAATCATATATTGGAATCTATAACAGATATAGTTTGTTATCCAATATAATATCTTACGATTTCATTACAAGGCTGCAAATTTACTTATTATAGTGTATTGTGCAGGAGTTTAACGCACAGCTAATTTTATTTGAAAAGCTCTGATGCCTTCATTAATTGATTTCTAAGATAATAACTCTCTAATTAATTTTCTTACATTTAACAAACGAAATAGACTAACGATTTTTCATTTCATTACGTAGTAATGAAAATGAAAATTCTCGTATGAAAGTAATTATCTTGATCAATTTCTTTAAAGAATAGAAAAACCAACATAAAATTTTCCATATTTTAAGAGATACATAAAAACCGTTTATAGTTAGGTACAATTGAAAAGAAAAAAATTATTAGTATTACACGTCTTACATAATTCCGGCAGCTAAATGTTTCTCTTTTCAAAGTTTTCTGTGATACGAAAATAAAAAAAAAAATCTGCTGAAGATGAATAATTAGTATACATAAACTAATTAATGTTCTTTAGAAAGAATACAATGTACAACTCTAAGCTAACTGTGAATGTCATGAAACAAATTAACTGGGATGCAAAACTAATGTGCCATTCTTTCTTTAAATAAATGTAAATGACGGTGTAGAAAATCTTTTCAAAGAATTACATTTGTACTAAAGGAAAAAATAGCGTAGTTCATTCTTTCATGATAAATAGCATTAGTGAATAGTATATCTCGATTAATTTGTAAATGAAAACCTGATTGTATTAAGATAATAACCTTAGAATTTATTGTTTTAATTTATCATCAATGTTTGTAATTTTGAAAAGATCATTACCATTAATACTTTATATTAATTAAGATTCTCATTATAATCACCAATTTAATTTTGTGATAATCATGTACAAGTATAAATGAATTAGTTGCTACTAAATGAAAGTACCGAAGTAAATGTAGAAATAACATATTATCCCTGTTAAGTATAGCTAGCAATAGAAAGAAAGTGTATTCTTATATAATAACCATTAATTAAACACCAAATTAATCTAACTATTTTAATTATTCCTCAATTTCATTAAAACCATTTATGTGCACATAATTAGAAAAAAATTTGTGTTTCCTTTTCAGTAAAAATTACTTTGAAGTAATACAGTACCTATAATTTTACTATGTTTTTAAATTTGAAAAAAGTTCTGTTTTAGCATAAATATATAAAATTATGAATAATGTATCCCTATTTTAGCGAATTTCATATAAAATGCTGTTCTGACGGTTTATGAGATGCTTAAAACTTATTAATTCTTTGAAGCTATAAGCTTTAATATGTATTTAAAAGATTAGATTTTTCTCTCTGAGTTATTATTATGTAATTTTAATAACTTGTCTTTCATTTTTCACAATAGCTATTTTTTAAGTTATGATATTATCCGATGATTTTTGATGCCCACAGAAACATTTATTAAGTAATGAGCAAACTTTAAAATATTTCGTTCGAAATTGATTTTCCTGCAAAAAATAATTTTGAGTTATTTATATTTTCATGAACACACACATATACAAATATTTTTTATTAAACAAAAAAAATCATTAACAGTTCAAGCAAGTTCTTGCAATAATTAATCTAAAGTTTTTTATGATTTCGGAACAGTTGTTGAAAAAAACATTTTTGCTTTGAACTTTTTTTCTTAGCATTTATTTCTTTCCATATTACTCTATATATCACTGATCTTCAAACTTTTTCAACTCACAAAGCCCCTAGACTTTGAAGTTGCTTTCGTGGAACCCCTAGAACTAGAAAGCGTTTTCGTGGAACCCCTAGAACTAGAAAGTGTTTTCTTGGAACCCCATACCGTGCACATACTTCAAAGAATATATCTCAAAATAATATTTAAAGTAGATCAACATGTTATAGGCCCTTTAGGTAAAGGCAATTAAAAAAAAGTATTGTATTTATTATTAAAAAAATATAGTCTAATTTTTTAACATAATTTACTCATTAATAATATTAATTTGTGATCCAAGTGTCACCTATCCATGCACACAAACTTTTTTCAAACCAACAAACTTTTTTCACACAAACTGTCGAAATCTAGGTCTATTGAGATTAAATGCAATAGCATTACTTATTCTGAATTTAATTTTGTTTTTATACTTTGCTTTTGTAGCCACTTACATTGAGAAATATATTTCCCTTAAACACAGTGTTCTAAATAGCATTAAAATGTTTATAGCTATGTGAAAAATTCCGAGTATTTTGCATGAATTTACAGCCTAAAATTTAGAGGCTGTGTTCTTGTTAAATTTAGATTTTAACATATTGAATCTCTTAATATGTTAATAAGTTGTTTCCTCTCCTTCATTATAGATGTTTTATCTACAAATGAAAAAAGGTACATATTTCATTAGAAAACTATTTAGTTTTGCAAGACATTATACTAACTAACGAGTATAAAACTATCTCGTAGAACCAGAGATAGTAAACAATAAAATATTCATAATCTAGTAGGAAGTGTATATATAAAGTTAATAAAACATATTTTAGTATTATTTTAATAAGTTACACTAAAAGTTTAAGAAGTGTTGAATAACAAAGTTATTATATATAAATAAAATTTTCAATTTTAATGAATAGGCGGGGGTGGATGAGCTTTAGATACTTGTAACTATACAAACTTCATAGAAAACATTAATCCATTTTACATACTTATTTATTTCTTCTTGATTTTTTATGGTGACTCGTTGTACCCTTAGGTATGCCTTATGGAGCCCCAGAGTTCTGTGAAAGACAGTTTGAAGACCTCTGCTTTATGTCATAGGTTCCCAACCTTTTTTGAACTGGCACCCTCTTTTCTAGTGAATATTTCGATACTGCCCCCCTTACACTCCAGAGAAATAATATCGTACGTAATACATGGGGAAAACAAGAATTAAATTTTAAAAAATATTCTATTACTAATAGAATATATATTTTTTTAAAGCCGCAAATTTCGTTTTACTTGCAAGTATGGAATAGCTATTGCCACGAATATACAATTTTAAATACATACAATCAACATAAGGTAACCAGTATTAAAGTTTACTCCTGTTAGTACATAAACAGCGTGTTTTTATAAAATCTTTTTTTAGACTATATTTGTTTAATCTACCCATTTTCCTCCATACTATCTTAAAACCTCCTGACTTACTCTGGGTCTTTTACTGCCCCCCTGAAATCCTCAAACGCTGACAAGGGGGTGTTATCTCCCACGTTGAGAGAGAGAGAGAGAACCTATGCTCTGTATGAAATAATTAAATTCTAAAATCCTGACAATTTGTAAATTGTGTGATTATGTGTATCATTTAAAAAAATGATTATATATATATAATGCTTTCTGCCAATATTAATTAAAGTAAAATCATTAGTCATTATAAGAATCATGCCATTTATTACATTTGCAAGATCTTTTAGTCTCTTATAGTTTGAATAAGTGATTTCAGAATATTTATAATTAAAATATTAAAAATGCACATAGTTCAATTAAATAGAATATATTAATAAGAAAAATCCATCTACAAGACATTCTGTTGAAGTTATTTAATGAAATTATTAAATGTTACACGTAATTCTCTCTTCTTTTTTTTATTTATGTCGTTTCAAACTATGTTTAGTTAAAATAAGTCACACTCACACATTTGAGATAAGAATAGACCATTTTAACATTTGATAAATGCATGCTTGTAATTTTATTAATATTTTTGTTTTCAAAGCAGAAAAATCTTTAGTATAAAATGGTAATTAATTAAATTGTGGTAACATGTTTTAAATTCATACATAGTATCTCGAAAAATATATTCAATATAATTATATAATGGCAGCAGCTTCAAAATACTAAATAATGTTTAAATAGTTTTTTAACTTTTTCACTAAAATATGTAAAACAAATATTGCTTTGTTTTTCTAACAATATAAACATCATTAATAGATTCATTTCATCCTTCCTCAACAAAATTAAATAGTTTTGTCTTTTCATTTGACAAAAATCCAATGACATCTTTATAAACCAAAAAACATCATTTCAGCACAAAGATTTCTACTCCACGAGAAAGGGTAAAATTAGATGAGACACAATAATAAACACAGACTTAAGTAACGAAGAAGTGATCCAAGTTTTTCTCCAAAAAAAAGACAGCTTTTCTGATGGATTGAACATCACACATCCGAAACCTTCTACTTAAATAATTTGAGCAAAGATTATCTGAAAATAAAGTTAGAGAAGCTATAGGGTTTCAGATACATAAAGACAGAATAATCATACATATCTATACAATGAATACAACTTATAAGATATTCAGAAAGCAAAAGGAAAAAGTGTTAAATAAAACCATATTTTGTAAATAATGGGAAAAAATTTATATTTTTATTGTTTAAGTTTACATTGTACATATTTTTTTATTCGTATATAATACCCAATGCTGTAAAACACTAAACAAAACATTCAAATTAGAATTATCTTAGCACGAAGTCTTTAAAATTTCTTCAGGGTATATTCTTAATCAAAAAAAGGTGCGGGGCACAAAAGGTTTTAAAAAAATTTCTTGTGTTACTAGAGTACACAAAATTTTATTTGACAGTGTGAATGAAACTTAAAACAAAAAAATGATTTATCTGTACTATATTTTTTTTTCATTTTTTAATCTAATTTTCTCTTTTGGAAGAGATAACACTTTTAATCTAAAATCTATGTAAGCAAATTTAATTATTCGATAATTAATATTTACACTTATAAATAAATAAAAAAAGCTCTTTTGACCTAATTAAGATCCAAAAGACATGTAGGGTTGGTTTCCATGTAAAATTTGTCTGTAATAAAGGCTATTTTCTTTACTTAAGTGTTCACTTGAAATAATATCGTTTTGATATGTTTATAAGCTTATATATAAATATAAATAAATAAATAAATAAATATATATATATATATATATTTATATATATATATATATATATAAACACTTTTCACATATAAATAGTTGTAAAGAGTCAATGCTTAATTGTTTACATATACAAACTTCAAAAAATCGCAACCTTGATACAATTATTTGTACTAAAGATACACTAACTCAATGAAAATGTAAGCAAAAATGTGTTTAGAAATTTTTTCCGTTATTCCTATACTTAACTTATCATTTAAAAAATGCTAGTTACTTCTTAATTCAATCAAGTCCTCACATTATATTTGCTGTACCTTTTTCTGAGCGTATTGTAATGCCACCTTTTAAATCAAATATCCTCATCTTATTTACTTCACAATAAAGCTCTTTATGACCTGGAGAAATTGAATAAATCCCGGCAACATGGTTAAATACACGATAACGTCATAAAGGTATTCCTCCCTAGAGGCATCAGTTTTGAATAATTTATTACCTGCCACATAGAAACAAGACAAAGATTTTAGAAGTCATAATTTTTACTATGTTCGAAAGTACATAATCCTAGTTCAAGAGCTTGAGAGGCATAATTGCTGCTAATTGTTAAGTATAGCTAAATATTCTATTATACTTGACTCTATTTCAAGACGTTTGCAACCTTAAAAATAACTTCTTTGGGGCTGAAGAGTTATTTTGACATCTATTTCAAAACGTTGTTTTCTCTAAGAACATATATATAATAAGGAAAATTAAAGTGCTGGTGCCAATTGCTAAGTCTTAGAAATTGGGTTCAACGAGTCAAATGAGGGCTTTTGAACACCTCTTGACAATTTTTAAACATTATTAGATCTTATATGTGAGTGTATTTAAAGACGTTTAACATCCTTAATAGCTGATAATAAATATCCTTGCCTTAAGTGGAGTTTGTAAACATATTAAATAATTCAAACCAGTTGTTTTTAAAGCTGTTATTAAGCATTATTACTGGTAACTTAAGTACTTAATGTGGACATTTTATTGACTAATAAAAACAAGGAAATATTATATTCTCAGTTTCAAAATTTCTTCCAGTGAAAAATATTTGTTGTAAAGTTTCAAGATTCTTGCATTTTTTCACCAGTTAATTAGAAGACATAAGTACCGTGGGACGATAAGCAGCTTATGAGATGAAAATAGGTCTTTTGATTAAAATAGAGCCCTAAGCGTATTAAATAGCCACGTTTATCTTTACTTATATTGGAAATCATAAATTGCCATTTTACATTGGCTTAGAATTTAAGATTGTATACAACTTTATATTTAAAATATTGCTAGAATATATTTTATACTTAATCGGAGAATTCCTTTTAAGGGACTATAAAGTGTGATCTATAATTATATATAAATGGCTTAAAACTTTTTTAACTTTGAACTATAGCGATTAAAATATTACTTGAAGAAACAATGCATAATTTATAGTTTTGAAAGATAAAAAAAGAGCAACTAAATTGTAAGACTTTGGTATTAAAGTTGATTGTAATAAATGATAATTTGAATTTTTTTAATATTTATAACTTATTTATATTTAAGTGCAATTACACAAACGTGAGAAATACAATTAATAAAGTGATATGATAAAAACATAGCATTAGTATTTCATCGTAGAACATGTATATTTGTATTGCATCGTGAAATATATGTATTCGTAGGGTATCATGCAACATAAGTATCTGTATTGTCTCATGAAACTGGTGTAAGTTGATTTTCACTCATAATAGTAACTACGAGTTTTTTTGATAGACTTATATATACAGGTAATGTATGGGAAAAAAATTACTGAAATTTTATAACACTTTCATGAACATATTAGGGATTAAGAGTTCATAAAAATTTCTTAGAATCTTTTAATAACTATGAAAATTTATTATAGTTATCTGATATACGAATACTTAATAGTCTTATGTATACTTTAATTTCTATATATTAAACACAGTTACGTAAATTAAAACTTTAATTTAATTGTAAGAATCTCAGTATACAAAAAGGCATAAATTCAAATCACTCTACACGAATGAAGAATAAATATGAAGGATTTTAAAAATACCCATCTAAGTATTTTTAATATTTTGTGATTTAATAAAGAGTCTCAATATTTTAAGTATTTTTTTTCTTAAATATCGGTAATATATATCTTAAATATCGGTATCTGTGAAATTCAAAAACAAAAAGTACTATTGGAAAAATAAGTAAAAAAACTTAATATATATTTAGTAATTTTTGTAAAATAATGCGAAATGTATAGAATAAAATTTATATTACGTGATTTACTATTATTCTTGAAGTAAAAAAAAAGACCTGATTAAAGAACTGATGTTTTAAAATATATTAATATTTCTTTCATTATCTCATTATAATAAAAATATCTGAGAGGACTTTCAGATAATTCAGATCTGTTTAAAATAAAAGCCTTTCCTTTCCTCATATTAAGTATTTTGAAATTTGTGATTAAAATTTTTTCACAGGACGGTTCTCTCAGAATAATATCAGATATCTGTAGATTGATAGATAATTTGAAGTATAAGATTTAAAAATATAACCTTGCTTGAATATAAATATCAGGCATGCATATTTTTTATTCAGAAAACTAAAGTGCCTGCTAATAAGCATTTGATGATATTCACGGTAAGTAGCTTTCATGTTTGTTTGTTTTTATTATTATTTAAAGCGTATTAATTTGCTCTATTAGTGATATGTAAAGTTATATCTTTTTTTAGATTTAACTTATGGTAAGGGAATATTTTGTGTACACATTTTCCCGTTTAATATTGCCTTCAGTTTTCTTAATAAAATGACAGTTGTAGCTTTGTTAGAAAGATAGACATATTTCCTCAGATGAATAATGACAAAATGAAAATTAAAACGCCCTCATTATACATTCTGTGTTAAATAGATTTTTAGAACTAAACGACTGTACATGAAAAAATTTGGGATATTTAGATTTTTGTGTATTGAAACAAGTTACATTTTCTTCAACAAATTTTTTCTGGAAATAATCACTATTATTTTTCATTACACTAAAATGTATTAACTTTTAACGGTGTATAAGTATGATATTAATTCATTTAAAAACTATGTTTTGGTTAATAAACAATACAAATTTAAGTTTTTTTAAAAACTACATCTGTCGTAGGAGGAATGTTGAAATTTTCTAATTACTGGATAATCATAAATTCTTTCATTTTAAAAAAAAAATCTAACAAGTTTATATTTTACAAGTTTGAAATATATAAAATCATTTAATAGATTAGTGAAAACCTATGTAACACTTAAAGCTGATATTTTTACATTTTAGAAACTAAATGCAAAACTTTTACTTTTATGGATGTAAATCTAGTAAATAAACTTTAACTTCAACTTTGCCTTAAAAATATTTCTTGAGATACAACTATATTAAAGTTATTAAGAAATATGTTTCTATGTAAAGTGACGTATATTCTCAACATCAAGTAGACCGGTATTTGCAGCTATATTATTCTGGATAACTTTGAATCTTTTACTTCAAGTTTTATTCTCTCCCTTACCAACCTCATAAACTCTTCTGAAACATATTTTTTACTAAAGATATTTGAGACTTGTTTCACTGGGGAGAAAAAATAACAGTCGAAAAAATAGCTTTATATATTTCAATCACGTACCAAGAATTTTTTTTCTTTTTGGAGCACAAAGCATTAAAATATACAGTGGCAAAACAGAAAATGAAAAATGAAACGGTATTTGGTTGTATATCTTGAATTTTTACTACATCCGCTTTCAATTACTTTAATTTTATTTCCATTTGAAAAATCATTCATTAAAATTGATTTTTTTTAAATAAATTTGTGTATTTTATAAATACAGTATTATATGAACACTTTTATAGCATTCAAATTTTAGCATCTGTATTTTGAAAGTTTCATTCAAGAGTATAATAAAATAAATTTTCATTTTGAAATTTGAAAATGAAGAATATTTGGCTAATTTTTTCAAAAAATGTTGTTATACAAAGATTAGAATGTTCATTTTCATTTGAGATTTTATGGACAAGGCATCTTATAATATATATATATCTGGATTTATTTACTTAATTTAAAAGTGTATTATTCTAGAAATATAATAATTCAATACAATAAAACCGTTAAGTGATTATTAAAGAAAGTTTAACAGCTTTCTTAAAATTTATAGTTTCGGCAATGCTCTCATCACTTTTGTAAATCTGTAACCTGCTTCACAGTTTCTAAAATTTATATTTTGAAGTTAGAATAATATTATTTTCACAAGTACATTTGTATCACTCAAATATTAAAACTCATAAAAATAACCTGAGATTACTGTACTTTGTCAACCATATTAAAATGAGCACTTTTTGTACACTCAGTATGTTATAAAGTCAATCACCCCATCAAAATAAAACGTAATAACTCTGTAATTATTAATACAAGTTTTTTTTAAATAAAGAAGCTAAATTATAAGCATGCAACACGACACATAAAAATAACAATAAAATAATTTTAAATATTTTTAATTACTTTCAATGCGTTTTTTATGCCGTACAAAATTCATTTCAGTTTTCAGTCAATCAGTGTTAGCGTTGTGTCCAATAAATGATATAAGTTATTTGAAAGGAAATTTATTATTGAACTCAAAATTTATATTAATAGTGATTTCACTGAAAATCAAGGGGAAAAGCTCATTTCTTTGTCATATCTTTTTGATTTTATTTCCACTAAATTTATAATTAGAAATTCGATTATTAAATATAATTTTATGTATGCAAATGGAAGAAATTCCTGTTTAGCTTTCACATCCCCAGGGTGGAGAAAAAAAGCATTATAATTTGAACCACATTGCAAAAATATACTTAAAATAAACTACTATAGATAAATTTCATTTATTTTCTCTCTCTCTCTCTTTTTCATTTCGCTGACTTCATACAAGTAAGTAAGATTTTATGATAAAATGTAATCTCACTATGATGTATAAAAAAGAGAATTTACGTATAAAATGTTTCTTTAATAGTATTACTTAAATCTAGAAAAAAATGCATAAGAGGAAATTAGAAATTATAGATAAGCTGGAACTTGAGAAAGGAATTTTTTAAATTATAAATCCTAATTATTTTTATCGCTGGTTAGAGCTAATATTTAAAATAAATTTATGCAAATGTGGCCCAATGTTTACTAATAACCTTTCTACAAATCTCTTTAGACACGTTCTTAAAAGTTATTTAAAATCTACAAGAAATAAAAAAAATCTTATTATATGCGATATGAATATTTAAAAATTTCAGTATCCTTAAACTCGTAGAAATTTTGAACGAATATATTAAGAAAACATATTTATGAGATGAGAATTTATAATAAATAGTTTACACATACACTTTTAGGAATGAAATTCTCTGTATGAATGAATTATTTGAAATTCTAATAAACCTGTGAAGGCACAAAGATATTGTGGGATATTTTTTAATTCTATGTATCTGTAAGATTTTGCGAACCGAATTACATGTGCAATATGAATGAAAACAGGTTTAATTACTATTCTGGTGTAAAAAAATTAATTAAGCATATCTTTGCTGACGTATTGAAATCAGTTTTCAAGAGCTTCGTTTTCGAAACTTCAATATGACAGTTTAACTAGCTTATTTGCAATATTTTATTCTCTTTATTTAACATCATACTCTTTATTTAAACTTATTTGTCCGAAGAAACTTTAATCTATATACATATGAGGAAATCTTAGCTTAAATTGTAAAAATAACTTGTGTGTTTGAACGTTCAATTAAGAACTCTAATTAAAAAGTTGATTTTCTATTGATGTTGAATCTGCATTTCGAACATTCGTTTTATCATAAATGTTCTTAGGGTTTTTAAAATCCTAGAGCTAATTGGAAATTTTCCTTCGAAATAGAGTTATTCACTTGTTAGTTAAATGTATAAATTTCAAAGATGTATATTCAAGAATAATATCTTTCCTTATATAATGGACAATAGTTACTTAACAATGGAGTTATTTCTACTAAGAGTACGAAACATCTCATTCACATTTTTTATTTCGGTGGTTTAATGGTGTAATTTGGAAAGTATTTAGGTGCTGAAAATTCTTATATGTAATCGAGTAAGCAGTAGTATTAGTATAATTTTGCACAAGATACTTAGTAATATAATTTAGTAATATAAATTATCTGCTTACTTAATTTAGACTTCTTTTACTTTAGTAAACTGTTATAGCTATTTTAAAAAATGTAGGTTTTCTCTGGTATTTTAATTATTGCATGTAATCTTAAAATTTCTTTTTTTATATGTTTAAAAATATATCGAAAATATTAACTACCTACTACATGACGAAAACAATAATCTCAGTTTAAGTATATGGGTTACTTTATTGTACCTATATATAAGAACTTTCTTATTGAATGAAATTATTTCTTATTAAGTTGAAAATATATACATAATATAGATACGTAAAAATTTTCTCTTAAGAATCAGAGAAAGCAACAGAAATAAAAAACGAATATAATATTTCTATAAATTAAGAAAATTAAAGCTAAAGTGAACGACAAATATTAATGATATCTTCCGTATTTAAAATTAAGATTCTATATGTAAAAGAAAATTTTTTTCATGGTGATTAAAATTTTTATCTTGTTTTAATTCTATCGTTGCAATGTGTATAGTAAAATTACTTTGAAATTATTTTTTTATGGTTTTTAAAATGTATGTGCCTGATAATGTTAAACTGGGCTGAAAGGTAAATCTGAAAATTGTATATGCACAGTTATTTTTTTAAAACTGAATTAGAAATTTATAGATCATGAAATAACTCACGTATCCTTCAAATAAAGTCCTGCATAAATAAAATGAAGCTTCACCTTTTTTTTTTTAAATATGAAGTAAAATATGTGAGATCATAATCTATTTATAATGCTCAAAAATTGTTAAAGTGCACCGTTGTAAAGTTGATTTTTTCTTCATATACCCTTATTTTCAAGTAAGTCATATTTTTTCAACTGAAATTACTTCGGATCTAAAATATTTATCACACTTACACGATAGCAAGGGATTCCACTTTCACCTGAAAAGAACTAATCTAAAGCTACATGAAAAATTATTTTGTGGTATCCTTACGATTAAAATAAAATTTATTTCCAAAACAAAGAAGAGATGGATAGAATTCTGATCAGGTTCCGCCATATAAAAGTTTGTGACGTCAATTTTAATCTATTTTTTTCCTATATTTCAACAAAATTAATATTGTTCATGTATGTATATATGTGTGTTATTTCATCAATGGTTCATTTGGGAAAAGAAGTAAAGGAAAAAATAACCTATACGGTAATCTAATTTGTACGAAGAAGATATCGGGATCAACGTTGTGTAAATAGTCGCTCCTCAAATAACGCAATGAGACAACGCTGCCAGAATACTAAATCAATAAGTTGATGCAATAAATTCTTCAATAACAAGACTGTGTTAGTGTGAAGGGAGTTCAGAGATCAACTAAAGTGGAGTTTCCTTCAATAAACATATCCTCACAGTGCTTCCTCAAGTTTAAGTATTTGCGAATGCCTTTTCACAGTTCCCGCTATTCTACTCTTCATTGCTCATCTGGAGTAAATATTTGCCCAATAGCATGGCATTTTTGAAAGATATTTGAATACGTCTTGTTATTTTAAATGTGGAATGTGCTTTTAAGATTCTTTGAATCCACTTTAATGGATACATTATTTAAATGTGAATTTATCAACATATCTTGAAAATGAATCCCGAATTTCAATAAGTTTTTTGAAACCTCTTTATTAATGTATTTGACTTTAAAAATACCTAGTAAGGGGATTGAGAAATGTAGCAGAAAATTTTACTTCAAACATTGAAATAATAAATGACGATTTTTAATTATATGGAAATCAGTTTCTAATTTTTAACTGAAACGAAAACCTTTAAAAAATCTTTTTTAAAAGATGTTTTTATTAAATTTTATAAACTGATATGACTGGTTTTACTTCAAATGTTATATTTCCTTTATGTATGATGGAATCATTTATCAATTATTGTTACTAAAAGAATTTTTGTTCCTTTAGGTTTTTCCTGTTGAATCATATAAATAATTGAAATGAAATAGTTTAATGTCCGCTCTGTAAAGTTATCTGGAGCTTATATATATATTTAAGTTAATTGTGTTTGTTACATATCAGATAAATATTTTATTATTTTTATTTAAAAGAATTGGCAAAAAGTTATACAAAGTAATTTTAATAAAATATTCTACATAGTTTTAAAACTCAAATAATAGCTTCAAATATAAGCTTTAATCTCCTGTTTTCTCTCTAATAACTATTTTTTTTCTATTCAAAATATATTTAACATGATCATCTCCTTTTATATATATGCAATGTAAAGTCAATTAAAATAAATAAATATTATTTAATGCTATTGTATGTTTTATTGAAAAATTAAACCAATTCAAGTGAATATATTAAAAAAAAGATAACGCTTATGGGTATTCCAGTATATTTAAAGAAAATAACTAAGTATATAGTAAAGCAATAGTGTACTTTTTAGATTTGAAATTCAGTTATTTACACCTCATAGAGAAAGTAGATTTCTTCCTTTATATAAAATTCATACTATAACATTTGTAGCATATCATTATACAGTCGAACAGTTGCAAAAAAATTAGTCATTTACTAGATTTCAAAATGGTTTTCTAGTCAATGAAATTAACCCTGAATAGATATCCTAAAAGGAAAGTTTTAAAAAAACAATGAGTTTCTCAATATATTTTTTCTTATATAGCATATGAACTTTGATTCTTGTTATAGGAACTCTAAATGGTTTTATAAAACATATAGTTAATATTTTTTTAAATACGTTGAATACCTTACTATCGTATCTTACAATAATGTAGCAGGAAGAGCGTCATATGCCTCTTTGTCCACAAACGTGTCCATTAGTTTCCTGCAAAAAATTTTGCTTTTTTTGTTTCAGCATTTTAAAATTAAGAATATTTTGAATATTTTTCTAGGTTTTTTAAATTTAATTATTGATAGATATATAATTCTTGGAAAATGTGTGTGTGTGTGTGTGTGTGTGTTTTGGAAGAACGAAAACATTTTCCTAGAATGATGTACTGTTAAAATATTAATTTTCTATCTAAGACATTCATGTTTGCTATTATAGAGAATAGTTCAGTTTTTTTTTTCATTTATTTTTATTTTTCAAAATCGCAGTTGTTTCACGATACTTTGAACTTCACGTTTCCTAAGGCAAAAAAAGAAATTAATTACAGGTTACTTTTATTAATACTCTTATTCTACTTCTTTATGCACAAATTATAAATACGGGAATAAAATAAAAAGTAAGCATGTTCTGATACATTTTTAAACCTGATTTTTGTGTAGTGAACGGAATATATAAGTAACTATAATTTTAAAATAAATATTCTACTTTAAAAAAAGACAACTGAACAGAAAAAAAAACAGTTTACGTTTGTATACACCTACGTTACATAACAACTTTCTTCATTTTTGCAAACTCTGTTTTAACTAAAAATAATACGCAGTATTATAGCCCGTAATGTTTTATTCATTCAAACAATATGTTTTGAATGAAATTTATACTGAATTTGACAGAAAGCTTTTTAAAATGAATCTTAGTACAAATGAAAATTTTCGTTCACTTTCGATTATTTATGCTGGATATGTTTAAAGGTTGTTGTTGTTTAAATCTATCATATAGTTTGTACAATAATACCAAGCGCAAAATAAGCTTACTTGATAAATAATTCAGCATTATTTGCACAACTAATGGAAGCTTCAATATTGATTCTACTAAGAAAAGTATATGTTCAGTTGATATTATATGTGTATTTATTACAGAATGTGTACTATAATGTTAAAATTGTTTTTAATAAGAACTCTATCAAAATTAACAAAAGAGTTAACTGTGCAACGATAGACAAATGAATGAACATTTCGTTACAATATTTCAAAATAATGTATTTTATTTTCGCTTACTTATCCATACTTCTCAGAATGAATTGTTTTTTTTTTAACTTTCATATTATAATTAGATTGTTTTCAAAAAATTTAAAATATATAAATGTTTATTTTTTATTTATTTTAAAAAACATTTTTCTTTGTTAAGTTATTTTATTTTATTTAGTCTACTAATGTAATAATTATATATATATATATATATATATATATTAATGTTTCCTAAAAAGTTTCAAATTTGTTTCTTCATTAATGCTACCACTTAATAATTCAGCTTGAGTAAATACATCTCATAGAGTATTTCTTTAATAGTAAATTTATCAAGCAAACAAAAAAGAACAACAAAATTGCCCAATATTGAAATTTTTCTTAATGTGTGTGTGATTGAATGTTATATAATTCATATGATCACCTAATAATTTTGGAGATATATTTCAGGTAAGCATATATACAATGCAAAATTATGGATAAATTAAATATTCTACAACTAAAAAACAGAGGAAACAAATTCTGAAATAGAGAGCCAAAAAATTCAAGATAGGAATAAAAGTCAATGAACCAAGAGCTATTACATTTTCTAAAGCTGTCACGTTTTTAAAGCTATGTTATATTTTTATAATAAATTATTCCTTTTTATTTGCTTTTTTTTTTAAAAAAAAATATATGTATAAATTTTATTTTTAATACTTTTGCATTTAAATATAAATATTAAAATATTCAACATTATAAATATTTTATAAATTTAAATTTAAAAAAAATCTGACTTGTAAAGATCAGTAAGTTAGTGTTACTAAAGATTCCACATATTTTTGTTTCGTAAAATAAGAAATAAATGTATCAAACATCTCAATATTTCAACATTTGTGAGAATTATTCTTATCACTTTAAAGTTGTGAATATTTAATTATTCTTAAATAAGTTTTCTAATTATATTATACAATAAATTAAATTTAATTACTTCGTAAATTTTTTAAAGACGTAGCGTGAAAGATTTTTATTTTGCTTCATATGAACCTAAATTTTTATATTAGATTAAAACTCTTTATTAAAAAGTTAACAAGAAACTAGAATGATTTTTTAATGTTTTTTGAGCTTTGAGATATGTTCTCAACATCATTTCTTGTGTTTTAAACCCAATCTTTTAATCTATTTCTGTATAAAAATAAATAATACAATGCCTGCTTGATTATTTAAAGTAAATCACAATGCAAATGCATTTATTCTATTTTAGTGAGAAATATGAAGAAATCCTTGTTTTAATAAAAACATTCTTAAATAAACTTTATTTAATAAGCAAATATACCCAGAAAATAGATAAACATAGTTTAAAAAGTAAATGCCCTTCAGTTATCAAATTAAAATATATTTAGAATAAATAGGATAAAGGCGTAGTGAAAACTCATATCGAAAATCTGTAATGCTTATTTCATTTAAAAATCATTAAATTTATAAAATATATGCTAAAAAGGCTTAATATTAAGAGGACTTGGTACCCCAAAAATGACCGAACCAACGTTTTTTTTTTTTATTTATTTATTTAATTTTATTCTTTGCATTATTATCTTTCGATTGATATATCACTTTTGCATGTCGGAATGTTAAAAGTTGTATAAAACTTCATTTGAAAAATATAAGTTAACAAGTTAAGCAATTCGACCACTCCCCTTTTTAGAAAAAAAAACTAAGATAAGTTTTGATAAAAAAAAATCTATTTTTGAAAGAGAAATGATAGTTATAAAAAAGGTGTAATATATAAAGCTGGATATTACCGGGGTATTACAATAAGGTTTTTTTTCCCTTGTGAAATGTGTGCATGTAAAATTTTTGAATTAAGGCATTTTATATTAATAATTTCATAATTTCAGTTCTTACTCCACATATGTTTTTCATACAAATATAATACTTCAATTATAAAAAAAACAACTAAAATTTCTGTCATAAAAGAAAAAAATTAACATTTTTCTTAAATTTTCTTGAGCAATTAATATTCTCTAAAAGTTGATCAGATATAAAAATGCATGGGCTGAAAAAATATGAAAATGCAATTCTTTTTAAGAAAAATATGTAACTAATGTCTTAAAGTGGTATTTTAAATTTATTTAAACTTATTATAATTATTAGGTTGTCAAGTATGATATGGAGCAAAAAATGTACACACACACACATAATTGAATTCGATTTTTTCCAATAAAAACTAAGTTTTAAGATGATCTG
This sequence comes from Trichonephila inaurata madagascariensis, assembly GCA_019973955.1. Classification (NCBI taxonomy): domain Eukaryota; kingdom Metazoa; phylum Arthropoda; class Arachnida; order Araneae; family Nephilidae; genus Trichonephila; species Trichonephila inaurata. The sequence goes on from BMAV01007737.1 coordinate 694,029, forward strand.
TTAATTTTTTTTTCAAACTGATATATTCGTTAAAAAGAGGAAAAGATGTACTTTTCACACGAAAAACCAACTATACCAAAATACGGCGTCTAAATGAGATTATGTGTAATTGAAATAAATAACATGAACTTTGCTCCATTTCATACTTGACAACCTAACATTTTTTCTGAATTATAAACTTTAAAGTTGTTTTTCTCAGTGTAGGTTTTTTCGATATATTAGTACATTCAAAATGCTACTTATCCCACAATTATTTACCAATCACTTCTTTTTTTCCCCTCTGTCTTAAAAAGCATGTAAAAAAATTAGGGATCCATTTTGCAGTAAACTGAATACTTTTTTTTAACAAAAATTCAAATGTAGGAGATATTGGCTTTTTCGTAGAATTTTAACATGCATATAAACATTTTTTATTGTTTTTCTCCAAAACTAATTAAGTTATTGTAAAATCGATCTCTTAAATTGCTTAGAATATCCTTAAGAATATTACAAAACAATTTCATGCCAGAAAATTAATAATTACAGAAGGAGTAGAATTTTAAAATTTTCCAAATTCTCTACAAAAAATTTTAATTTTTAAAATTGTGTGAATAAAATATGAAAAATTTCATCTCGTATCATTTACTTGAATAGAAAAATTAGATACGAAATACTGAAATATAATTTTTAAAAACATAAATAAAATAAAAAAAAAATTCAGAGTGCCGGTCTTCTTAATATTAGGTTGGGGAAAAAGAAATCCATTATTTTTGCATGAAATTCAAGACTTTATTTAACATGTTTCGGATTGTCCGATTTGGGTCAAATATGTACCGTTCTGTTGTATAATTTGTTGTTATTTTAAAGGTAGCTTCATAATGCCTCTCTCATAAAGTCTTGGTCCTTATTGGCGAAAGACTCTAGTAATCGATTTTCACAATCTTCTCTTGATTACAATTTCTTATCACTCAGGAAGCTTTGCAATGCGAGAAAAAGGTGGTAATCGCTTGGTGCCAGGTCCGAACCATATGGTGGAGGATGCATTAAAACTTCCCAACCAAGCTCCCAGAGTTTCAGGCGAATCACAACAGACGTGTGTGGCCTGGCGTTGTTCACATGGAACACAATACATCTTCTGTTGGCCAATTCTGGCCATTTTTTGGCAAATCTCTAGCTTCAAACGGTCTAGTTGTTGACAGTATAGATCTGAATTTAGTGTTTGGCCATACGGAAGCAACTCGTATTAAAATATTCAACTCCAGGCTCACCAAATACACAGTAGAACCTACCTGGCCACTAGTCCTGGTTTGGCCACCGTTTGAGCTGCTTCACCACGATCATTTTCACACAATATTATCGCGCGTATGTGACTTATTTCTCATCCCCAGTCACCATCCGTTTAAGAAATGGGTCAATTTCATTCCATTTGGCTAAGGCTTCGCAGATGGAAATTCGATCCATCATGTTTTTGGTGTTAATTGGTGTGGCACCCAAACATCGAGCTTCTTTTTGAATTCAACTTTGCCCAAATGGTTTAAAACTGTTTTATTGTCGATCTTTAGCTCCTGGACGATGCTACGAATACTAACATGTCGGTCAATTTCGATTATTTCTGAGATTTTATTGACATTTTCAACGATGGGCCTGCCTGTGCGAGGTGCATCTTTAACATCAAAAATGCCAGAACGGAATCGACGAAACCAAATTTGTACGTAATTAGCTGTTACAGAGAGAGAGAGAGAGAAGAGAGAGAGAGAGAGTATCGCGCGCAGCACCATAAACACCATTCACAATTTCAGCTATCTGGCTAGCATTTTCGCCTTTACCAAAGAAAAACTGTAAAATGTACCGAATTTTCTCTTTGTCGACACTTCTATTTTTAACACCCTGTAACTCACAACTGAATGGACCAAACAAAAAACAGTAAAAGAGTTTTTTTAGTGTGAAATGTCACCTTGACAACGAGCATAAATTTGAAATTGTTGGATTGATACTTCACGAGATATCGACACTACAGCCATCTACCGAAAAAATAATGGATTTCTTTTTCCCCAACCTAATATTATTTCCACTTCTTTTACTTATTGTAAAAGTATATGAGTTTTGATGTTAAAACATATTTGTGTAAATTTATATTAAGTAATTAAAATAATTTATCTCTTGAAGTATTTATATTGCTACATATAAATTTTTATTAATAATGAGAAACACTGTTTAAAGCTGTTAAATATGCATTTCATATTTTGTGAATTAATTTTGTATTAGCACTTAATTATGTATACCGCAAATTTAATTACAAATGTATATGATATTACTTGTCTTCTAATTATCCACTGGAAAAGAAAAAATATATATAAACAGTAGTTTTAAATCAACACTTGATTTACTTTTAAAAATTACTTTTATTTCACCTTTTTATGTATTAAAATTTTTATTTCATAAGTTTTTGTAAAAAATTATCGCAATTTTAATAGTTCTAAGCAATATTGAGCATCATGAAATTATAATTACACCAAGAATTCTATAATATTTAATTTCGGCAATCTATTCAACTAATTGTTAACATAAAAAAAAAAACATTGCTGGGATATTTTTACTATAAATAACTAAAAATAATTTAAAAAACAATAAGCATCGAATTTAAAGTATACCCTTTAACACAAGAACCTAAGTAAAAAAAAAAACTAAAAATTTATTCTATGTATTAATTTTTATAGTTATTTCAGTAAAAATAATTTGAATGCTTATTAATATTGCTACTAATTGACCTTTATTTTTGAAGCTTTGAATTTGTATTTAGATCACTGAATCTGACAACAGTTGGTTTATTTTTTTCATGAACATGATCTACACCTTTTTCTAATGCTTCTTTAGATATGTGAACTATTTTATTAATTATAGACTTAGAGTTTCTATTCATTATATCCTACAGGACTTCTATTAG